>JAKDEW010000765.1:0-128626 GCA_021963965.1 Artemisiospiza belli
ACTTTTTCCCCTGCTTTTGCAACATCTGTGAGCTTAGTTTTGCCACCTTTTGGTCCTTTGCAATGCAGCTGATTTCCTCACAGCCTATTTTTTGAAGAGACTAAAATTCCAGATTTTCTGCTTTTTTCAATTGCATTTCATTTGAACCTATCTCCTTTCCAGAGTGTTTGTAAGCCTTTCTTTTGGGATCCGCAAGATTCCTTTTCCCTTCCCGAAAGGAAATTTCATTTCCTTTTGGGAAGGGAAAAGGAATCTTGCGATTTCAATGGGGACCAATAGAGGAATCTTTGGTGCATGTCCCTGCACTTGATGGCAGGCCATGCCTTTTGATGGCTTTGACTTTGGGAAAGATTTTTTTCTTTTTTTGGTTGTTTTCTGAAGTGTTCATGCCATGTCCCTCATAACTTGCCCCCTATGTTGTGTCTTCCTCCTTGACTTTTTCCCCTGCTGTTGCAACATCTGTGAGCTTAGTTTTTGCACCTTTTGGTCCTTTGCACTGCACCTGATAAAACCCCAGGCCACTTTCTTAGAATAACTAACTTACACAAATTTTCTTTCTTTCTCAGAGAAATTGAATTCCTTTCATGTTGTCTCCATTCCAGCGTGTTTGTAAGTCCTTCTTTTCTGTTTTGGCCTTCAGTGGGGATCAATTTTGGCAAGCTTTGCTGCATGTGCCTGCACTTGCTGGCGTATGGCCTGCCTGCATTTTGATGGCTTTGACTTTGGGAAAGATTTTTTCTTTTTTTTTTTTTCATTATTTTAAGTATTCATGCCATGTCCCTCATATCTTGCCCCCTAAGTTGTGTCTTCCTCCTTGACTTTTTCCCCTGCTTTTGCAACAACTGTGAGCTTAGTTTTTGCATCTTTTGGTCCTTTGCACTGCACCTGATATAAACCCAGGCCATTTTCTTAGAGTCACTAAATTTCCCAAATTTTTTTTTTTTCTCCTCCAATTGCAATTCCTTTGATGTTGACTCCTTTCCAGCGTGTTTGTAGGTCCTTCTTTTCTGTTTTGGCCTTCAGTGGGGATCAATTTTGGCAAGCTTTGCTGCATGTGCCTACCCTTGCTGGCGTATGGCCTGCCTGCATTTTGATGGCTTTGACTTTGGGAAAGATTTTTTCTTCTTTTTTTTTTTTTATTATTTTAAGTGTTCATGCCATGTCCCTCATATCTTGCCCCCTAAGTTGTGTCTTCCTCCTTGACTTTTTCCCCTGCTTTTGCAACATCTGTGAGCTTAGTTTTGGCACCTTTTGGTCCTTTGCACTGCACCTGATAGAAACCCAGGCCATTTTCTTAGAGTCACTAAATTTCCCAAATGTTCTTTTTTTCTCCTCCAATTGCAATTCCTTTGATGTTGACTCCTTTCCAGCGTGTTTGTAAGTCCTTCTTTTCTGTTTTGGCCTTCAGTGGGGATCAATTTTGGCAAGCTTTGCTGCATGTGCCTGCCCTTGCTGGCGTATGGCCTGCCTGCATTTTGATGGCTTTGACTTTGGGAAAGACTTTTTCTTTTTTTTTTTTATTATTTTAAGTATTCATGCCATGTCCCTCATATCTTGCCCCCTAAGTTGTGTCTTCCTCCTTGACTTTTTCCCCTGCTTTTGCAACATCTGTGAGCTTAGTTTTGCCACCTTTTGGTCCTTTGCAATGCAGCTGATTTCCTCACAGCCTATTTTTTGAAGAGACTAAAATTCCAGATTTTCTGCTTTTTTCAATTGCATTTCATTTGAACCTATCTCCTTTCCAGAGTGTTTGTAAGCCTTTCTTTGGGATCCGCAAGATTCCTTTTCCCTTCCCGAAAGGAAATTTCATTTCCTTTTGGGAAGTGAAAAGGAATCTTGCGATTTCAATGGGGACCAATAGAGGAATCTTTGGTGCATGTCCCTGCACTTGATGGCAGGCCATGCCTTTTGATGGCTTTGACTTTGGGAAAGATTTTTTTCTTTTTTTGGTTGTTTTCTGAAGTGTTCATGCCATGTCCCTCATAACTTGCCCCCTATGTTGTGTCTTCCTCCTTGACTTTTTCCCCTGCTGTTGCAACATCTGTGAGCTTAGTTTTTGCACCTTTTGGTCCTTTGCACTGCACCTGATAAAACCCCAGGCCACTTTCTAAGAGTCACTCAATTTCCCAAATTTTCTTTTTTTCTCCTCCAATTGCAATTCCTTTGATGTTGACTCCTTTCCAGCGTGTTTGTAGGTCCTTCTTTTCTGTTTTGGCCTTCAGTGGGGATCAATTTTGGCAAGCTTTGCTGCATGTGCCTGCACTTGCTGGCGTATGGCCTGCCTGCATTTTGATGGCTTTGACTTTGGGAAAGATTTTTTCTTCTTTTTTTTTTTTTTATTATTTTAAGTATTCATGCCATGTCCCTCATATCTTGCCCCCTAAGTTGCGTCTTCCTCCTTGACTTTTTCCCCTGCTTTTGCAACATCTGTGAGCTTAGTTTTGGCATCTTTTGGTCCTTTGCACTGCACCTGATATAAACCCAGGCCATTTTCTTAGAGTCACTATATTTCCCAAATTTTCTTTTCTTCTCCTACAATTGCAATTCCTTTGAGGTTGACACCTTTCCAGTGTGTTTGTAGGTCCTTCTTTTCTGTTTTGGCCTTCAGTGGGGATCAATTTTGGCAAGCTTTGCTGCATGTGCCTGCCCCTGGTGGCGTATGGCCTGCCTGCATTTTGATGGCTTTGACTTTGGGAAAGATTTTTTCTTTTTTTTTTTTTTTATTATTTTAAGTATTCATGCCATGTCCCTCATATCTTGCCCCCTAAGTTGTGTCTTCCTCCTTGACTTTTTCCCCTGCTTTTGCAACATCTGTGAGCTTAGTTTTGGCACCTTTTGGTCCTTTGCAATGCAGCTGATTTCCTCACAGCCTATTTTTTGAAGAAACGATGAGTCCCGATTTTCTGCTTTTTACAATTGCATTTCATTTGAACCTATCTCCTTTCCAGAGTGTTTGTATGCCTTTCTTTTGGGATCCGCAAGATTCCTTTTCCCTTCCCGAAAGGAAATGAAATTTCCTTTTGGGAAGGTAAAAGGAATCTTGCGATTTCAATGGGGACCAATAGAGGAATCTTTGGTGCATGTCCCTGCACTTGATGGCAGGCCATGCCTTTTGATGGCTTTGACTTTGGGAAAGATTTTTTTCTTTTTCTGGTTGTTTTCTGAAGTGTTCATGACATGTCCCTCATATCTTGCCCCCTAAGTTGTGTCTTCCTCCTTGACTTTTTCCCCTGCTGTTGCAACATCTGTGAGCTTAGTTTTTGCAGCTTTTGGTCCTTTGCACTGCACCTGATAAAAACCCCAGGCCACTTTCTAAGAGTCACTCAATTTCCCAAATTTTCTTTTTTTCTCCTCCAATTGCAATTCCTTTGATGTTGACTCCTTTCCAGCGTGTTTGTAGGTCCTTCTTTTCTGTTTTGGCCTTCAGTGGGGATCAATTTTGGCAAGCTTTGCTGCATGTGCCTGCACTTGGTGGCGTATGGCCTGCCTGCATTTTGATGGCTTTGACTTTGGGAAAGATTTTTTCTTCTTTTTTTTTTTTATTATTTTAAGTATTCATGCCATGTCCCTCATATCTTGCCCCCTAAGTTGCGTCTTCCTCCTTGACTTTTTCCCCTGCTTTTGCAACATCTGTGAGCTTAGTTTTGGCATCTTTTGGTCCTTTGCACTGCACCTGATATAAACCCAGGCCATTTTCTTAGAGTCACTAAATTTCCAAAATTTTCTTTTCTTCTCCTACAATTGCAATTCCTTTGATGTTGACACCTTTCCAGTGTGTTTGTAGGTCCTTCTTTTCTGTTTTGGCCTTCAGTGGAGATCAATTTTGGCAAGCTTTGCTGCATGTGCCTGCCCATGGTGGCGTATGGCCTGCCTGCATTTTGATGGCTTTGACTTTGGGAAAGATTTTTTCTTTTTTTTTTTTTTTTATTATTTTAAGTATTCATGCCATGTCGCTCATATCTTGCCCCCTAAGTTGTGTCTTCCTCCATGACTTTTTCCCCTGCTTTTGCAACATCTGTGAGCTTAGTTTTGGCATCTTTTGGTCCTTTGCACTGCACCTGATAGAAACCCAGGCCATTTTCTTAGAGTCACTAAATTTCCCAAATTTTCTTTTTTTCTCCTCCAATTGCAATTCCTTTGATGTTGACACCTTTTCAGCGTGTTTGTAAGTCCTTCTTTTCTGTTTTGGCCTTCAGTGGGGATCAATTTTGGCAAGCTTTGCTGCATGTGCCTGCCCTTGCTGGCGTATGGCCTGCCTGCATTTTGATGGCTTTGACTTTGGGAAAGATTTTTTCTTTTTTTTTTTTATTATTTTAAGTATTCATGCCATGTCCCTCATATCTTGCCCCCTAAGTTGTGTCTTCCTCCTTGACTTTTTCCCCTGCTTTTGCAACATCTGTGAGCTTAGTTTTGCCACCTTTTGGTCCTTTGCAATGCAGCTGATTTCCTCACAGCCTATTTTTTGAAGTGACTAAAATTCCAGGTTTCCTGCTTTTTTCGATTGCATTTCATTTGAACCTATCTCCTTTCCAGAGTGTTTGTAAGCCTTTCTTTTGGGATCCGCAAGATTCCTTTTCCCTTCCCGAAAGGAAATGAAATTTCCTTTTGGGAAGGGAAAAGGAATCTTACGATTTCAATGGGGACCAATAGAGGAATCTTTGGTGCATGTCCCTGCACTTGATGGCAGGCCATGCCTTTTGATGGCTTTGACTTTGGGAAAGATTTTTTCTTTTTTTGGTTGTTTTCTGAAGTGTTCATGCCATGTCCCTCATATCTTGCCCCCTAAGTTGTGTCTTCCTCCTTGACTTTTTCCCCTGCTTTTGCAAAATCTGTGAGCTTAGTTTTGGCATCTTTTGGTCCTTTGCACTGCACCTGATATAAACCCAGGCCATTTTCTTAGAATCACTAACTTACCCAAATTTTCTTTTTTTCTCATAGAAATTGAATTCCTTTCATGTTGTCCCCATTCCAGCGTGTTTGTAAGTCCTTCTTTTCTGTTTCGGCCTTCAGTGGGGATCAATTTTGGCAAGATTTGCTGCATGTGCCTGCACTTGCTGGCGTATGGCCTGCCTGCATTTTGATGGCTTTGACTTTGGGAAAGATTTTTTCTTCTTTTTTTTTTTTTATTTTTTTTAGTATTCATGCCATGTCCCTCATATCTTGCCCCCTAAGTTGTGTCTTCCTCCTTGACTTTTTCCCCTGCTTTTGCAACATCTGTGAGCTTAGTTTTGGCACCTTTTGGTCCTTTGCACTGCACCTGATATAAACAAAGGCCATTTTCTTAGAGTCACTAAATTTCCCAAATTTTCTTTTCTTCTCCTACAATTGCAATTCCTTTGATGTTGACTCCTTTCCAGCGTGTTTGTAGGTCCTTCTTTTCTGTTTTGGCCTTCAGTGGGGATCAATTTTGGCAAGCTTTGCTGCATGTGCCTGCCCCTGGTGGCGTATGGCCTGCCTGCATTTTGATGGCTTTGACTTTGGGAAAGATTTTTTCTTTTTTTTTTTTTATTATTTTAAGTATTCATGCCATGTCCCTCATATCTTGCTCCCTAAGTTGTGTCTTCCTCCTTGACTTTTTCCTCTGCTTTTACAACATCTGTGAGCTCAGTTTTGGCATCTTTTGGTCCTTTGCACTGCACCTGATATAAACCCAGGCCATTTTCTTAGAGTCACTAAATTTCCGAAATGTTCTTTTTTTCTCCTCCAATTGCAATTCTTTTGATGTTGACTCTTTTCCAGCGTGTTTGTACGTCCTTCTTTTCTGTTTTGGCCTTCAGTGGGGATCAATTTTGGCAAGCTTTGCTGCATGTGCCTGCCCTTGGTGACGTATGGCCTGCCTGCATTTTGATGGCTTTGACTTTGGGAAAGATTTTTTCTTTTTTTTTTTTTTTTTATTATTTTAAGTATTCATGCCATGTCCCTCATATCTTGCCCCCTAAGTTGTGTCTTCCTCCTTGACTTTTTCCCCTGCTTTTGCAACATCTGTGAGCTTAGTTTTGCCACCTTTTGGTCCTTTGTTACGCAGCTGATTTCCTCACAGCCTATTTTTTGAAGAGACTAAAATTCCCGATTTTCTGGTTTTTTCAATTGCATTTCATTTGAACCTATCTCCTTTCCAGAGTGTTTGTAAGCCTTTCTTTTGGGATTCGCAAGATTCCTTTTCCCTTCCCGAAAGGAAATGAAATTTCCTTTCGGGAAGGGAAAAGGAATCTTGCGATTTCAATGGGGACCAATAGAGGAATCTTTGGTGCATGTCCCTGCACTTGATGGCAGGCCATGCCTTTTGATGGCTTTGACTTTGGGAAAGATTTTTTTCTTTTTCTGGTTGTTTTCTGAAGTATTCATGCCATGTCCCTCATATCTTGCCCCCTAAGTTGTGTCTTCCTCCTTGACTTTTTCCCCTGCTTTTGCAACATCTGTGAGCTTAGTTTTGGCATCTTTTGGTCATTTGCACTGCACCTGATATAAACAAAGGCCATTTTCTTAGAGTCACTAAATTTCCCAAATTTTCATTTTTTCTCCTCCAATTGCAATTCCTTTGATGGTGTCTCCATTCCAGCGTGTTTGTAAGTCCTTCTTTCCTGTTTTGGCCTTCAGTGGGGATCAATTTTGGCAAGCTTTGCTGCATGTGCCTGCCCTTGGTGGCGTATGGCCTGCCTCCATTTTGATGGCTTTGACTTTGGGAAAGATTTTTTCTTTTTTTTTTTTTTATTATTTTAAGTATTCATGCCATGTCCCTCATATCTTGCCCCCTAAGTTGTGTCTTCCTCCTTGACTTTTTCCCCTGCTTTTGCAACATCTGTGAGCTTAGTTTTGGCACCTTTTGGTCCTTTGCACTGCACCTGATAAAACTCCAGGCCATTTTCTTAGAGTCACTAAATTTCCCAAATTTTCTTTTTTTCTCCTCCAATTGCAATTCCTTTGATGTTGACTCCTTTCCAGCGTGTTTGTAGGTCCTTCTTTTCTGTTTTGGCCTTCAGTGGGGATCAATTTTGGCAAGCTTTGCTGCATGTGCCTGCCCTTGGTGGCGTATGGCCTGCCTGCATTTTGATGGCTTTGACTTTGGGAAAGATTTTTTTCTATTTTTTTTTTTTATTATTTTAAGTATTCATGCCATGTCCCTCATATCTTGCCCCCTAAGTTGTGTCTTCCTCCTTGACTTTTTCCCCTGCTTTTGCAACATCTGTGAGCTTAGTTTTGGCACCTTTTGGTCCTTTGCAATGCAGCTGATTTCCTCACAGCCTAATTTTTTGTAGAAACGATAAGTCCCGATTTTCTGCTTTTTACAATTGCATTTCATTTGAACCTATCTCCTTTCCAGAGTGTTTGTAAGCCTTTATTTTGGGATCCGCAAGCTTCCTTTTCCCTTCCCGAAAGGAAATGAAATTTCCTTTTGGGAAGGGAAAAGGAATCTTGCGATTTCAATGGGGACCATAAGAGGAATCTTTGGTGCATGTCCCTGCACTTGATGGCAGGCCATGCCTTTTGATGGCTTTGACTTTGGGAAAGATTTTTTTCTTTTTCTGGTTGTTTTCTGAAGTGTTCATGCCATGTCCCTCATATCTTGCCCCCTAAGTTGTGTCTTCCTCCTTGACTTTTTCCCCTGCAGTTGCAACATCTGTGAGCTTAGTTTTTGCACCTTTTGGTCCTTTGCACTGCACCTGATAAAACCCCAGGCCACTTTCTAAGAGTCACTAAATTTCCCAAATTTTCTTTTTTTCTCCTCCAATTGCAATTCCTTTGATGTTGACTCCTTTCCAGCGTGTTTGTAGGTCCTTCTTTTCTGTTTTGGCCTTCAGTGGGGATCAATTTTGGCAAGCTTTGCTGCATGTGCCTGCACTTGCTGGCGTATGGCCTGCCTGCATTTTGATGGCTTTGACTTTGGGAAAGATTTTTTCTTCTTTTTTTTTTTTTTATTATTTTAAGTATTCATGCCATGTCCCTCATATCTTGCCCCCTAAGTTGCATCTTCCTCCTTGACTTTTTCCCCTGCTTTTGCAACATCTGTGAGCTTAGTTTTGGCATCTTTTGGTCCTTTGCACTGCACCTGATATAAACCCAGGCCATTTTCTTAGAGTCACTAAATTTCCAAAATTTTCTTTTCTTCTCCTACAATTGCAATTCCTTTGATGTTGACACCTTTCCAGTGTGTTTGTAGGTCCTTCTTTTCTGTTTTGGCCTTCAGTGGAGATCAATTTTGGCAAGCTTTGCTGCATGTGCCTGCCCATGGTGGCGTATGGCCTGCCTGCATTTTTATGGCTTTGACTTTGGGAAAGATTTTATCTTTTTTTTTTTTTTTATTATTTTAAGTATTCATGCCATGTCCCTCATATCTTGCCCCCTAAGTTGTGTCTTCCTCCTTGACTTTTTCCCCTGCTGTTGCAACATCTGTGAGCTTAGTTTTTGCACCTTTTGGTCCTTTGCACTGCACCTGATAAAACCCCAGGCCACTTTCTAAGAGTCACTCAATTTCCCAAATTTTCTTTTTTTCTCCTCCAATTGCAATTCCTTTGATGTTGACTCCTTTCCAGCGTGTTTGTAGGTCCTTCTTTTCTGTTTTGGCCTTCAGTGGGGATCAATTTTGGCAAGCTTTGCTGCATGTGCCTGCACTTGCTGGCGTATGGCCTGCCTGCATTTTGATGGCTTTGACTTTGGGAAAGATTTTTTCTTCTTTTTTTTTTTTTATTTTTTTTAGTATTCATGCCATGTCCCTCATATCTTGCCCCCTAAGTTGCGTCTTCCTCCTTGACTTTTTCCCCTGCTTTTGCAACATCTGTGAGCTTAGTTTTGGCATCTTTTGGTCCTTTGCACTGCACCTGATATAAACCCAGGCCATTTTCTTAGAGTCACTAAATTTCCAAATTTTCTTTTCTTCTCCTACAATTGCAATTCCTTTGATGTTGACACCTTTCAGTGTGTTTGTAGGTCCTTCTTTTCTGTTTTGGCCTTCAGTGGAGATCAATTTTGGCAAGCTTTGCTGCATGTGCCTGCCCATGGTGGCGTATGGCCTGCCTGCATTTTGATGGCTTTGACTTTGGGAAAGATTTTTTCTTTTTTTTTTTTTTTATTATTTTAAGTATTCATGCCATGTCGCTCATATCTTGCCCCCTAAGTTGTGTCTTCCTCCATGACTTTTTCCCCTGCTTTTGCAACATCTGTGAGCTTAGTTTTGGCATCTTTTGGTCCTTTGCACTGCACCTGATAGAAACCCAGGCCATTTTCTTAGAGTCACTAAATTTCCCAAATGTTCTTTTTTTCTCCTCCAATTGCAATTCCTTTGATGTTGACTCCTTTCCAGCGTGTTTGTAAGTCCTTCTTTTCTGTTTTGGCCTTCAGTGGGGATCAATTTTGGCAAGCTTTGCTGCATGTGCCTGCCCTTGGTGGCGTATGGCCTGCCTGCATTTTGATGGCTTTGACTTTGGGAAAGATTTTTTCTTTTTTTTTTTTTATTATTTTAAGTATTCATGCCATGTCCCTCATATCTTGCCCCCTAAGTTGTGTCTTCCTCCTTGACTTTTTCCCCTGCTTTTGCAACATCTGTGAGCTTAGTTTTGGCACCTTTTGGTCCTTTGCAATGCAGCTGATTTCCTCACAGCCTATTTTTTGAAGTGACTAAAATTCCAGGTTTCCTGCTTTTTTCGATTGCATTTCATTTGAACCTATCTCCTTTCCAGAGTGTTTGCAAGCCTTTCTTTTGGGATTCGCAAGATTCCTTTTCCCTTCCCGAAAGGAAATGAAATTTCCTTTTGGGAAGGGAAAAGGAATCTTGCGATTTCAATGGGGACCAATAGAGGAATCTTTGGTGCATGTCCCTGCACTTGATGGCAGGCCATGCCTTTTGATGGCTTTGACTTTGGGAAAGATTTTTTTCTTTTTCTGGTTGTTTTCTGAAGTGTTCATGCCATGTCCCTCATATCTTGCCCCCTAAGTTGTGTCTTCCTCCTTGACTTTTTCCCCTGCTTTTGCAACATCTGTGAGCTTAGTTTTGGTATCTTTTGGTCATTTGCACTGCACCTGATAAAACCCCAGGCCACTTTCTAAGAGTCACTAAATTTCCAAAATTTTCTTTTTTTCCCCTCCAATTGCAATTCCTTTGATGTTGACTCCTTTCCAGCGTGTTTGTAGGTCCTTCTTTTCTGTTTTGGCCTTCAGTGGGGATCAATTTTGGCAAGCTTTGCTGCATGTGCCTGCCCTTGCTGGCGTATGGCCTGCCTGCATTTTGATGGCTTTGACTTTGGGAAAGATTTTTTCTTTTTTTTTTTTTTATTATTTTAAGTATTCATGCCATGTCCTTCATATCTTGCCCCCTAAGTTGTGTCTTCCTCCTTGACTTTTTCCCCTGCTTTTGCAACATCTGTGAGCTTAGTTTTGGCACCTTTTGGTCCTTTGCACTGCACCTGATAAAACCCCAGGCCATTTTCTTAGAGTCACTAAATTTCCCAAATTTTCTTTTTTTCTCCTCCAATTGCAATTCCTTTGATGTTGACTCCTTTCCAGCGTGTTTGTAAGTCCTTCTTTCCTGTTTTGGCCTTCAGTGGGGATCAATTTTGGCAAGCTTTGCTGCATGTGCCTGCCCTTGGTGGCATATGGCCTGCCTGCATTTTGATGGCTTTGTCTTTGGGAAAGATTTTTTCTATTTTTTTTTTTTTTGTTTGCTTTAACTCATCATGCCATGTCCTTCATATCTTGCCCCCTAAGTTGTGTCTTCCTCCTTGACTTTTTCCCCTGCTTTTGCAACATCTGTGAGCTTAGTTTTGGCACCTTTTGGTCCTTTGCACTGCACCTGATATAAACCCAGGCCATTTTCTTAGAATCACTAAATTTCCCAAATTTTCTTTTTTTCTCATAGAAATTGAATTCCTTTCATGTTGTCCCCATTCCAGCGTGTTTGAAAGTCCTTTTCTGTTTTGGCCTTCAGTGAGGATCAATTTTGGCAAGCTTTGCTGCATGTGCCTGCACTTGCTGGCGTATGGCCTGCCTGCATTTTGATGGCTTTGACTTTGGGAAAGATTTTTTCTTCTTTTTTTTTTTTTATTTTTTTTAGTATTCATGCCATGTCCCTCATATCTTGCCCCCTAAGTTGTGTCTTCCTCCTTGACTTTTTCCCCTGCTTTTGCAACATCTGTGAGCTTAGTTTTGGCACCTTTTGGTCCTTTGCACTGCACCTGATATAAACAAAGGCCATTTTCTTAGAGTCACTAAATTTCCCAAATTTTCTTTTCTTCTCCTACAATTGCAATTCCTTTGATGTTGACACCTTTCCAGCGTGTTTGTAGGTCCTTCTTTTCTGTTTTGGCCTTCAGTGGGGATCAATTTTGGCAAGCTTTGCTGCATGTGCCTGCCGCTGGTGGCGTATGGCCTGCCTGCATTTTGATGGCTTTGACTTTGGGAAAGATTTTTTCTTTTTTTTTTTTATTATTTTAAGTATTCATGCCATGTCCCTCATATCTTGCCCCCTAAGTTGTGTCTTCCTCCATGACTTTTTCCCCTGCTTTTGCAACATCTGTGAGCTTAGTTTTGGCATCTTTTGGTCCTTTGCACTGCACCTGATAGAAACCCAGGCCATTTTCTTAGAGTCACTAAATTTCCCAAATGTTCTTTTTTTTCTCCTCCAATTGCAATTCCTTTGATGTTGACTCCTTTCCAGCGTGTTTGTAAGTCCTTCTTTTCTGTTTTGGCCTTCAGTGGGGATCAATTTTGGCAAGCTTTGCTGCATGTGCCTGCCCTTGGTGGCGTATGGCCTGCCTGCATTTTGATGGCTTTGACTTTGGGAAAGATTTTTTCTTTTTTTTTTTTATTATTTTAAGTATTCATGCCATGTCCCTCATATCTTGCCCCCTAAGTTGTGTCTTCCTCTTTGACTTTTTCCCCTGCTTTTGCAACATCTGTGAGCTTAGTTTTGGCACCTTTTGGTCCTTTGCAATGCAGCTGATTTCCTCACAGCCTATTTTTTGAAGTGACTAAAATTCCAGGTTTCCTGCTTTTTTCGATTGCATTTCATTTGAACCTATCTCCTTTCCAGAGTGTTTGTAAGCCTTTCTTTTGGGATCCGCAAGATTCCTTTTCCCTTCCCGAAAGGAAATGAAATTTCCTTTTGGGAAGGGAAAAGGAATCTTACGATTTCAATGGGGACCAATAGAGGAATCTTTGGTGCATGTCCCTGCACTTGATGGCAGGCCATGCCTTTTGATGGCTTTGACTTTGGGAAAGATTTTTTTTCTTTTTCTGGTTGTTTTCTGAAGTGTTCATGCCATGTCCCTCATATCTTGCCCCCTAAGTTGTGTCTTCCTCCTTGACTTTTTCCCCTGCTTTTGCAACATCTGTGAGCTTAGTTTTGGCATCTTTTGGTCCTTTGCACTGCACCTGATATAAACCCAGGCCATTTTCTTAGAATAACTAACTTACCGAAATTTTCTTTTTTTCTCATAGAAATTGAATTCCTTTCATGTTGTCTCCATTCCAGCGTGTTTGTAAGTCCTTCTTTTCTGTTTTGGCCTTCAGTGGGGATCAATTTTGGCAAGCTTTGCTGCATGTGCCTGCACTTGCTGGCGTATGGCCTGCCTGCATTTTGATGGCTTTGACTTTGGGAAAGATTTTTTCTTTTTTTTTTTTTTATTATTTTAAGTATTCATGCCATGTCCCTCATATCTTGCCCCCTAAGTTGTGTCTTCCTCCTTGACTTTTTCCCCTGCTTTTGCAACATCTGTGAGCTTAGTTTTGGCATCTTTTGGTCCTATGCACTGCACCTGATATAAACCCAGGCCATTTTCTTAGAGTCACTAAATTTCCCAAATTTTCTTTTTTTCTCCTCCAATTTCAATTCCTTTGATGTTGACTCCTTTCCAGCGTGTTTGTAGGTCCTTCTTTTCTGTTTTGGCCTTCAGTGGGGATCAATTTTGGCAAGCTTTGCTGCATGTGCCTGCCCTTGGTGGCGTATGGCCTGACTGCATTTTGATGGCTTTGACTTTGGGAAAGATTTTTGACCTTTTTTTTTTTTTTTTTTTTTTAAGTATTCATACCACGTCCCTCATATCTTGCCCCCTAAGTTGTGTCTTCCTCCTTCGCTTTTTCCCCTGCTTTTGCAACATCTGTGAGCTTAGTTTTGCCAGCTTTTGGTCCTTGGCAATGCAGCTGATTTCCTCACAGCCTATTTTTTTGAAGAGACTAAAATTCCCAATTTTCTGCTTTTTTTCAATTGCATTTCATTTGAACCTATCTCCTTTCCAGAGTGTTTGTAAGCCTTTCTTTTGGGATTCGCAAGATTCCTTTTCCCTTCCCGAAAGGAAATGAAATTTCCTTTCGGGAAGGGAAAAGGAATCTTGCGATTTCAATGGGGACCATAAGAGGAATCTTTGGTGCATGTCCCTGCACTTGATGGCAGGCCATGCCTTTTGATGGCTTTGACTTTGGGAAAGATTTTTTTCTTTTTCTGGTTGTTTTCTGAAGTGTTCATGCCATGTCCCTCATATCTTGCCCCCTAAGTTGTGTCTTCCTCCTTGACTTTTTCCCCTGCTTTTGCAACATCTGTGAGCTTAGTTTTGGTATCTTTTGGTCATTTGCACTGCACCTGATAAAACCCCAGGCCACTTTCTAAGAGTCACTAAATTTCCAAAATTTTCTTTTTTTCCCCTCCAATTGCAATTCCTTTGATGTTGACTCCTTTCCAGCGTGTTTGTAGGTCCTTCTTTTCTGTTTTGGCCTTCAGTGGGGATCAATTTTGGCAAGCTTTGCTGCATGTGCCTGCCCTTGCTGGCGTATGGCCTGCCTGCATTTTGATGGCTTTGACTTTGGGAAAGATTTTTTCTTTTTTTTTTTTTTATTATTTTAAGTATTCATGCCATGTCCTTCATATCTTGCCCCCTAAGTTGTGTCTTCCTCCTTGACTTTTTCCCCTGCTTTTGCAACATCTGTGAGCTTAGTTTTGGCACCTTTTGGTCCTTTGCACTGCACCTGATAAAACCCCAGGCCATTTTCTTAGAGTCACTAAATTTCCCAAATTTTCTTTTTTTCTCCTCCAATTGCAATTCCTTTGATGTTGACTCCTTTCCAGCGTGTTTGTAAGTCCTTCTTTCCTGTTTTGGCCTTCAGTGGGGATCAATTTTGGCAAGCTTTGCTGCATGTGCCTGCCCTTGGTGGCATATGGCCTGCCTGCATTTTGATGGCTTTGTCTTTGGGAAAGATTTTTTCTATTTTTTTTTTTTTTGTTTGCTTTAACTCATCATGCCATGTCCTTCATATCTTGCCCCCTAAGTTGTGTCTTCCTCCTTGACTTTTTCCCCTGCTTTTGCAACATCTGTGAGCTTAGTTTTGGCACCTTTTGGTCCTTTGCAATGCAGCTGATTTCCTCACAGCCTATTTTTTGAAGTGACTAAAATTCCAGGTTTCCTGCTTTTTTCGATTGCATTTCATTTGAACCTATCTCCTTTCCAGAGTGTTTGTAAGCCTTTCTTTTGGGATCCACAAGATTCCTTTTCCCTTCCCGAAAGGAAATGAAATTTCCTTTTGGGAAGGGAAAAGGAATCTTACGATTTCAATGGGGACCAATAGAGGAATCTTTGGTGCATGTCCCTGCACTTGATGGCAGGCCATGCCTTTTGATGGCTTTGACTTTGGGAAAGATTTTTTTTCTTTTTCTGGTTGTTTTCTGAAGTGTTCATGCCATGTCCCTCATATCTTGCCCCCTAAGTTGTGTCTTCCTCCTTGACTTTTTCCCCTGCTTTTGCAACATCTGTGAGCTTAGTTTTGGCATCTTTTGGTCCTTTGCACTGCACCTGATATAAACCCAGGCCATTTTCTTAGAATAACTAACTTACCGAAATTTTCTTTTTTTCTCATAGAAATTGAATTCCTTTCATGTTGTCTCCATTCCAGCGTGTTTGTAAGTCCTTCTTTTCTGTTTTGGCCTTCAGTGGGGATCAATTTTGGCAAGCTTTGCTGCATGTGCCTGCACTTGCTGGCGTATGGCCTGCCTGCATTTTGATGGCTTTGACTTTGGGAAAGATTTTTTCTTTTTTTTTTTTTTATTATTTTAAGTATTCATGCCATGTCCCTCATATCTTGCCCCCTAAGTTGTGTCTTCCTCCTTGACTTTTTCCCCTGCTTTTGCAACATCTGTGAGCTTAGTTTTGGCATCTTTTGGTCCTATGCACTGCACCTGATATAAACCCAGGCCATTTTCTTAGAGTCACTAAATTTCCCAAATTTTCTTTTTTTCTCCTCCAATTTCAATTCCTTTGATGTTGACTCCTTTCCAGCGTGTTTGTAGGTCCTTCTTTTCTGTTTTGGCCTTCAGTGGGGATCAATTTTGGCAAGCTTTGCTGCATGTGCCTGCCCTTGGTGGCGTATGGCCTGACTGCATTTTGATGGCTTTGACTTTGGGAAAGATTTTTGACCTTTTTTTTTTTTTTTTTTTTTTAAGTATTCATACCACGTCCCTCATATCTTGCCCCCTAAGTTGTGTCTTCCTCCTTCGCTTTTTCCCCTGCTTTTGCAACATCTGTGAGCTTAGTTTTGCCAGCTTTTGGTCCTTGGCAATGCAGCTGATTTCCTCACAGCCTATTTTTTTGAAGAGACTAAAATTCCCAATTTTCTGCTTTTTTTCAATTGCATTTCATTTGAACCTATCTCCTTTCCAGAGTGTTTGTAAGCCTTTCTTTTGGGATTCGCAAGATTCCTTTTCCCTTCCCGAAAGGAAATGAAATTTCCTTTCGGGAAGGGAAAAGGAATCTTGCGATTTCAATGGGGACCATAAGAGGAATCTTTGGTGCATGTCCCTGCACTTGATGGCAGGCCATGCCTTTTGATGGCTTTGACTTTGGGAAAGATTTTTTTCTTTTTCTGGTTGTTTTCTGAAGTGTTCATGCCATGTCCCTCATATCTTGCCCCCTAAGTTGTGTCTTCCTCCTTGACTTTTTCCCCTGCTTTTGCAACATCTGTGAGCTTAGTTTTGGTATCTTTTGGTCATTTGCACTGCACCTGATAAAACCCCAGGCCACTTTCTAAGAGTCACTAAATTTCCAAAATTTTCTTTTTTTCCCCTCCAATTGCAATTCCTTTGATGTTGACTCCTTTCCAGCGTGTTTGTAGGTCCTTCTTTTCTGTTTTGGCCTTCAGTGGGGATCAATTTTGGCAAGCTTTGCTGCATGTGCCTGCCCTTGCTGGCGTATGGCCTGCCTGCATTTTGATGGCTTTGACTTTGGGAAAGATTTTTTCTTTTTTTTTTTTTTATTATTTTAAGTATTCATGCCATGTCCTTCATATCTTGCCCCCTAAGTTGTGTCTTCCTCCTTGACTTTTTCCCCTGCTTTTGCAACATCTGTGAGCTTAGTTTTGGCACCTTTTGGTCCTTTGCACTGCACCTGATAAAACCCCAGGCCATTTTCTTAGAGTCACTAAATTTCCCAAATTTTCTTTTTTTCTCCTCCAATTGCAATTCCTTTGATGTTGACTCCTTTCCAGCGTGTTTGTAAGTCCTTCTTTCCTGTTTTGGCCTTCAGTGGGGATCAATTTTGGCAAGCTTTGCTGCATGTGCCTGCCCTTGGTGGCATATGGCCTGCCTGCATTTTGATGGCTTTGTCTTTGGGAAAGATTTTTTCTATTTTTTTTTTTTTTGTTTGCTTTAACTCATCATGCCATGTCCTTCATATCTTGCCCCCTAAGTTGTGTCTTCCTCCTTGACTTTTTCCCCTGCTTTTGCAACATCTGTGAGCTTAGTTTTGGCACCTTTTGGTCCTTTGCACTGCACCTGATATAAACCCAGGCCATTTTCTTAGAATCACTAAATTTCCCAAATTTTCTTTTTTTCTCATAGAAATTGAATTCCTTTCATGTTGTCCCCATTCCAGCGTGTTTGAAAGTCCTTTTCTGTTTTGGCCTTCAGTGAGGATCAATTTTGGCAAGCTTTGCTGCATGTGCCTGCACTTGCTGGCGTATGGCCTGCCTGCATTTTGATGGCTTTGACTTTGGGAAAGATTTTTTCTTCTTTTTTTTTTTTTATTTTTTTTAGTATTCATGCCATGTCCCTCATATCTTGCCCCCTAAGTTGTGTCTTCCTCCTTGACTTTTTCCCCTGCTTTTGCAACATCTGTGAGCTTAGTTTTGGCACCTTTTGGTCCTTTGCACTGCACCTGATAGAAACAAAGGCCATTTTCTTAGAGTCACTAAATTTCCCAAATTTTCTTTTCTTCTCCTACAATTGCAATTCCTTTGATGTTGACACCTTTCCAGCGTGTTTGTAGGTCCTTCTTTTCTGTTTTGGCCTTCAGTGGGGATCAATTTTGGCAAGCTTTGCTGCATGTGCCTGCCGCTGGTGGCGTATGGCCTGCCTGCATTTTGATGGCTTTGACTTTGGGAAAGATTTTTTCTTTTTTTTTTTTTTATTATTTTAAGTATTCATGCCATGTCCCTCATATCTTGCCCCCTAAGTTGTGTCTTCCTCCATGACTTTTTCCCCTGCTTTTGCAACATCTGTGAGCTTAGTTTTGGCATCTTTTGGTCCTTTGCACTGCACCTGATAGAAACCCAGGCCATTTTCTTAGAGTCACTAAATTTCCCAAATGTTCTTTTTTTCTCCTCCAATTGCAATTCCTTTGATGTTGACTCCTTTCCAGCGTGTTTGTAAGTCCTTCTTTTCTGTTTTGGCCTTCAGTGGGGATCAATTTTGGCAAGCTTTGCTGCATGTGCCTGCCCTTGGTGGCGTATGGCCTGCCTGCATTTTGATGGCTTTGACTTTGGGAAAGATTTTTTCTTTTTTTTTTTATTATTTTAAGTATTCATGCCATGTCCCTCATATCTTGCCCCCTAAGTTGTGTCTTCCTCCTTGACTTTTTCCCCTGCTTTTGCAACATCTGTGAGCTTAGTTTTGCCACCTTTTGGTCCTTTGCAATGCAGCTGATTTCCTCACAGCCTATTTTTTGAAGAGACTAAAATTCCGAATTTTCTGCTTTTTTCAATTGCATTTCATTTGAACCTATCTCCTTTCCAGAGTGTTTGTAAGCCTTTCTTTTGGGATCCGCAAGATTCCTTTTCCCTTCCCAAAAGGAAATGAAATTTCCTTTTGGGAAGGGAAAAGGAATCTTGCGATTTCAATGGGGACCAATAGAGGAATCTTTGGTGCATGTCCCTGCACTTGATGGCAGGCCATGCCGTTTGATGGCTTTGACTTTGGGAAAGATTTTTTTCTTTTTTTGGTTGTTTTCTGAAGTGTTCATGCCATGTCCCTCATAACTTGCCCCCTAAGTTGTGTCTTCCTCCTTGACTTTTTCCCCTGCTTTTGCAACATCTGTGAGCTTAGTTTTGGCATCTTTTGGTCCTTTGCACTGCACCTGATAAAACCCCAGGCCATTTTCTTAGAGTCACTAAATTTCCAAAATTTTCTTTTTTTCTCCTCCAATTGCAATTCCTTTGATGTTGACTCCTTTCCAGCGTGTTTGTAGGTCCTTGTTTTCTGTTTTGCCTTCAGTGGGAATCAGTTTTGGCAAGCTTTGCTGCATGTGCCTGCCCTTGCTGGCGTATGGCCTGCCTGCATTTTGATGGCTTTGACTTTGGGAAAGATTTTTTCTTTTTTTTTTTTTATTATTTTAAGTATTCATACCATGTCCCTCATATCTTGCCCCCTAAGTTGCGTCTTCCTCCTTGACTTTTTCCCCTGCTTTTGCAACATCTGTGAGCTTAGTTTTGCCACCTTTTGGTCCTTTGCACTGCACCTGATATACACCCAGGCCATTTCCTTAGAGTCATTTAATTTCCCATTTTTTTTTTTTTCTCCTCCAATTGCAATTCCTTTGATGGTGTCTCCATTCCAGCGTGTTTGTAAGTCCTTCTTTTCTGTTTTGGCCTTCAGTGGGGAACAATGTTGGCAACGTTTTTTGCATGTGCCTGCCCTTGGTGGCGTATGGCCTGCCTGCATTTTGATGGCTTTGACTTTGGGAAAGATTTTTTCTTTTTTTTTTTTTATTGTTTTAAGTATTCATGCCATGTCCCTCATATCTTGCCCCCTAAGTTGTGTCTTCCTCCTTGACTTTTTCCCCTGCTTTTGCAACATCTGTGAGCTTACTTTTGGCACCTTTTGGTCCTTTGCAATGCAGCTGATTTCCTCACAGCCTATTTTTTTTGAAGAGACTAAAATTCCCAATTTTCTGCTTTTTTCAATTGCATTTCATTTGAACCTATCTCCTTTCCAGAGTGTTTGTAAGCCTTTCTTTTGGGATCCGCAAGATTCCTTTTCCCTTCCCGAAAGGAAATGAAATATCCTTTCGGGAAGGGAAAAGGAATCTTGCGATTTCAATGGGGACCAATAGAGGAATCTTTGGTGCATGTCCCTGCACTTGATGGCAGACCATGCCTTTTGATGGCTTTGACTTTGGGAAAGATTTTTTTCTTTTTCTGGTTGTTTTCTGAAGTGTTCATGCCATGTCCCTCATATCTTGCCCCCTAAGTTGTGTCTTCCTCCTTGACTTTTTCCCCTGCTTTTGCAACATCTGTGAGCTTAGTTTTGGCATCTTTTGGTCCTTTGCACTGCACCTGATAAAACCCCAGGCCATTTTCTTAGAGTCACTAAATTTCCAAAATTTTCTTTTTTTCTCCTCCAATTGCAATTCCTTTGATGTTGACTCCTTTCCAGCGTGTTTGTAGGTCCTTCTTTTCTGTTTTGGCCTTCAGTGGGGATCAATTTTGGCAAGCTTTGCTGCATGTGCCTGCCCTTGGTGGCGTATGGCCTGCCTGCATTTTGATGGCTTTGACTTTGGGAAAGATTTTTTCTTTTTTTTTTTTTTATTATTTTAAGTATTCATGCCATGTCCCTCATATCTTGCCCCCTAAGTTGTGTCTTCCTCCTTGACTTTTTCCCCTGCTTTTGCAACATCTGTGAGCTTAGTTTTGGCACCTTTTGGTCCTTTGCACTGCACCTGATAAAACCCCAGGCCATTTTCTTAGAGTCACTAAATTTCCCAAATTTTCTTTTTTTCTCCTCCAATTGCAATTCCTTTGATGTTGACTCCTTTCCAGCGTGTTTGTAAGTCCTTCTTTTCTGTTTTGGCCTTCAGTGGGGATCAATTTTGGCAAGCTTTGCTGCATGTGCCTGCCCTTGCTGGCGTATGGCCTGCCTGCATTATGATGGCTTTGACTTTGGGAAAGATTTTTTCTATTTTTTTTTTTTTGTTTGCTTTAAGTCATCATGCCATGTCCTTCATATCTTGCCCCCTAAGTTGTGTCTTCCTCCTTGACTTTTTCCCCTGCTTTTGCAACATCTGTGAGCTTAGTTTTTGGCACCTTTTGGTCCTTTGCACTTCACCTCATATAAACCCAGGCCATTTTCTTAGAATCACTAACTTACCCAAATTTTCTTTTTTTCTCATAGAAATTGAATTCCTTTCATGTTGTCCCCATTCCAGCGTGTTTGTAAGTCCTTCTTTTCTGTTTTGGCCTTCAGTGGGGATCAATTTTGGCAAACTTTGCTGCATGTGCCTGCCCTTGGTGGCGTATGGCCTGCCTGCATTTTGATGACTTTGACTTTGGGAAAGATTTTTTCTTTTTTTTTTTTTATTATTTTAAGTATTCATGACATGTCCCTCACATCTTGTCCCCTATGTTGTGTCTTCCTCCTTGACTTTTTCCCCTGCTTTTGCAACATCTGTGAGCTTAGTTTTGGCACCTTTTGGTCCTTTGCAATGCAGCTGATTTCCTCACAGCCTATTTTTTGTAGAGACAAAAATTCCCGATTTTCTGCTCTTTTCAATTGCATTTCATTTGAACCTATCTCCTTTCCAGAGTGTTTGTAAGCCTTTCTTTTGGGATTCGCAAGATTCCTTTTCCCTTCCCGAAAGGAAATGAAATTTCCTTTTGGGAAGGGAAAAGGAATCTTGCGATTTCAATGGGGACCAATAGAGGAATCTTTGGTGCATGTCCCTGCACTTAATGGCAGGCCATGCCTTTTGATGGCTTTGACTTAGGGAAAGATTTTTTTCTTTTTTTGGTTGTTTTTTGAAGTGTTCATGCCATGTCCCTCATATCTTGCCCCCTAAGTTGTGTCTTCCTCCTTGACTTTTTCCCCTGCTTTTGCAACATCTGTGAGCTTAGTTTTGGCATCTTTTGGTCCTTTGCACTGCACCTGATAAAACCCCAGGCCATTTTCTTAGAGTCACTAAATTTCCAAAATTTTCTTTTTTTCTCCTCCAATTGCAATTCCTTTGATGTTGACTCCTTTCCAGCGTGTTGATTAGTCCTTCTTTTCTGTTTTGCCTTAAGTGGGGATCAATTTTGGCAAGCTTTGGTGCATGTGCCTGCCCTTGGTGGCATATGGCCTGCCTGCATTTTGATGGCTTTGACTTTGGGAAAGATTTTTTCTTTTTTTTTTTTTCATTATTTTAAGTATTCATGCCATGTCCCTCATATCTTGCCCCCTAAGTTGTGTCTTCCTCCTTGACTTTTTCCCCTGCTTTTGCAACATCTGTGAGCTTAGTTTTGGCATCTTTTGGTCCTTTGCACTGCACCTGATAGAAACCCAGGCCATTTTCTTAGAGTCACTAAATTTCCCAAATTTTCTTTTTTTCTCCTCCAATTGCAATTCCTTTGATGTTGACTCCTTTCCAGCATGTTTGTAGGTCCTTCTTTTCTGTTTTGGCCTTCAGTGTGGATCAATTTTGGCAAGCTTTGCTGCATGTGCCTGCCCTTGCTGGCGTATGGCCTGCCTGCATTTTGATGGCTTTGACTTTGGGAAAGATTTTTGTCCTTTTTTTTTTTTTTTTTTTTTAAGTATTCATGCCATGTCCCTCATATCTTGCCCCCTAAGTTGTGTCTTCCTCCTTTGCTTTTTCCCCTGCTTTTGCAACATCTGTGAGCTTAGTTTTGCCACCTTTTGGTCCTTTGCAATGCAGCTGATTTCCTCACAGCCTATGTTTTGAAGAGACTAAAATTCCCAATTTTCTGCTTTTTTTCAATTGCATTTCATTTGAACCTATCTCCTTTCCAGAGTGTTTGTAAGCCTTTCTTTTGGGATTCGCAAGATTCCTTTTCCCTTCCCGAAAGGAAATGAAATTTCCTTTCAGGAAGGGAAAAGGAATCTTGCGATTTCAATGGGGACCAATAGAGGAATCTTTGGTGCATGTCCCTGCACTTGATGGCAGGCCATGCCTTTTGATGGCTTTGACTTTGGGAAAGATTTTTTTTCTTTTTCTGGTTATTTTCTGAAGTGTTCATGCCATGTCCCTCATATCTTGCCCCCTAAGTTGTGTCTTCCTCCTTGACTTTTTCCCCTGCTTTTGCAACATCTGTGAGCTTAGTTTTGGCACCTTTTGGTCCTTTGCACTGCACCTGATAAAACCCCAGGCCATTTTCTTAGAGTCACCAAATTTCCCAAATTTCCTTTTTTTCTTCTCCAATTGCAATTCCTTTGATGTTGACTCCTTTCCAGCGTGTTTGTAGGTCCTTGTTTTCTGTTTTGGCCTTCAGTGGGGATCAATTTTGGCAAGCTTTGCTGCATGTGCCTGCCCTTGGTGGCGTATGGCCTGCCTGCATTTTAAAGGCTTTGACTTTGGGAAAGATTTTTTTCTTTTTTTTTTTTTTTTGTTTGCTTTAAGTCTTCATGCCATGACATCTGTGAGCTTAGTTTTGGCACCTTTTGGTCCTTTGCACTGCACCTGATATAAACCCAGGCCATTTTCTTAGAATCACTCACTTACCCAAATTTTCTTTTTTTCTCATAGAAATTGAATTCCTTTCATGTTGTCCCCATTCCAGCGTGTTTGTAGGTCCTTCTTTTCTGTTTTGGCCTTCAGTGGGGATCAATTTTGGCAAGCTTTGCTGCATGTGCCTGCCGCTGGTGGCGTATGGCCTGCCTGCATTTTGATGGCTTTGACTTTGGGAAAGATTTTTTCTTTTTTTTTTTTTATTATTTTAAGTATTCATGCCATGTCCCTCATATCTTGCCCCCTAAGTTGTGTCTTCCTCCATGACTTTTTCCCCTGCTTTTGCAACATCTGTGAGCTTAGTTTTGGCATCTTTTGGTCCTTTGCACTGCACCTGATAGAAACCCAGGCCATTTTCTTAGAGTCACTAAATTTCCCAAATGTTCTTTTTTTCTCCTCCAATTGCAATTCCTTTGATGTTGACTCCTTTCCAGCGTGTTTGTAAGTCCTTCTTTTCTGTTTTGGCCTTCAGTGGGGATCAATTTTGGCAAGCTTTGCTGCATGTGCCTGCCCTTGGTGGCGTATGGCCTGCCTGCATTTTGATGGCTTTGACTTTGGGAAAGATTTTTTCTTTTTTTTTTTATTATTTTAAGTATTCATGCCATGTCCCTCATATCTTGCCCCCTAAGTTGTGTCTTCCTCCTTGACTTTTTCCCCTGCTTTTGCAACATCTGTGAGCTTAGTTTTGCCACCTTTTGGTCCTTTGCAATGCAGCTGATTTCCTCACAGCCTATTTTTTGAAGAGACTAAAATTCCGAATTTTCTGCTTTTTTCAATTGCATTTCATTTGAACCTATCTCCTTTCCAGAGTGTTTGTAAGCCTTTCTTTTGGGATCCGCAAGATTCCTTTTCCCTTCCCAAAAGGAAATGAAATTTCCTTTTGGGAAGGGAAAAGGAATCTTGCGATTTCAATGGGGACCAATAGAGGAATCTTTGGTGCATGTCCCTGCACTTGATGGCAGGCCATGCCTTTTGATGGCTTTGACTTTGGGAAAGATTTTTTTCTTTTTTTGGTTGTTTTCTGAAGTGTTCATGCCATGTCCCTCATAACTTGCCCCCTAAGTTGTGTCTTCCTCCTTGACTTTTTCCCCTGCTTTTGCAACATCTGTGAGCTTAGTTTTGGCATCTTTTGGTCCTTTGCACTGCACCTGATAAAACCCCAGGCCATTTTCTTAGAGTCACTAAATTTCCAAAATTTTCTTTTTTTCTCCTCCAATTGCAATTCCTTTGATGTTGACTCCTTTCCAGCGTGTTTGTAGGTCCTTGTTTTCTGTTTTGCCTTCAGTGGGAATCAGTTTTGGCAAGCTTTGCTGCATGTGCCTGCCCTTGGTGGCGTATGCCCTGCCTGCATTTTGATGGCTTTGACTTTGGGAAAGATTTTTTCTTTTTTTTTTTTTATTATTTTAAGTATTCATACCATGTCCCTCATATCTTGCCCCCTAAGTTGCGTCTTCCTCCTTGACTTTTTCCCCTGCTTTTGCAACATCTGTGAGCTTAGTTTTGCCACCTTTTGGTCCTTTGCACTGCACCTGATATACACCCAGGCCATTTCCTTAGAGTCATTTAATTTCCCATTTTTTTTTTTTCTCCTCCAATTGCAATTCCTTTGATGGTGTCTCCATTCCAGCGTGTTTGTAAGTCCTTCTTTTCTGTTTTGGCCTTCAGTGGGGAACAATGTTGGCAACGTTTTTTGCATGTGCCTGCCCTTGGTGGCGTATGGCCTGCCTGCATTTTGATGGCTTTGACTTTGGGAAAGATTTTTTCTTTTTTTTTTTTTATTGTTTTAAGTATTCATGCCATGTCCCTCATATCTTGCCCCCTAAGTTGTGTCTTCCTCCTTGACTTTTTCCCCTGCTTTTGCAACATCTGTGAGCTTACTTTTGGCACCTTTTGGTCCTTTGCAATGCAGCTGATTTCCTCACAGCCTATTTTTTTTGAAGAGACTAAAATTCCCAATTTTCTGCTTTTTTCAATTGCATTTCATTTGAACCTATCTCCTTTCCAGAGTGTTTGTAAGCCTTTCTTTTGGGATCCGCAAGATTCCTTTTCCCTTCCCGAAAGGAAATGAAATATCCTTTCGGGAAGGGAAAAGGAATCTTGCGATTTCAATGGGGACCAATAGAGGAATCTTTGGTGCATGTCCCTGCACTTGATGGCAGACCATGCCTTTTGATGGCTTTGACTTTGGGAAAGATTTTTTTCTTTTTCTGGTTGTTTTCTGAAGTGTTCATGCCATGTCCCTCATATCTTGCCCCCTAAGTTGTGTCTTCCTCCTTGACTTTTTCCCCTGCTTTTGCAACATCTGTGAGCTTAGTTTTGGCATCTTTTGGTCCTTTGCACTGCACCTGATAAAACCCCAGGCCATTTTCTTAGAGTCACTAAATTTCCAAAATTTTCTTTTTTTCTCCTCCAATTGCAATTCCTTTGATGTTGACTCCTTTCCAGCGTGTTTGTAGGTCCTTCTTTTCTGTTTTGGCCTTCAGTGGGGATCAATTTTGGCAAGCTTTGCTGCATGTGCCTGCCCTTGGTGGCGTATGGCCTGCCTGCATTTTGATGGCTTTGACTTTGGGAAAGATTTTTTCTTTTTTTTTTTTTTATTATTTTAAGTATTCATGCCATGTCCCTCATATCTTGCCCCCTAAGTTGTGTCTTCCTCCTTGACTTTTTCCCCTGCTTTTGCAACATCTGTGAGCTTAGTTTTGGCACCTTTTGGTCCTTTGCACTGCACCTGATAAAACCCCAGGCCATTTTCTTAGAGTCACTAAATTTCCCAAATTTTCTTTTTTTCTCCTCCAATTGCAATTCCTTTGATGTTGACTCCTTTCCAGCGTGTTTGTAAGTCCTTCTTTTCTGTTTTGGCCTTCAGTGGGGATCAATTTTGGCAAGCTTTGCTGCATGTGCCTGCCCTTGCTGGCGTATGGCCTGCCTGCATTATGATGGCTTTGACTTTGGGAAAGATTTTTTCTATTTTTTTTTTTTTGTTTGCTTTAAGTCATCATGCCATGTCCTTCATATCTTGCCCCCTAAGTTGTGTCTTCCTCCTTGACTTTTTCCCCTGCTTTTGCAACATCTGTGAGCTTAGTTTTGGCACCTTTTGGTCCTTTGCACTTCACCTCATATAAACCCAGGCCATTTTCTTAGAATCACTAACTTACCCAAATTTTCTTTTTTTCTCATAGAAATTGAATTCCTTTCATGTTGTCCCCATTCCAGCGTGTTTGTAAGTCCTTCTTTTCTGTTTTGGCCTTCAGTGGGGATCAATTTTGGCAAACTTTGCTGCATGTGCCTGCCCTTGGTGGCGTATGGCCTGCCTGCATTTTGATGACTTTGACTTTGGGAAAGATTTTTTCTTTTTTTTTTTTTATTATTTTAAGTATTCATGACATGTCCCTCACATCTTGTCCCCTATGTTGTGTCTTCCTCCTTGACTTTTTCCCCTGCTTTTGCAACATCTGTGAGCTTAGTTTTGGCACCTTTTGGTCCTTTGCAATGCAGCTGATTTCCTCACAGCCTATTTTTTGTAGAGACAAAAATTCCCGATTTTCTGCTCTTTTCAATTGCATTTCATTTGAACCTATCTCCTTTCCAGAGTGTTTGTAAGCCTTTCTTTTGGGATTCGCAAGATTCCTTTTCCCTTCCCGAAAGGAAATGAAATTTCCTTTTGGGAAGGGAAAAGGAATCTTGCGATTTCAATGGGGACCAATAGAGGAATCTTTGGTGCATGTCCCTGCACTTAATGGCAGGCCATGCCTTTTGATGGCTTTGACTTAGGGAAAGATTTTTTTCTTTTTTTGGTTGTTTTTTGAAGTGTTCATGCCATGTCCCTCATATCTTGCCCCCTAAGTTGTGTCTTCCTCCTTGACTTTTTCCCCTGCTTTTGCAACATCTGTGAGCTTAGTTTTGGCATCTTTTGGTCCTTTGCACTGCACCTGATAAAACCCCAGGCCATTTTCTTAGAGTCACTAAATTTCCAAAATTTTCTTTTTTTCTCCTCCAATTGCAATTCCTTTGATGTTGACTCCTTTCCAGCGTGTTGATTAGTCCTTCTTTTCTGTTTTGCCTTAAGTGGGGATCAATTTTGGCAAGCTTTGGTGCATGTGCCTGCCCTTGGTGGCATATGGCCTGCCTGCATTTTGATGGCTTTGACTTTGGGAAAGATTTTTTCTTTTTTTTTTTTTCATTATTTTAAGTATTCATGCCATGTCCCTCATATCTTGCCCCCTAAGTTGTGTCTTCCTCCTTGACTTTTTCCCCTGCTTTTGCAACATCTGTGAGCTTAGTTTTGGCATCTTTTGGTCCTTTGCACTGCACCTGATAGAAACCCAGGCCATTTTCTTAGAGTCACTAAATTTCCCAAATTTTCTTTTTTTCTCCTCCAATTGCAATTCCTTTGATGTTGACTCCTTTCCAGCATGTTTGTAGGTCCTTCTTTTCTGTTTTGGCCTTCAGTGTGGATCAATTTTGGCAAGCTTTGCTGCATGTGCCTGCCCTTGCTGGCGTATGGCCTGCCTGCATTTTGATGGCTTTGACTTTGGGAAAGATTTTTGTCCTTTTTTTTTTTTTTTTTTTTTAAGTATTCATGCCATGTCCCTCATATCTTGCCCCCTAAGTTGTGTCTTCCTCCTTTGCTTTTTCCCCTGCTTTTGCAACATCTGTGAGCTTAGTTTTGCCACCTTTTGGTCCTTTGCAATGCAGCTGATTTCCTCACAGCCTATGTTTTGAAGAGACTAAAATTCCCAATTTTCTGCTTTTTTTCAATTGCATTTCATTTGAACCTATCTCCTTTCCAGAGTGTTTGTAAGCCTTTCTTTTGGGATTCGCAAGATTCCTTTTCCCTTCCCGAAAGGAAATGAAATTTCCTTTCAGGAAGGGAAAAGGAATCTTGCGATTTCAATGGGGACCAATAGAGGAATCTTTGGTGCATGTCCCTGCACTTGATGGCAGGCCATGCCTTTTGATGGCTTTGACTTTGGGAAAGATTTTTTTTCTTTTTCTGGTTATTTTCTGAAGTGTTCATGCCATGTCCCTCATATCTTGCCCCCTAAGTTGTGTCTTCCTCCTTGACTTTTTCCCCTGCTTTTGCAACATCTGTGAGCTTAGTTTTGGCACCTTTTGGTCCTTTGCACTGCACCTGATAAAACCCCAGGCCATTTTCTTAGAGTCACCAAATTTCCCAAATTTCCTTTTTTTCTTCTCCAATTGCAATTCCTTTGATGTTGACTCCTTTCCAGCGTGTTTGTAGGTCCTTGTTTTCTGTTTTGGCCTTCAGTGGGGATCAATTTTGGCAAGCTTTGCTGCATGTGCCTGCCCTTGGTGGCGTATGGCCTGCCTGCATTTTAAAGGCTTTGACTTTGGGAAAGATTTTTTTCTTTTTTTTTTTTTTTTGTTTGCTTTAAGTCTTCATGCCATGACATCTGTGAGCTTAGTTTTGGCACCTTTTGGTCCTTTGCACTGCACCTGATATAAACCCAGGCCATTTTCTTAGAATCACTCACTTACCCAAATTTTCTTTTTTTCTCATAGAAATTGAATTCCTTTCATGTTGTCCCCATTCCAGCGTGTTTGTAAGTCCTTCTTTTCACTTTTGGCCTTCAGTGGGGATCAATTTTGGCAAGCTTTGCTGCATGTGCCTGCCCTTGGTGGCGTATGGCCTGCCTGCATTTTGATGGCTTTGACTTTGGGAAAGATTTTTTCTTTTTTTTTTTTTTATTATTTTAAGTATTCATGCCATGTCCCTCACATCTTGTCCCCTATGTTGTGTCTTCCTCCTTGACTTTTTCCCCTGCTTTTGCAACATCTGTGAGCTTAGTTTTGGCACCTCTTGGTCCTTTGCAATGCAGCTGATTTCCTCACAGCCTATTTTTTGTAGAGACTAAAATTCCCGATTTTCTGCTTTTTTCAATTGCATTTCATTTGAACCTATCTCCTTTCCAGAGTGTTTGTAAGCCTTTCTTTTGGGATTCGCAAGATTCCTTTTCCCTTCCCGAAAGGAAATTTCATTTCCTTTCGGGAAAGGAAAAGGAATCTTGCGATTTCAATGGGGACCAATAGAGGAATCTTTGGTGCATGTCCCTGCACTTGATGGCAGGCCATGCCTTTTGATGGCTTTGACTTTGGGAAAGATTTTTTTCTTTTTCTGGTTATTTTCTGAAGTGTTCATGCCATGTCCCTCATATCTTGCCCCCTAAGTTGTGTCTTCCTCCTTGACTTTTTCCCCTGCTTTTGCAACATCTGTGAGCTTAGTTTTGGCACCTTTTGGTCCTTTGCACTGCACCTGATAGAAACCCAGGCCATTTTCTTAGAGTCACTAAATTTCCCAAATGTTCTTTTTTTCTCCTCCCATTGCAATTCCTTTGATGTTGACTCCTTTCCAGCGTGTTTGTAAGTCCTTCTTTTCTGTTTTGGCCTTCAGTGGGGATCAATTTTGGCAAGCTTTGCTGCATGTGCCTGCCCTTGGTGGCGTATGGCCTGCCTGCATTTTGATGGCTTTGACTTTGGGAAAGATTTTTTCTTTTTTTTTTTTATTATTTTAAGTATTCATGCCATGTCCCTCATATCTTGCCCCCTAAGTTGTGTCTTCCTCCTTGACTTTTTCCCCTGCTTTTGCAACATCTGTGAGCTTAGTTTTGCCACCTTTTGGTCCTTTGCAATGCAGCTGATTTCCTCACAGCCTATTTTTTGAAGAGACTAAAATTCCAGATTTTCTGCTTTTTTCAATTGCATTTCATTTGAACCTATCTCCTTTCCAGAGTGTTTGTAAGCCTTTCTTTTGGGATCCGCAAGATTCCTTTTCCCTTCCCGAAAGGAAATTTCATTTCCTTTTGGGAAGGGAAAAGGAATCTTGCGATTTCAATTGGGACCAATAGAGGAATCTTTGGTGCATGTCCTTGCACTTGATGGCAGGCCATGCCTTTTGATGGCTTTGACTTTGGGAAAGATTTTTTTCTTTTTTTGGTTGTTTTCTGAAGTGTTCATGCCATTTCCCTCATAACTTGCCACCTAAGTGGTGTCTTCCTCCTTGACTTTTTCCCCTGCTTTTGCAACATCTGTGAGCTTAGTTTTGGCATCTTTTGGTCATATGCACTGCACCTGATAAAACCCCAGGCAACTTTCTAAGAGTCACTAAATTTCCCAAATGTTCTTTTTTTCTCCTCCAATTGCAATTCCTTTGATGTTGACTCCTTTCCAGCGTGTTGATAAGTCCTTCTTTTCTGTTTTGCCTTCAGTGGGAATCAATTTTGGCAAGCTTTGCTGCATGTGCCTGCCCTTGGTGGCGTATGGCCTGCCTGCATTTTGATGGCTTTGACTTTGGGAAAGATTTTTTCTTTTTTTTTTTTTATTATTTTAAGTATTCATGCCATGTCCCTCATATCTTGCCCCCTAAGTTGTGTCTTCCTCCTTGACTTTTTCCCCTGCTTTTGCAACATCTGTGAGCTTAGTTTTGCCACCTTTTGGTCCTTTGCACTGCACCTGATATAAACCCAGGCCATTTCCTTAGAGTCATTTAATTTCCCATTTTTTTTTTTTCTCCTCCAATTGCAATTCCTTTGATGGTGTCTCTATTCCAGCGTGTTTGTAAGTCCTTCTTTTCTGTTTTGGCCTTCAGTGGGGAACAATGTTGGCAACGTTTTTTGCATGTGCCTGCCCTTGGTGGCGTAAGGCCTGCCTGCATTTTGATGGCTTTGACTTTGGGAAAGATTTTTTCTTTTTTTTTTTTTATTGTTTTAAGTCATCATGCCATGTCCCTCATATCTTGCCCCCTAAGTTGTGTCTTCCTCCTTGACTTTTTCCGCTGCTTTTGCAACATCTGTGAGCTTACTTTTGCCACCTTTTGGTCCTTTGCAATGCAGCTGATTTCCTCACAGCCTATTGTTTGAAGAGACTAAAATTCCCAATTTTCTGCTTTTTTCGATTGCATTTCATTTGAACCTATCGCCTTTCCAGAGTGTTTGTAAGCCTTTCTTTTGGGATCCGCAAGATTCCTTTTCCCTTCCCGAAAGGAAATGAAATTTCCTTTTGGGAAGGGAAAAGGAATCTTGCGATTTCAATGGGGACCAATAGAGGAATCTTTGGTGCATGTCCCTGCACTTGATGGCAGGCCATGCCTTTTGATGGCTTTGACTTTGGGAAAGATTTTTTTCATTTTTTAGTTGATTTCTGAAGTGTCCATGACATGTCCTCATATCTTGCCCCCTAAGTTGTGTCTTCCTCCTTCGCTTTTTCCCCTGCTTTTGCAACATCTGTGAGCTTAGTTTTGCCAGCTCTTGGTCCTTGGCAATGCAGCTGATTTCCTCACAGCCTATTTTTTTGAAGAGACTAAAATTCCCAATTTTCTGCTTTTTTTCAATTGCATTTCATTTGAACCTATCTCCTTTCCAGAGTGTTTGTAAGCCTTTCTTTTGGGATTCGCAAGATTCCTTTTCCCTTCCCGAAAGGAAATGAAATTTCCTTTCAGGAAGGGAAAAGGAATCTTGCGATTTCAATGGGGACCAATAGAGGAATCTTTGGTGCATGTCCCTGCACTTGATGGCAGGCCATGGCTTTTGATGGCTTTGACTTTGGGAAAGATTTTTTTCTTTTTCTGGTTGTTTTCTGAAGTGTTCATGCCATGTCCCTCATATCTTGCCCCCTAAGTTGTGTCTTCCTCCTTGACTTTTTCCCCTGCTTTTGCAACATCTGTGAGCTTAGTTTTGGTATCTTTTGGTCATTTGCACTGCACCTGATATAAACCCCAGGCCACTTTCTAAGAGTCACTAAATTTCCAAAATTTTCATTTTTTCCCCTCCAATTGCAATTCCTTTGATGTTGACTCCTTTCCAGCGTGTTTGTAGGTCCTTCTTTTCTGTTTTGGCCTTCAGTGGGGATCAATTTTGGCAAGCTTTGCTGCATGTGCCTGCACTTGCTGGCGTATGGCCTGCCTGCATTTTGATGGCTTTGACTTTGGGAAAGATTTTTTCTTTTTTTTTTTTTTATTATTTTAAGTATTCATGCCATGTCCCTCATATCTTGCCCCCTAAGTTGTGTCTTCCTCCTTGACTTTTTCCCCTGCTTTTGCAACATCTGTGAGCTTAGTTTTGGCACCTTTTGGTCCTTTGCACTGCACCTGATAAAACCCCAGGCCATTTTCTTAGAGTCACTAAATTTCCCAAATGTTCTTTTTTTCTCCTCCAATTGCAATTCCTTTGATGTTGACTCCTTTCCAGCGTGTTTGTAAGTCCTTCTTTTCTGTTTTGGCCTTCAGCGGGGATCAATTTTGGCAAGCTTTGCTGCATGTGCCTGCCCTTGGTGGCATATGGCCTGCCTGCATTTTGATGGCTTTGTCTTTGGGAAAGATTTTTTCTATTTTTTTTTTTTTTGTTTGCTTTAAGTCATCGTGCCATGTCCTTCCTATCTTGCCCCCTAAGTTGTGTCTTCCTCTTTGACTTTTTCCCCTGCTTTTGCAACATCTGTGAGCTTAGTTTTGGCACCTTTTGGTCCTTTGCACTGCACCTGATATAAACCCAGGCCATTTTCTTAGAATCACTAACTTACCCAAATTTTCTTTTTTTCTCATAGAAATTGAATTCCTTTCATGTTGTCCCCATTCCAGCGTGTTTGTAAGTCCTTCTTTTCTGTTTTGGCCTTCAGTGGGGATCAATTTTGGCAAGCTTTGCTGCATGTGCCTGCACTTGCTGGCGTATGGCCTGCCTGCATTTTGATGGCTTTGACTTTGGGAAAGATTTTTTCTTCTTTTTTTTTTTGTTATTTTTTTTAGTATTCATGCCATGTCCCTCATATCTTGCCCCCTAAGTTGTGTCTTCCTCCTTGACTTTTTCCCCTGCTTTTGCAACATCTGTGAGCTTAGTTTTGGCATCTTTTGGTCCTTTGCACTGCACCTGATATAAACAAAGGCCATTTTCTTAGAGTCACTAAATTTCCCAAATTTTCTTATCTTCTCCTACAATTGCAATTCCTTTGATGTTGACACCATTCCAGCGTGTTTGTAGGTCCTTCTTTTCTGTTTTGGCCTTCAGTGGGGATCAATTTTGGCAAGCTTTGCTGCATGTGCCTGCCCCTGGTGGCGTATGGCCTGCCTGCATTTTGATGGCTTTGACTTTGGGAAAGATTTTTTCTTTTTTTTTTTTTATTATTTTAAGTATTCATGCCATGTCCCTCATATCTTGCCCCCTAAGTTGTGTCTTCCTCCATGACTTTTTCCCCTGCTTTTGCAACATCTGTGAGCTTAGTTTTGGCATCTTTTGGTCCTTTGCACTGCACCTGATAGAAACCCAGGCCATTTTCTTAGAGTCACTAAATTTCCCAAATTTTCTTTTTTTCTCCTCCAATTGCAATTCCTTTGATGTTGACTCCTTTCCAGCGTGTTTGTAAGTCCTTCTTTTCTGTTTTGGCCTTCAGTGGGGATCAATTTTGGCAAGCTTTGCTGCATGTGCCTGCACTTGCTGGCGTATGGCCTGCCTGCATTTTTATGGCTTTGACTTTGGGAAAGATTTTTTCTTTTTTTTTTTTATTATTTTAAGTATTCATGCCATGTCCCTCATATCTTGCCCCCTAAGTTGTGTCTTCCTCCTTGACTTTTTCCCCTGCTTTTGCAACATCTGTGAGCTTAGTTTTGGCACCTTTTGGTCCTTTGCAATGCAGCTGATTTCCTCACAGCCTATTTTTTGAAGTGACTAAAATTCCAGATTTTCTGCTTTTTTCAATTGCATTTCATTTGGACCTATCTCCTTTCCAGAGTGTTTGTAAGCCTTTCTTTTGGGATCCGCAAGATTCCTTTTCCCTTCCCAAAAGGAAATTTCATTTCCTTTTGGGAAGGGAAAAGGAATCTTGCGATTTCAATGGGGACCAATAGAGGAATCTTTGGTGCATGTCCCTGCACTTGATGGCAGGCCATGCCTTTTGATGGCTTTGACTTTGGGAAAGATTTTTTTCTTTTTTTGGTTGTTTTCTGAAGTGTTCATGCCATGTCCCTCATAACTTGCCCCCTAAGTGGTGTCTTCCTCTTTGACTTTTTCCCCTGCTTTTGCAACATCTGTGAGCTTAGTTTTGGCATCTTTTGGTCCTTTGCACTGCACCTGATAAAACCCCAGGCCATTTTCTTAGAGTCACTAAATTTCCCAAATGTTCTTTTTTTCTCCTCCAATTGCAATTCCTTTGATGTTGACTCCTTTCCAGCGTGTTTGTAAGTCCTTCTTTTCTGTTTTGGCCTTCAGTGGGGATCAATTTTGGCAAGCTTTGCTGCATGTGCCTGCCCTTGCTGGCGTATGGCCTGCCTGCATTATGATGGCTTTAACTTTGGGAAAGATTTTTTCTATTTTTTTTTTTTGTTTGCTTTAAGTCATCATGCCATGTCCTTCATATCTTGCCCCCTAAGTTGTGTCTTCCTCCTTGACTTTTTCCCCTGCTTTTGCAACATCTGTGAGCTTAGTTTTGGCACCTTTTGGTCCTTTGCACTTCACCTCATATAAACCCAGGCCATTTTCTTAGAATCACTAACTTACCCAAATTTTCTTTTTTTCTCATAGAAATTGAATTCCTTTCATGTTGTCCCCATTCCAGCGTGTTTGTAAGTCCTTCTTTTCTGTTTTGGCCTTCAGTGGGGATCAATTTTGGCAAACTTTGCTGCATGTGCCTGCCCTTGGTGGCGTATGGCCTGCCTGCATTTTGATGACTTTGACTTTGGGAAAGATTTTTTCTTTTTTTTTTTTTATTATTTTAAGTATTCATGACATGTCCCTCACATCTTGTCCCCTAAGTTGTGTCTTCCTCCTTGTCTTTTTCCCCTGCTTTTGCAACATCTGTGAGCTTAGTTTTGGCACCTTTTGGTCCTTTGCAATGCAGCTGATTTCCTCACAGCCTATTTTTTGTAGAGACAAAAATTCCCGATTTTCTGCTCTTTTCAATTGCATTTCATTTGAACCTATCTCCTTTCCAGAGTGTTTGTAAGCCTTTCTTTTGGGATTCGCAAGATTCCTTTTCCCTTCCCGAAAGGAAATGACATTTCCTTTTGGGAAGGGAAAAGGAATCTTGCGATTTCAATGGGGACCAATAGAGGAATCTTTGGTGCATGTCCCTGCACTTAATGGCAGGCCATGCCTTTTGATGGCTTTGACTTAGGGAAAGATTTTTTTCTTTTTTTGGTTGTTTTCTGAAGTGTTCATGCCATGTCCCTCATATCTTGCCCCCTAAGTTGTGTCTTCCTCCTTGACTTTTTCCCCTGCTTTTGCAACATCTGTGAGCTTAGTTTTGGCATCTTTTGGTCCTTTGCACTGCACCTGATAAAACCCCAGGCCATTTTCTTAGAGTCACTAAATTTCCAAAATTTTCTTTTTTTCTCCTCCAATTGCAATTCCTTTGATGTTGACTCCTTTCCAGCGTGTTGATTAGTCCTTCTTTTCTGTTTTGCCTTAAGTGGGGATCAATTTTGGCAAGCTTTGCTGCATGTGCCTGCCCTTGGTGGCATATGGCCTGCCTGCATTTTGATGGCTTTGACTTTGGGAAAGATTTTTTCTTTTTTTTTTTTTCATTATTTTAAGTATTCATGCCATGTCCCTCATATCTTGCCCCCTAAGTTGTGTCTTCCTCCTTGACTTTTTCCCCTGCTTTTGCAACATCTGTGAGCTTAGTTTTGGCATCTTTTGGTCCTTTGCACTGCACCTGATAGAAACCCAGGCCATTTTCTTAGAGTCACTAAATTTCCCAAATTTTCTTTTTTTCTCCTCCAATTGCAATTCCTTTGATGTTGACTCCTTTCCAGCATGTTTGTAGGTCCTTCTTTTCTGTTTTGGCCTTCAGTGTGGATCAATTTTGGCAAGCTTTGCTGCATGTGCCTGCCCTTGCTGGCGTATGGCCTGCCTGCATTTTGATGGCTTTGACTTTGGGAAAGATTTTTGTCCTTTTTTTTTTTTTTTTTTTTTATGTATTCATGCCATGTCCCTCATATCTTGCCCCCTAAGTTGTGTCTTCCTCCTTCGCTTTTTCCCCTGCTTTTGCAACATCTGTGAGCTTAGTTTTGCCACCTTTTGGTCCTTTGCAATGCAGCTGATTTCCTCACAGCCTATTTTTTGAAGAGACTAAAATTCCCAATTTTCTGCTTTTTTTCAATTGCATTTCATTTGAACCTATCTCCTTTCCAGAGTGTTTGTAAGCCTTTCTTTTGGGATTCGCAAGATTCCTTTTCCCTTCCCGAAAGGAAATGAAATTTCCTTTCAGGAAGGGAAAAGGAATCTTGCGATTTCAATGGGGACCAATAGAGGAATCTTTGGTGCATGTCCCTGCACTTGATGGCAGGCCATGCCTTTTGATGGCTTTGACTTTGGGAAAGATTTTTTTTCTTTTTCTGGTTATTTTCTGAAGTGTTCATGCCATGTCCCTCATATCTTGCCCCCTAAGTTGTGTCTTCCTCCTTGACTTTTTCCCCTGCTTTTGCAACATCTGTGAGCTTAGTTTTGGCACCTTTTGGTCCTTTGCGCTGCACCTGATAAAACCCCAGGCCATTTTCTTAGAGTCACCAAATTTCCCAAATTTCCTTTTTTTCTTCTCCAATTGCAATTCCTTTGATGTTGACTCCTTTCCAGCGTGTTTGTAGGTCCTTGTTTTCTGTTTTGGCCTTCAGTGGGGATCAATTTTGGCAAGCTTTGCTGCATGTGCCTGCCCTTGGTGGCGTATGGCCTGCCTGCATTTTAAAGGCTTTGACTTTGGGAAAGATTTTTTTCTTTTTTTTTTTTTTTTGTTTGCTTTAAGTCTTCATGCCGTGACATCTGTGAGCTTAGTTTTGGCACCTTTTGGTCCTTTGCACTGCACCTGATATAAACCCAGGCCATTTTCTTAGAATCACTAACTTACCCAAATTTTCTTTTTTTCTCATAGAAATTGAATTCCTTTCATGTTGTCCCCATTCCAGCGTGTTTGTAAGTCCTTCTTTTCTCTTTTGGCCTTCAGTGGGGATCAATTTTGGCAAGCTTTGCTGCATGTGCCTGCCCTTGGTGGCGTATGGCCTGCCTGCATTTTGATGGCTTTGACTTTGGGAAAGATTTTTTCTTTTTTTTTTTTTTATTATTTTAAGTATTCATGCCATGTCCCTCACATCTTGTCCCCTATGTTGTGTCTTCCTCCTTGACTTTTTCCCCTGCTTTTGCAACATCTGTGAGCTTAGTTTTGGCACCTCTTGGTCCTTTGCAATGCAGCTGATTTCCTCACAGCCTATTTTTTGTAGAGACTAAAATTCCCGATTTTCTGCTTTTTTCAATTGCATTTCATTTGAACCTATCTCCTTTCCAGAGTGTTTGTAAGCCTTTCTTTTGGGATTCGCAAGATTCCTTTTCCCTTCCCGAAAGGAAATTTCATTTCCTTTCGGGAAAGGAAAAGGAATCTTGCGATTTCAATGGGGACCAATAGAGGAATCTTTGGTGCATGTCCCTGCACTTGATGGCAGGCCATGCCTTTTGATGGCTTTGACTTTGGGAAAGATTTTTTTCTTTTTCTGGTTATTTTCTGAAGTGTTCATGCCATGTCCCTCATATCTTGCCCCCTAAGTTGTGTCTTCCTCCTTGACTTTTTCCCCTGCTTTTGCAACATCTGTGAGCTTAGTTTTGGCACCTTTTGGTCCTTTGCACTGCACCTGATAGAAACCCAGGCCATTTTCTTAGAGTCACTAAATTTCCCAAATGTTCTTTTTTTCTCCTCCAATTGCAAATCCTTTGATGTTGACTCCTTTCCAGCGTGTTTGTAAGTCCTTCTTTTCTGTTTTGGCCTTCAGTGGGGATCAATTTTGGCAAGCTTTGCTGCATGTGCCTGCCCTTGCTGGCGTATGGCCTGCCTGCATTTTGATGGCTTTGACTTTGGGAAAGATTTTTTCTTTTTTTTTTTTATTATTTTAAGTATTCATGCCATGTCCCTCATATCTTGCCCCCTAAGTTGTGTCTTCCTCCTTGACTTTTTCCGCTGCTTTTGCAACATCTGTGAGCTTACTTTTGGCACCTTTTGGTCCTTTGCAATGCAGCTGATTTCCTCACAGCCTATTTTTTGAAGAGACTAAAATTCCAGATTTTCTGCTTTTTTCAATTGCATTTCATTTGAACCTATCTCCTTTCCAGAGTGTTTGTAAGCCTTTCTTTTGGGATCCGCAAGATTCCTTTTCCCTTCCCGAAAGGAAATTTCATTTCCTTTTGGGAAGGGAAAAGGAATCTTGCGATTTCAATTGGGACCAATAGAGGAATCTTTGGTGCATGTCCCTGCACTTGATGGCAGGCCATGCCTTTTGATGGCTTTGACTTTGGGAAAGATTTTTTTCTTTTTTTGGTTGTTTTCTGAAGTGTTCATGCCATTTCCCTCATAACTTGCCACCTAAGTGGTGTCTTCCTCCTTGACTTTTTCCCCTGCTTTTGCAACATCTGTGAGCTTAGTTTTGGCATCTTTTGGTCCTTTGCACTGCACCTGATAAAACCCCTGGCAACTTTCTAAGAGTCACTAAATTTCCCAAATGTTCTTTTTTTCTCCTCCAATTGCAATTCCTTTGATGTTGACTCCTTTCCAGCGTGTTGATAAGTCCTTCTTTTCTGTTTTGCCTTCAGTGGGAATCAATTTTGGCAAGCTTTGCTGCATGTGCCTGCCCTTGGTGGCGTATGGCCTGCCTGCATTTTGATGGCTTTGACTTTGGGAAAGATTTTTTCTTTTTTTTTTTTTTATTATTTTAAGTATTCATGCCATGTCCCTCATATCTTGCCCCCTAAGTTGTGTCTTCCTCCTTGACTTTTTCCCCTGCTTTTGCAACATCTGTGAGCTTAGTTTTGCCACCTTTTGGTCCTTTGCACTGCACCTGATATAAACCCAGGCCATTTCCTTAGAGTCATTTAATTTCCCATTTTTTTTTTTTTCTCCTCCAATTGCAATTCCTTTGATGGTGTCTCTATTCCAGCGTGTTTGTAAGTCCTTCTTTTCTGTTTTGGCCTTCAGTGGGGAACAATGTTGGCAACGTTTTTTGCATGTGCCTGCCCTTGGTGGCGTAAGGCCTGCCTGCATTTTGATGGCTTTGACTTTGGGAAAGATTTTTTCTTTTTTTTTTTTTAATGTTTTAAGTCATCATGCCATGTCCCTCATATCTTGCCCCCTAAGTTGTGTCTTCCTCCTTGACTTTTTCCGCTGCTTTTGCAACATCTGTGAGCTTACTTTTGGCATCTTTTGGTCCTTTGCAATGCAGCTGATTTCCTCACAGCCTATTGTTTGAAGAGACTAAAATTCCCAATTTTCTGCTTTTTTCGATTGCATTTCATTTGAACCTATCGCCTTTCCAGAGTGTTTGTAAGCCTTTCTTTTGGGATCCGCAAGATTCCTTTTCCCTTCCCGAAAGGAAATGAAATTTCCTTTTGGGAAGGGAAAAGGAATCTTGCGATTTCAATGGGGACCAATAGAGGAATCTTTGGTGCATGTCCCTGCACTTGATGGCAGGTCATGCCTTTTGATGGCTTTGACTTTGGGAAAGATTTTTTTCATTTTTTGGTTGATTTCTGAAGTGTCCATGACATGTCCTCATATCTTGCCCCCTAAGTTGTGTCTTCCTCCTTGACTTTTTCCCCTGCTTTTGCAACATCTGTGAGCTTAGTTTTGGTATCTTTTGGTCATTTGCACTGCACCTGATATAAACCCCAGGCCACTTTCTAAGAGTCACTAAATTTCCAAAATTTTCATTTTTTCCCCTCCAATTGCAATTCCTTTGATGTTGACTCCTTTCCAGCGTGTTTGTAGGTCCTTCTTTTCTGTTTTGGCCTTCAGTGGGGATCAATTTTGGCAAGCTTTGCTGCATGTGCCTGCCCTTGCTGGCGTATGGCCTGCCTGCATTTTGATGGCTTTGACTTTGGGAAAGATTTTTTCTTTTTTTTTTTTTTATTATTTTAAGTATTCATGCCATGTCCCTCATATCTTGCCCCCTAAGTTGTGTCTTCCTCCTTGACTTTTTCCCCTGCTTTTGCAACATCTGTGAGCTTAGTTTTGCCACCTTTTGGTCCTTTGCACTGCACCTGATAAAACCCCAGGCCATTTTCTTAGAGTCACTAAATTTCCCAAATGTTCTTTTTTTCTCCTCCAATTGCAATTCCTTTGATGTTGACTCCTTTCCAGCGTGTTTGTAAGTCCTTCTTTTCTGTTTTGGCCTTCAGCGGGGATCAATTTTGGCAAGCTTTGCTGCATGTGCCTGCCCTTGGTGGCATATGGCCTGCCTGCATTTTGATGGCTTTGTCTTTGGGAAAGATTTTTTCTATTTTTTTTTTTTTGTTTGCTTTAAGTCATCGTGCCATGTCCTTCATATCTTGCCCCCTAAGTTGTGTCTTCCTCTTTGACTTTTTCCCCTGCTTTTGCAACATCTGTGAGCTTAGTTTTGGCACCTTTTGGTCCTTTGCACTGCACCTGATATAAACCCAGGCCATTTTCTTAGAATCACTAACTTACCCAAATTTTCTTTTTTTCTCATAGAAAGTGAATTCCTTTCATGTTGTCCCCATTCCAGCGTGTTTGTAAGTCCTTCTTTTCTGTTTTGGCCTTCAGTGGGGATCAATTTTGGCAAGCTTTGCTGCATGTGCCTGCACTTGCTGGCGTATGGCCTGCCTGCATTTTGATGGCTTTGACTTTGGGAAAGATTTTTTCTTCTTTTTTTTTTTGTTATTTTTTTTAGTATTCATGCCATGTCCCTCATATCTTGCCCCCTAAGTTGTGTCTTCCTCCTTGACTTTTTCCCCTGCTTTTGCAACATCTGTGAGCTTAGTTTTGGCACCTTTTGGTCCTTTGCACTGCACCTGATATAAACAAAGGCCATTTTCTTAGAGTCACTAAATTTCCCAAATTTTCTTTTCTTCTCCTACAATTGCAATTCCTTTGATGTTGACACCTTTCCAGCGTGTTTGTAGGTCCTTCTTTTCTGTTTTGGCCTTCAGTGGGGATCAATTTTGGCAAGCTTTGCTGCATGTGCCTGCCCCTGGTGGCGTATGGCCTGCCTGCATTTTGATGGCTTTGACTTTGGGAAAGATTTTTTCTTTTTTTCTTTTTTTATTGTTTAAAGTATTCATGCCATGTCCCTCATATCTTGCCCCCTAAGTTGTGTCTTCCTCCATGACTTTTTCCCCTGCTTTTGCAACATCTGTGAGCTTAGTTTTGGCATCTTTTGGTCCTTTGCACTGCACCTGATAGAAACCCAGGCCATTTTCTTAGAGTCACTAAATTTCCCAAATTTTCTTTTTTTCTCCTCCAATTGCAATTCCTTTGATGTTCACTCCTTTCCAGCGTGTTTGTAAGTCCTTCTTTTCTGTTTTGGCCTTCAGTGGGGATCAATTTTGGCAAGCTTTGCTGCATGTGCCTGCCCTTGGTGGCGTATGGCCTGCCTGCATTTTGATGGCTTTGACTTTGGGAAAGATTTTTTCTTTTTTTTTTTTATTATTTTAAGTATTCATGCCATGTCCCTCATATCTTGCCCCCTAAGTTGTGTCTTCCTCCTTGACTTTTTCCCCTGCTTTTGCAACATCTGTGAGCTTAGTTTTGGCACCTTTTGGTCCTTTGCAATGCAGCTGATTTCCTCACAGCCTATTTTTTGAAGTGACTAAAATTCCAGATTTTCTGCTTTTTTCAATTGCATTTCATTTGGACCTATCTCCTTTCCAGAGTGTTTGTAAGCCTTTCTTTTGGGATCCGCAAGATTCCTTTTCCCTTCCCAAAAGGAAATTTCATTTCCTTTTGGGAAGGGAAAAGGAATCTTGCGATTTCAATGGGGACCAATAGAGGAATCTTTGGTGCATGTCCCTGCACTTGATGGCAGGCCATGCCTTTTGATGGCTTTGACTTTGGGAAAGATTTTTTTCTTTTTTTGGTTGTTTTCTGAAGTGTTCATGCCATGTCCCTCATAACTTGCCCCCTAAGTGGTGTCTTCCTCCTTGACTTTTTCCCCTGCTTTTGCAACATCTGTGAGCTTAGTTTTGGCACCTTTTGGTCCTTTGCACTGCACCTGATAAAACCCCAGGCCATTTTCTTAGAGTCACCAAATTTCCCAAATTTCCTTTTTTTCTTCTCCAATTGCAATTCCTTTGATGTTGACTCCTTTCCAGCGTGTTTGTAGGTCCTTGTTTTCTGTTTTGGCCTTCAGTGGGGATCAATTTTGGCAAGCTTTGCTGCATGTGCCTGCCCTTGGTGGCGTATGGCCTGCCTGCATTTTAAAGGCTTTGACTTTGGGAAAGATTTTTTTCTTTTTTTTTTTTTTTTGTTTGCTTTAAGTCTTCATGCCATGACATCTGTGAGCTTAGTTTTGGCACCTTTTGGTCCTTTGCACTGCACCTGATATAAACCCAGGCCATTTTCTTAGAATCACTAACTTACCCAAATTTTCTTTTTTTCTCATAGAAATTGAATTCCTTTCATGTTGTCCCCATTCCAGCGTGTTTGTAAGTCCTTCTTTTCACTTTTGGCCTTCAGTGGGGATCAATTTTGGCAAGCTTTGCTGCATGTGCCTGCCCTTGGTGGCGTATGGCCTGCCTGCATTTTGATGGCTTTGACTTTGGGAAAGATTTTTTCTTTTTTTTTTTTTTATTATTTTAAGTATTCATGCCATGTCCCTCACATCTTGTCCCCTATGTTGTGTCTTCCTCCTTGACTTTTTCCCCTGCTTTTGCAACATCTGTGAGCTTAGTTTTGGCACCTCTTGGTCCTTTGCAATGCAGCTGATTTCCTCACAGCCTATTTTTTGTAGAGACTAAAATTCCCGATTTTCTGCTTTTTTCAATTGCATTTCATTTGAACCTATCTCCTTTCCAGAGTGTTTGTAAGCCTTTCTTTTGGGATTCGCAAGATTCCTTTTCCCTTCCCGAAAGGAAATTTCATTTCCTTTCGGGAAAGGAAAAGGAATCTTGCGATTTCAATGGGGACCAATAGAGGAATCTTTGGTGCATGTCCCTGCACTTGATGGCAGGCCATGCCTTTTGATGGCTTTGACTTTGGGAAAGATTTTTTTCTTTTTCTGGTTATTTTCTGAAGTGTTCATGCCATGTCCCTCATATCTTGCCCCCTAAGTTGTGTCTTCCTCCTTGACTTTTTCCCCTGCTTTTGCAACATCTGTGAGCTTAGTTTTGGCACCTTTTGGTCCTTTGCACTGCACCTGATAGAAACCCAGGCCATTTTCTTAGAGTCACTAAATTTCCCAAATGTTCTTTTTTTCTCCTCCAATTGCAATTCCTTTGATGTTGACTCCTTTCCAGCGTGTTTGTAAGTCCTTCTTTTCTGTTTTGGCCTTCAGTGGGGATCAATTTTGGCAAGCTTTGCTGCATGTGCCTGCCCTTGCTGGCGTATGGCCTGCCTGCATTTTGATGGCTTTGACTTTGGGAAAGATTTTTTCTTTTTTTTTTTTATTATTTTAAGTATTCATGCCATGTCCCTCATATCTTGCCCCCTAAGTTGTGTCTTCCTCCTTGACTTTTTCCCCTGCTTTTGCAACATCTGTGAGCTTAGTTTTGGCACCTTTTGGTCCTTTGCAATGCAGCTGATTTCCTCACAGCCTATTTTTTGAAGAGACTAAAATTCCAGATTTTCTGCTTTTTTCAATTGCATTTCATTTGAACCTATCTCCTTTCCAGAGTGTTTGTAAGCCTTTCTTTTGGGATCCGCAAGATTCCTTTTCCCTTCCCGAAAGGAAATTTCATTTCCTTTTGGGAAGGGAAAAGGAATCTTGCGATTTCAATTGGGACCAATAGAGGAATCTTTGGTGCATGTCCCTGCACTTGATGGCAGGCCATGCCTTTTGATGGCTTTGACTTTGGGAAAGATTTTTTTCTTTTTTTGGTTGTTTTCTGAAGTGTTCATGCCATGTCCCTCATAACTTGCCACCTAAGTGGTGTCTTCCTCCTTGACTTTTTCCCCTGCTTTTGCAACATCTGTGAGCTTAGTTTTGGCATCTTTTGGTCCTTTGCACTGCACCTGATAAAACCCCAGGCAACTTTCTAAGAGTCACTAAATTTCCCAAATGTTCTTTTTTTCTCCTCCAATTGCAATTCCTTTGATGTTGACTCCTTTCCAGCGTGTTGATAAGTCCTTCTTTTCTGTTTTGCCTTCAGTGGGAATCAATTTTGGCAAGCTTTGCTGCATGTGCCTGCCCTTGGTGGCGTATGGCCTGCCTGCATTTTGATGGCTTTGACTTTGGGAAAGATTTTTTCTTTTTTTTTTTTTATTATTTTAAGTATTCATGCCATGTCCCTCATATCTTGCCCCCTAAGTTGTGTCTTCCTCCTTGACTTTTTCCCCTGCTTTTGCAACATCTGTGAGCTTAGTTTTGCCACCTTTTGGTCCTTTGCACTGCACCTGATATAAACCCAGGCCATTTCCTTAGAGTCATTTAATTTCCCATTTTTTTTTTTTCTCCTCCAATTGCAATTCCTTTGATGGTGTCTCTATTCCAGCGTGTTTGTAAGTCCTTCTTTTCTGTTTTGGCCTTCAGTGGGGAACAATGTTGGCAACGTTTTTTGCATGTGCCTGCCCTTGGTGGCGTAAGGCCTGCCTGCATTTTGATGGCTTTGACTTTGGGAAAGATTTTTTCTTTTTTTTTTTTTAATGTTTTAAGTCATCATGCCATGTCCCTCATATCTTGCCCCCTAAGTTGTGTCTTCCTCCTTGACTTTTTCCGCTGCTTTTGCAACATCTGTGAGCTTACTTTTGGCATCTTTTGGTCCTTTGCAATGCAGCTGATTTCCTCACAGCCTATTGTTTGAAGAGACTAAAATTCCCAATTTTCTGCTTTTTTCGATTGCATTTCATTTGAACCTATCGCCTTTCCAGAGTGTTTGTAAGCCTTTCTTTTGGGATCCGCAAGATTCCTTTTCCCTTCCCGAAAGGAAATGAAATTTCCTTTTGGGAAGGGAAAAGGAATCTTGCGATTTCAATGGGGACCAATAGAGGAATCTTTGGTGCATGTCCCTGCACTTGATGGCAGGCCATGCCTTTTGATGGCTTTGACTTTGGGAAAGATTTTTTTCATTTTTTGGTTGATTTCTGAAGTGTCCATGACATGTCCTCATATCTTGCCCCCTAAGTTGTGTCTTCCTCCTTCGCTTTTTCCCCTGCTTTTGCAACATCTGTGAGCTTAGTTTTGCCAGCTCTTGGTCCTTGGCAATGCAGCTGATTTCCTCACAGCCTATTTTTTTGAAGAGACTAAAATTCCCAATTTTCTGCTTTTTTTCAATTGCATTTCATTTGAACCTATCTCCTTTCCAGAGTGTTTGTAAGCCTTTCTTTTGGGATTCGCAAGATTCCTTTTCCCTTCCCGAAAGGAAATGAAATTTCCTTTCAGGAAGGGAAAAGGAATCTTGCGATTTCAATGGGGACCAATAGAGGAATCTTTGGTGCATGTCCCTGCACTTGATGGCAGGCCATGCCTTTTGATGGCTTTGACTTTGGGAAAGATTTTTTTCTTTTTCTGGTTGTTTTCTGAAGTGTTCATGCCATGTCCCTCATATCTTGCCCCCTAAGTTGTGTCTTCCTCCTTGACTTTTTCCCCTGCTTTTGCAACATCTGTGAGCTTAGTTTTGGCACCTTTTGGTCATTTGCACTGCACCTGATATAAACCCCAGGCCACTTTCTAAGAGTCACTAAATTTCCAAAATTTTCATTTTTTCCCCTCCAATTGCAATTCCTTTGATGTTGACTCCTTTCCAGCGTGTTTGTAGGTCCTTCTTTTCTGTTTTGGCCTTCAGTGGGGATCAATTTTGGCAAGCTTTGCTGCATGTGCCTGCCCTTGCTGGCGTATGGCCTGCCTGCATTTTGATGGCTTTGACTTTGGGAAAGATTTTTTCTTTTTTTTTTTTTTATTATTTTAAGTATTCATGCCATGTCCCTCATATCTTGCCCCCTAAGTTGTGTCTTCCTCCTTGACTTTTTCCCCTGCTTTTGCAACATCTGTGAGCTTAGTTTTGGCACCTTTTGGTCCTTTGCACTGCACCTGATAAAACCCCAGGCCATTTTCTTAGAGTCACTAAATTTCCCAAATGTTCTTTTTTTCTCCTCCAATTGCAATTCCTTTGATGTTGACTCCTTTCCAGCGTGTTTGTAAGTCCTTCTTTTCTGTTTTGGCCTTCAGCGGGGATCAATTTTGGCAAGCTTTGCTGCATGTGCCTGCCCTTGGTGGCATATGGCCTGCCTGCATTTTGATGGCTTTGTCTTTGGGAAAGATTTTTTCTATTTTTTTTTTTTTGTTTGCTTTAAGTCATCGTGCCATGTCCTTCATATCTTGCCCCCTAAGTTGTGTCTTCCTCTTTGACTTTATCCCCTGCTTTTGCAACATCTGTGAGCTTAGTTTTGGCACCTTTTGGTCCTTTGCACTGCACCTGATATAAACCCAGGCCATTTTCTTAGAATCACTAACTTACCCAAATTTTCTTTTTTTCTCATAGAAATTGAATTCCTTTCATGTTGTCCCCATTCCAGCGTGTTTGTAAGTCCTTCTTTTCTGTTTTGGCCTTCAGTGGGGATCAATTTTGGCAAGCTTTGCTGCATGTGCCTGCACTTGCTGGCGTATGGCCTGCCTGCATTTTGATGGCTTTGACTTTGGGAAAGATTTTTTCTTCTTTTTTTTTTTGTTATTTTTTTTAGTATTCATGCCATGTCCCTCATATCTTGCCCCCTAAGTTGTGTCTTCCTCCTTGACTTTTTCCCCTGCTTTTGCAACATCTGTGAGCTTAGTTTTGGCACCTTTTGGTCCTTTGCACTGCACCTGATATAAACAAAGGCCATTTTCTTAGAGTCACTAAATTTCCCAAATTTTCTTTTCTTCTCCTACAATTGCAATTCCTTTGATGTTGACACCTTTCCAGCGTGTTTGTAGGTCCTTCTTTTCTGTTTTGGCCTTCAGTGGGGATCAATTTTGGCAAGCTTTGCTGCATGTGCCTGCCCCTGGTGGCGTATGGCCTGCCTGCATTTTGATGGCTTTGACTTTGGGAAAGATTTTTTCTTCTTTTTTTTTTATTATTTTAAGTATTCATGCCATGTCCCTCATATCTTGCCCCCTAAGTTGTGTCTTCCTCCATGACTTTTTCCCCTGCTTTTGCAACATCTGTGAGCTTAGTTTTGGCATCTTTTGGTCCTTTGCACTGCACCTGATAGAAACCCAGGCCATTTTCTTAGAGTCACTAAATTTCCCAAATTTTCTTTTTTTCTCCTCCAATTGCAATTCCTTTGATGTTGACTCCTTTCCAGCGTGTTTGTAAGTCCTTCTTTTCTGTTTTGGCCTTCAGTGGGGATCAATTTTGGCAAGCTTTGCTGCATGTGCCTGCCCTTGGTGGCGTATGCCCTGCCTGCATTTTGATGGCTTTGACTTTGGGAAAAATTTTTTCTTTTTTTTTTTTTATTATTTTAAGTATTCATGCCATGTCCCTCATATCTTGCCCCCTAAGTTGTGTCTTCCTCCTTGACTTTTTCCCCTGCTTTTGCAACATCTGTGAGCTTAGTTTTGCCACCTTTTGGTCCTTTGCAATGCAGCTGATTTCCTCACAGCCTATTTTTTGAAGTGACTAAAATTCCAGATTTTCTGCTTTTTTCAATTGCATTTCATTTGGACCTATCTCCTTTCCAGAGTGTTTGTAAGCCTTTCTTTTGGGATCCGCAAGATTCCTTTTCCCTTCCCAAAAGGAAATTTCATTTCCTTTTGGGAAGGGAAAAGGAATCTTGCGATTTCAATGGGGACCAATAGAGGAATCTTTGGTGCATGTCCCTGCACTTGATGGCAGGCCATGCCTTTTGATGGCTTTGACTTTGGGAAAGATTTTTTTCTTTTTTTGGTTGTTTTCTGAAGTGTTCATGCCATGTCCCTCATAACTTGCCCCCTAAGTGGTGTCTTCCTCCTTGACTTTTTCCCCTGCTTTTGCAACATCTGTGAGCTTAGTTTTGGCACCTTTTGGTCCTTTGCACTGCACCTGATAAAACCCCAGGCCATTTTCTTAGAGTCACTAAATTTCCCAAATTTTCTTTTTTTCTCCTCCAATTGCAATTCCTTTGATGTTGACTCCTTTCCAGCGTGTTTGTAAGTCCTTCTTTTCTGTTTTGGCCTTCAGTGGGGATCAATTTTGGCAAGCTTTGCTGCACGTGCCTGCCCTTGGTGGCATATGGCCTGCCTGCATTTTGATGGGTTTGTCTTTGGGAAAGATTTTTTCTATTTTTTTTTTTTTTGTTTGCTTTAAGTCATCATGCCATGTCCTTCATATCTTGCCCCCTAAGTTGTGTCTTCCTCCTTGTCTTTTTCCCCTGCTTTTGCAACATCTGTGAGCTTAGTTTTGGCACCTTTTGGTCCTTTGCACTGCACCTGATATAAACCCAGGCCATTTTCTTAGAATCACTAACTTACCCAAATTTTCTTTTTTTCTCATAGAAATTGAATTCCTTTCATGTTGTCCCCATTCCAGCGTGTTGATTAGTCCTTCTTTTCTGTTTTGCCTTAAGTGGGGATCAATTTTGGCAAGCTTTGCTGCATGTGCCTGCCCTTGGTGGCATATGGCCTGCCTGCATTTTGATGGCTTTGACTTTGGGAAAGATTTTTTCTTTTTTTTTTTTTTATTATTTTAAGTATTCATGCCATGTCCCTCATATCTTGCCCCCTCAGTTGTGTCTTCCTCCTTGACTTTTTCCCCTGCTTTTGCAACATCTGTGAGCTTAGTTTTGGCATCTTTTGGTCCTTTGCACTGCACCTGATATAAACCCAGGCCATTTTCTTAGAGTCACTAAATTTCCCAAATTTTCTTTTTTTCTCCTCCAATTGCAATTCCTTTGATGTTGACTCCTTTCCAGCATGTTTGTAGGTCCTTCTTTTCTGTTTTGGCCTTCAGTGTGGATCAATTTTGGCAAGCTTTGCTGCATGTGCCTGCCCTTGCTGGCGTATGGCCTGCCTGCATTTTGATGGCTTTGTCTTTGGGAAAGATTTTTATCCTTTTTTTTTTTTTTTTTTTTTAAGTTTCCATGCCATGTCCCTCATATCTTGCCCCCTAAGTTGTGTCTTCCTCCTTCGCTTTTTCCCCTGCTTTTGCAACATCCGTGAGCTTAGTTTTGCCACCTTTTGGTCCTTTGCAATGCAGCTGATTTCCTCACAGCCTATTTTTTGAAGAGACTAAAATTCCCAATTTTCTGCTTTTTTTCAATTGCATTTCATTTGAACATATCTCCTTTCCAGAGTGTTTGTAAGCCTTTCTTTTGGGATTCGCAAGATTCCTTTTCCCTTCCCGAAAGGAAATGAAATTTCCTTTCGGGAAGGGAAAAGGAATCTTGCGATTTCAATGGGGACCAATAGAGGAATCTTTGGTGCATGTCCCTGCACTTGATGGCAGGCCATGCCTTTTGATGGCTTTGACTTTGGGAAAGATTTTTTTTCTTTTTCTGGTTATTTTCTGAAGTGTTCATGCCATGTCCCTCATATCTTGCCCCCTAAGTTGTGTCTTCCTCCTTGACTTTTTCCCCTGCTTTTGCAACATCTGTGAGCTTAGTTTTGGCACCTTTTGGTCCTTTGCACTGCACCTGATAAAACCCCAGGCCATTTTCTTAGAGTCACTAAATTTCCCAAATTTTCTTTTTTTCTCCTCCAATTGCAATTCCTTTGATGTTGACTCCTTTCCAGCGTGTTTGTAGGTCCTTCTTTTCTGTTTTGCCCTTCAGTGGGGATCAATTTTGGCAAGCTTTGCTGCATGTGCCTGCCCTTGCTGGCGTATGGCCTGCCTGCATTTTGATGGCTTTGACTTTGGGAAAGATTTTTTTCTTTTTTTTTTTTTTTTGTTTGCTTTAAGTCTTCATGCCATGACATCTGTGAGCTTAGTTTTGGCACCTTTTGGTCCTTTGCACTGCACCTGATATAAACCCAGGCCATTTTCTTAGAATCACTAACTTACCCAAATTTTCTTTTTTTCTCATAGAAATTGAATTCCTTTCATGTTGTCCCCTTTCCAGCGTGTTTGTAAGTCCTTCTTTTCTCTTTTGGCCTTCAGTGGGGATCAATTTTGGCAAGCTTTGCTGCATGTGCCTGCCCTTGGTGGCGTATGGCCTGCCTGCATTTTGATGGCTTTGACTTTGGGAAAGATTTTTTCTTTTCTTTTTTTTTTATTATTTTAAGTATTCATGCCATGTCCCTCACATCTTGTCCCCTATGTTGTGTCTTCCTCCTTGACTTTTTCCCCTGCTTTTGCAACATCTGTGAGCTTAGTTTTGGCACCTCTTGGTCCTTTGCAATGCAGCTGATTTCCTCACAGCCTATTTTTTGTAGAGACTAAAATTCCCGATTTTCTGGTTTTTTCAATTGCATTTCATTTGAACCTATCTCCTTTCCAGAGTGTTTGTAAGCCTTTCTTTTGGGATTCGCAAGATTCCTTTTCCCTTCCCGAAAGGAAATGAAATTTCCTTTCGGGAAGGGAAAAGGAATCTTGCGATTTCAATGGGGACCAATAGAGGAATCTTTGGTGCATGTCCCTGCACTTGATGGCAGGCCACGCCTTTTGATGGCTTTGACTTTGGGAAAGATTTTTTCTTTTTCTGGTTATTTTCTGAAGTGTTCATGCCATGTCCCTCATATCTTGCCCCCTAAGTTGTGTCTTCCTCCTTGACTTTTTCCCCTGCTTTTGCAACATCTGTGAGCTTAGTTTTGGCACCTTTTGGTCCTTTGCACTGCACCTGATAGAAACCCAGGCCATTTTCTTAGAGTCACTAAATTTCCCAAATGTTCTTTTTTTCTCCTCCAATTGCAATTCCTTTGATGTTGACTCCTTTCCAGCGTGTTTGTAAGTCCTTCTTTTCTGTTTTGGCCTTCAGTGGGGATCAATTTTGGCAAGCTTTGCTGCATGTGCCTGCCCTTGGTGGCGTATGGCCTGCCTGCATTTTGATGGCTTTGTCTTTGGGAAAGATTTTTATCCTTTTTTTTTTTTTTTTTTTTTAAGTTTCCATGCCATGTCCCTCATATCTTGCCCCCTAAGTTGTGTCTTCCTCCCTCGCTTTTTCCCCTGCTTTTGCAACATCCGTGAGCTTAGTTTTGCCACCTTTTGGTCCTTTGCAATGCAGCTGATTTCCTCACAGCCTATTTTTTGAAGAGACTAAAATTCCCAATTTTCTGCTTTTTTTCAATTGCATTTCATTTGAACATATCTCCTTTCCAGAGTGTTTGTAAGCCTTTCTTTTGGGATTCGCAAGATTCCTTTTCCCTTCCCGAAAGGAAATGAAATTTCCTTTCGGGAAGGGAAAAGGAATCTTGCGATTTCAATGGGGACCAATAGAGGAATCTTTGGTGCATGTCCCTGCACTTGATGGCAGGCCATGCCTTTTGATGGCTTTGACTTTGGGAAAGATTTTTTTTCTTTTTCTGGTTATTTTCTGAAGTGTTCATGCCATGTCCCTCATATCTTGCCCCCTAAGTTGTGTCTTCCTCCTTGACTTTTTCCCCTGCTTTTGCAACATCTGTGAGCTTAGTTTTGGCACCTTTTGGTCCTTTGCACTGCACCTGATAAAACCCCAGGCCATTTTCTTAGAGTCACTAAATTTCCCAAATTTTCTTTTTTTCTCCTCCAATTGCAATTCCTTTGATGTTGACTCCTTTCCAGCGTGTTTGTAGGTCCTTCTTTTCTGTTTTGCCCTTCAGTGGGGATCAATTTTGGCAAGCTTTGCTGCATGTGCCTGCCCTTGCTGGCGTATGGCCTGCCTGCATTTTGATGGCTTTGACTTTGGGAAAGATTTTTTTCTTTTTTTTTTTTTTTTGTTTGCTTTAAGTCTTCATGCCATGACATCTGTGAGCTTAGTTTTGGCACCTTTTGGTCCTTTGCACTGCACCTGATATAAACCCAGGCCATTTTCTTAGAATCACTAACTTACCCAAATTTTCTTTTTTTCTCATAGAAATTGAATTCCTTTCATGTTGTCCCCTTTCCAGCGTGTTTGTAAGTCCTTCTTTTCTCTTTTGGCCTTCAGTGGGGATCAATTTTGGCAAGCTTTGCTGCATGTGCCTGCCCTTGGTGGCGTATGGCCTGCCTGCATTTTGATGGCTTTGACTTTGGGAAAGATTTTTTCTTTTTTTTTTTTATTATTTTAAGTATTCATGCCATGTCCCTCATATCTTGCCCCCTAAGTTGTGTCTTCCTCCTTGACTTTTTCCCCTGCTTTTGCAACATCTGTGAGCTTAGTTTTGGCACCTTTTGGTCCTTTGCACTTTTCCTGATATAAACCCAGGCCATTTCCTTAGAGTCATTTAATTTCCCATTTTTTTTTTTCTCCTCCAATTGCAATTCCTTTGATGGTGTCTCCATTCCAGCGTGTTTGTAAGTCCTTCTTTTCTCTTTTGGCCTTCAGTCGGGAACAATGTTGGCAACGTTTTTTGCATGTGCCTGCCCTTGGTGGCGTATGGCCTGCCTGCATTTTGATGGCTTTGACTTTGGGAAAGATTTTTTTCTTTTTTTTTTTTTTTTTGTTTTAAGTATTCATGCCATGTCCCTCATATCTTGCCCCCTAAGTTGTGTCTTCCTCCTTGACTTTTTCCCCTGCTTTTGCAACATCTGTGAGCTTAGTTTTGGCACCTTTTGGTCCTTTGCACTGCACCTGATATAAACCCAGGCCATTTTCTTAGAATCACTAACTTACCCAAATTTTCTTTTTTTCTCATAGAAATTGAATTCCTTTCATGTTGTCCCCATTCCAGCGTGTTGATTAGTCCTTCTTTTCTGTTTTGCCTTAAGTGGGGATCAATTTTGGCAAGCTTTGCTGCATGTGCCTGCCCTTGGTGGCATATGGCCTGCCTGCATTTTGATGGCTTTGACTTTGGGAAAGATTTTTTCTTTTTTTTTTTTTTATTATTTTAAGTATTCATGCCATGTCCCTCATATCTTGCCCCCTCAGTTGTGTCTTCCTCCTTGACTTTTTCCCCTGCTTTTGCAACATCTGTGAGCTTAGTTTTGGCATCTTTTGGTCCTTTGCACTGCACCTGATATAAACCCAGGCCATTTTCTTAGAGTCACTAAATTTCCCAAATTTTCTTTTTTTCTCCTCCAATTGCAATTCCTTTGATGTTGACTCCTTTCCAGCATGTTTGTAGGTCCTTCTTTTCTGTTTTGGCCTTCAGTGTGGATCAATTTTGGCAAGCTTTGCTGCATGTGCCTGCCCTTGCTGGCGTATGGCCTGCCTGCATTTTGATGGCTTTGTCTTTGGGAAAGATTTTTATCCTTTTTTTTTTTTTTTTTTTTTTTAAGTTTCCATGCCATGTCCCTCATATCTTGCCCCCTAAGTTGTGTCTTCCTCCTTCGCTTTTTCCCCTGCTTTTGCAACATCTGTGAGCTTAGTTTTGCCACCTTTTGGTCCTTTGCAATGCAGCTGATTTCCTCACAGCCTATTTTTTGAAGAGACTAAAATTCCCAATTTTCTGCTTTTTTTCAATTGCATTTCATTTGAACATATCTCCTTTCCAGAGTGTTTGTAAGCCTTTCTTTTGGGATTCGCAAGATTCCTTTTCCCTTCCCGAAAGGAAATGAAATTTCCTTTCGGGAAGGGAAAAGGAATCTTGCGATTTCAATGGGGACCAATAGAGGAATCTTTGGTGCATGTCCCTGCACTTGATGGCAGGCCATGCCTTTTGATGGCTTTGACTTTGGGAAAGATTTTTTTTCTTTTTCTGGTTATTTTCTGAAGTGTTCATGCCATGTCCCTCATATCTTGCCCCCTAAGTTGTGTCTTCCTCCTTGACTTTTTCCCCTGCTTTTGCAACATCTGTGAGCTTAGTTTTGGCACCTTTTGGTCCTTTGCACTGCACCTGATAAAACCCCAGGCCATTTTCTTAGAGTCACTAAATTTCCCAAATTTTCTTTTTTTCTCCTCCAATTGCAATTCCTTTGATGTTGACTCCTTTCCAGCGTGTTTGTAGGTCCTTCTTTTCTGTTTTGGCCTTCAGTGGGGATCAATTTTGGCAAGCTTTGCTGCATGTGCCTGCCCTTGGTGGCGTATGGCCTGCCTGCATTTTGATGGCTTTGACTTTGGGAAAGATTTTTTTCTTTTTTTTTTTTTTTTGTTTGCTTTAAGTCTTCATGCCATGACATCTGTGAGCTTAGTTTTGGCACCTTTTGGTCCTTTGCACTGCACCTGATATAAACCCAGGCCATTTTCTTAGAATCACTAACTTACCCAAATTTTCTTTTTTTCTCATAGAAATTGAATTCCTTTCATGTTGTCCCCTTTCCAGCGTGTTTGTAAGTCCTTCTTTTCTCTTTTGGCCTTCAGTGGGGATCAATTTTGGCAAGCTTTGCTGCATGTGCCTGCCCTTGGTGGCGTATGGCCTGCCTGCATTTTGATGGCTTTGACTTTGGGAAAGATTTTTTCTTTTCTTTTTTTTTTTATTATTTTAAGTATTCATGCCATGTCCCTCACATCTTGTCCCCTATGTTGTGTCTTCCTCCTTGACTTTTTCCCCTGCTTTTGCAACATCTGTGAGCTTAGTTTTGGCACCTTTTGGTCCTTTGCACTTTTCCTGATATAAACCCAGGCCATTTCCTTAGAGTCATTTAATTTCCCAAATTTTCTTTTTTTCTCCTCCAATTGCAATTCCTTTGATGTTGACTCCTTTCCAGCAGGTTTGTAGGTCCTTCTTTTCTGTTTTGGCCTTCAGTGTGGATCAATTTTGGCAAGCTTTGCTGCATGTGCCTGCCCTTGCTGGCGTATGGCCTGCCTGCATTTTGATGGCTTTGTCTTTGGGAAAGATTTTTATCCTTTTTTTTTTTTTTTTTTTTTAAGTTTCCATGCCATGTCCCTCATATCTTGCCCCCTAAGTTGTGTCTTCCTCCTTCGCTTTTTCCCCTGCTTTTGCAACATCTGTGAGCTTAGTTTTGCCACCTTTTGGTCCTTTGCAATGCAGCTGATTTCCTCACAGCCTATTTTTTGAAGAGACTAAAATTCCCAATTTTCTGCTTTTTTTCAATTGCATTTCATTTGAACATATCTCCTTTCCAGAGTGTTTGTAAGCCTTTCTTTTGGGATTCGCAAGATTCCTTTTCCCTTCCCGAAAGGAAATGAAATTTCCTTTCAGGAAGGGAAAAGGAATCTTGCGATTTCAATGGGGACCAATAGAGGAATCTTTGGTGCATGTCCCTGCACTTGATGGCAGGCCATGCCTTTTGATGGCTTTGACTTTGGGAAAGATTTTTTTTCTTTTTCTGGTTATTTTCTGAAGTGTTCATGCCATGTCCCTCATATCTTGCCCCCTAAGTTGTGTCTTCCTCCTTGACTTTTTCCCCTGCTTTTGCAACATCTGTGAGCTTAGTTTTGGCACCTTTTGGTCCTTTGCACTGCACCTGATAAAACCCCAGGCCATTTTCTTAGAGTCACTAAATTTCCCAAATTTTCTTTTTTTCTCCTCCAATTGCAATTCCTTTGATGTTGACTCCTTTCCAGCGTGTTTGTAGGTCCTTCTTTTCTGTTTTGGCCTTCAGTGGGGATCAATTTTGGCAAGCTTTGCTGCATGTGCCTGCCCTTGGTGGCGTATGGCCTGCCTGCATTTTGATGGCTTTGACTTTGGGAAAGATTTTTTTCTTTTTTTTTTTTTTTTGTTTGCTTTAAGTCTTCATGCCATGACATCTGTGAGCTTAGTTTTGGCACCTTTTGGTCCTTTGCACTGCACCTGATATAAACCCAGGCCATTTTCTTAGAATCACTAACTTACCCAAATTTTCTTTTTTTCTCATAGAAATTGAATTCCTTTCATGTTGTCCCCATTCCAGCGTGTTTGTAAGTCCTTCTTTTCTCTTTTGGCCTTCAGTGGGGATCAATTTTGGCAAGCTTTGCTGCATGTGCCTGCCCTTTGTGGCGTATGGCCTGCCTGCATTTTGATGGCTTTGACTTTGGGAAAGATTTTTTCTTTTCTTTTTTTTTTATTATTTTAAGTATTCATGCCATGTCCCTCACATCTTGTCCCCTATGTTGTGTCTTCCTCCTTGACTTTTTCCCCTGCTTTTGCAACATCTGTGAGCTTAGTTTTGGCACCTCTTGGTCCTTTGCAATGCAGCTGATTTCCTCACAGCCTATTTTTTGTAGAGACTAAAATTCCCGATTTTCTGCTTTTTTCAATTGCATTTCATTTGAACCTATCTCCTTTCCAGAGTGTTTGTAAGCCTTTCTTTTGGGATTCGCAAGATTCCTTTTCCCTTCCCGAAAGGAAATTTCATTTCCTTTCGGGAAAGGAAAAGGAATCTTGCGATTTCAATGGGGACCAATAGAGGAATCTTTGGTGCATGTCCCTGCACTTGATGGCAGGCCATGCCTTTTGATGGCTTTGACTTTGGGAAAGATTTTTTTCTTTTTCTGGTTATTTTCTGAAGTGTTCATGCCATGTCCCTCATATCTTGCCCCCTAAGTTGTGTCTTCCTCCTTGACTTTTTCCCCTGCTTTTGCAACATCTGTGAGCTTAGTTTTGGCACCTTTTGGTCCTTTGCACTGCACCTGATAGAAACCCAGGCCATTTTCTTAGAGTCACTAAATTTCCCAAATGTTCTTTTTTTCTCCTCCAATTGCAATTCCTTTGATGTTGACTCCTTTCCAGCGTGTTTGTAAGTCCTTCTTTTCTGTTTTGGCCTTCAGTGGGGATCAATTTTGGCAAGCTTTGCTGCATGTGCCTGCCCTTGGTGGCGTATGGCCTGCCTGCATTTTGATGGCTTTGACTTTGGGAAAGATTTTTTCTTTTTTTTTTTTTTAATATTTTAAGTATTCATGCCATGTCCCTCATATCTTGCCCCCTAAGTTGTGTCTTCCTCCTTGACTTTTTCCCCTGCTTTTGCAACATCTGTGAACTTAGTTTTGGCATCTTTTGGTCCTTTGCACTGCACCTGATATAAACCCAGGCCATTTCATTAGAGTCATTTAATTTCCCATTTTTTTTTTTTCTCCTCCAATTGCAATTCCTTTGATGGTGTCTCCATTCCAGCGTGTTTGTAAGTCCTTCTTTTCTCTTTTGGCCTTCAGTGGGGAACAATGTTGGCAACGTTTTTTGCATGTGCCTGCCCTTGGTGGCGTATGGCCTGCCTGCATTTTGATGGCTTTGACTTTGGGAAAGATTTTTTTCTTTTTTTTTTTTTTTTGTTTTAAGTATTCATGCCATGTCCCTCATATCTTGCCCCCTAAGTTGTGTCTTCCTCCTTGACTTTTTCCCCTGCTTTTGCAACGTCTGTGAGCTTAGTTTTGCCATCTTTTGGTCCTTTGCAATGCAGCTGATTTCCTCACAGCCTATTTTTTGAAGAGACTAAAATTCCCAATTTTCTGCTTTTTTCAATTGCATTTCATTTGAACCTATCTCCTTTCCAGAGTGTTTGTAAGCCTTTCTTTTGGGATTCGCAAGATTCCTTTTCCCTTCCCGAAAGGAAATGAAATTTCCTTTCGGGAAGGGAAAAGGAATCTTGCGATTTCAATGGGGACCAATAGAGGAATCTTTGGTGCATGTCCCTGCACTTGATGGCGTATGGCCATGCCTTTTGATGGCTTTGACTTTGGGAAAGATTTTTTTCTTTTTCTGGTTGTTTTCTGAAGTGTTCATGCCATGTCCCTCATATCTTGCCCCCTAAGTTGTGTCTTCCTCCTTGACTTTTTCCCCTGCTGTTGCAACATCTGTGAGCTTAGTTTTTGCACCTTTTGGTCCTTTGCACTGCACCTGATAAAACCCCAGGCCAGTGTCTAAGAGTCACTAAATTTCCCAAATTTTCTTTTTTTCTCCTCCAATTGCAATTCCTTTGATGTTGACTCCTTTCCAGCGTGTTTGTAGGTCCTTCTTTTCTGTTTTGGCCTTCAGTGGGGATCAATTTTGGCAAGCTTTGCTGCATGTGCCTGCCCTTGGTGGCGTATGGCCTGCCTGCATTTTAATGGCTTTGACTTTGGGAAAGATTTTTTCCTTTTTTTTTTTTTTATTATTTTAAGTATTCATGCCATGTCCCTCATATCTTTCCCCCAAGTTGTGTCTTCCTCCTTGACTTTTTCCCCTGCTTTTGCAACATCTGTGAGCTTAGTTTTGGCATCTTTTGGTCCTTTGCACTGCGCCTGATATAAACCCAGGCCATTTTCTTAGTGTCACTGAATTTCCTAAATTTTCTTTTTTTCTCCTCCAATTGCAATTCCTTTGATGTTGACACCTTTCCAGCGTGTTTGTAGGTCCTTCTTTTCTGTTTTGGCCTTCAGTGGGGATCAATTTTGGCAAGCTTTGCTGCATGTGCCTGCCCTTGCTGGCGTATGGCCTGCCTGCATTTTGATGGCTTTGACTTTGGGAAAGATTTTTTCTTTTTTTTTTTTTTATTATTTTAAGTATTCATGCCATGTCCCTCATATCTTGTCCCCTAAGTTGTGTCTTCCTCCTTGACTTTTTCCCCTGCTTTTGCAACATCTGTGAGCTTAGTTTTGGCACCTTTTGGTCCTTTGCACTGCGCCTGATATACACCCAGGCAGTTTCCTTAGAGTCACTAAATTTCCAAAACTTTCTTTTTTTCTCCTCCAATTGCAATTCCTTTGATGTTGACTCCTTTCCAGCGTGTTTGTAGGTCCTTCTTTTCTGTTTTGGCCTTCAGTGTGGATCAATTTTTGCAAGCTTTGCTGCATGTGCCTGCCCTTGGTGGCGTATGGCCTACCTGCATTTTTATGGCTTTGACTTTGGGAAAGATTTTTTCTATTTTTTTTTTGTTTGTTTGTTTTAAGTATTCATGCCATGTCCCTCATATCTTGCCCCCTAAGTTGTGTCTTCCTCCTTGACTTTTTCCCCTGCTTTTGCAACATCTGTGAGCTTAGTTTTTGCATCTTTTGGTCCTTTGCAATGCAGCTGATTTCCTCACAGCCTATTTTTTGAAGAGACTAAAATTCCAGATTTTCTGCTTTTTTCAATTGCATTTCATTTGAACCTATCTCCTTTCCAGAGTGTTTGTAAGCCTTTCTTTTGGGATTCGCAAGATTCCTTTTCCCTTCCCGAAAGGAAATTTCATTTCCTTTCGGGAAGGGAAAAGGAATCTTGCAATTTCAATGGGGACCAATAGAGGAATCTTTGGTGCATGTCCCTGCACTTGATGGCAGGCCATGCCTTTTGATGGCTTTGACTTTGGGAAAGATTTTTTTCTTTTTTTGGTTGTTTTCTGAAGTGTTCATGCCATGTCCCTCATATCTTGCCCCCTAAGTTGTGTCTTCCTCCTTGACTTTTTCCCCTGCTTTTGCAACATCTGTGAGCTTAGTTTTTGCATCTTTTGGTCCTTTGCACTGCACCTGATAAAACCCCAGGACATTTTCTTAGAGTCACTAAATTTCCAAAATTTTCTTTTTTTCTCCTCCAATTGCAATTCCTTTGATGTTGACTCCTTTCCAGCGTGTTTGTAGGTCTTTCTTTTCTGGTTTGGCCTTCAGTGGGGATCAATTTTGGCAAGCTTTGCTGCATGTGCCTGCCCTTGGTGGCGTATGGCCTGCCTGCATTTTGATGGCTTTGACTTTGGGAAAGATTTTTTCTTTTTTTTTTTTGTTATTATTTTAAGTATTCATGCCATGTCCCTCATATCTTGCCCCCTAAGTTGTGTCTTCCTCCTTGACTTTTTCCCCTGCTTTTGCAACATCTGTGAGCTTAGTTTTGGCACCTTTTGGTCCTTTGCAATGCAGCTGATTTCCTCACAGCCTATTTTTTAAGAGACGATAAGTCCGATTTTCTGCTTTTTTCAATTGCATTTCATTTGAACCTATCTCCTTTCCAGAGTGTTTGTAAGCCTTTCTTTTGGGATCGGCAACATTCCTTTTCCCTTCCTGAAAGGAAATTTCATTTCCTTTCGGGAAGGGAAAAGGAATCTTGCGATTTCAATGGGGACCAATAGAGGAATCTTTGGTGCATGTCCCTGCACTTGATGGCAGGCCATGCCTTTTGATGGCTTTGACTTTGGGAAAGATTTTTTTCTTTTTTTGGTTGTTTTCTGAAGTGTTCATGCCATGTCCTTCACATCTTGCCCCATAAGTTGTGTCTTCCTCCTTGACTTTTTCCCCTGCTTTTGCAACATCTGTGAGCTTAGTTTTGGCACCTTTTGGTCCTTTGCACTGCACCTGATATAAGCCCAGGCCATTTTCTTAGAATCACTAACCTACCCAAATTTTCTTTTTTTCTCATAGAAATTGAATTCCTTTGATGTTGTCTCCATTCCAGCGTGTTTGTAAGTCCTTCTTTTCTGTTTTGGCCTTCAGTGGGGATCAATTTTGGCAAGCTTTGCTGCATGTGCCTGCCCTTGGTGGCATATGGCCTGCCTGCATTTTGATGGCTTTGACTTTGGGAAAGATTTTTTCTTTTTTTTTTTTTATTATTTTAAGTATTCATGCCATGTCCCTCACATCCTGCCCCCTAAGTTGTGTCTTCCTCCTTGACTTTTTCCCCTGCTTTTGCAACCTCTGTGAGCTTAGTTTTGGCATCTTTTGGTCCTTTGCACTGCACCTGATATAAACCCAGGCCATTTTCTTAGAATCATTAAATTTCCCAATTTTTTTTTTTTCTCTTCCAATTGCAATTCCTTTGATGCTGTCTCCATTCCAGCGTGTTTCTAAGTGCTTCTTTTCTGTTTTGGCCTTCAGTGGGGATCAAGCTCACGCTGCAGTGCTCCGGTACAGACGGCAGGCGGCGCTGTATAAAGTAAGTATAAAATATCGCCTCTCTGTAAGAAGGAATAAAAGCTCTATGTCAGGTGCAGCAGTAGAAAATTTCAGGCTCCCAGGGAATAAATAGTTTTCTTTAAATCATTTTCGTTTTGGAGATTTTTTTTTTTCATTCCCGGGTAGCCTGAAAGTTTCTGCTGCTGCTTTTTTATTCTAAAACTAGAAAGGTAAACCAAGATCAGAAATGCAAGAAAGGGAAAGGGAAGGAAGGGAAATGGAAAGGGAAAGGAAAGGGAAAGGAAAGGAAGCAGGAGAGCAAGAGGGAAGGGAAGTGGTGAAAAACAGATTGAAAAAAGTAAAAAGTGTTGGAGGGAAAAAGAGAGGGCATTCGGGAGGAGCGGTGCTGCCTCAGGTCCTTCCGCGCCCTGGGGCGAAGGACCCGTTTTATGCCCGGGAGGGACTGCAGCTCCCGGTGGCGGGGGACGGAGCCGTGGCTGTCAGCCCGAGACTACAACTCCCGGCAGGCCCTGCTGCCGGCGCGGCGTGTGACGCAACGGCTGACGCGGCACGTGAGTGGCTGGCGTGCCAGGCGGCCGCGCGGGGCTGTGCGCGGGCAGCTGCCGGCGCCTCTCCCGCGCGGGACGGCGACGCTGGAGGGGCGAAGCCTCCGTCTGGCCGCCCGCACGGAGCTGAGCAGCACGGAAGGAGCGTCCGCCCGGTTCCTCGGCCTTACTCGGCGGTGCCGGGGGCGCTGCCGCCCGCCGATGGCGGGGGGCGAGGCGGTGCTTTGCTGCCGCGGGCCGGGAGCTGCAGGAGCCGCCCCGGGCGAGCGGCGCCGGTCGCTCCCACGGTCCCGGTGGGGCGGCTGCCCTCGGGCTGGCGGAGGCGCAGGAGGAGCCCCCGAGCTGTAGCCGTCTGCCTCGGGCTGCTGCCGGTGCTGCGGGCGGAGGCGGCTCCGCCGCGTGTTGGGCGTTGCGAGCCGAGAGCGCTGCGATATCGCCGCAATGACGGGGCCGCTGCCTGCGTTAGTGCTCGTGGCTCTTTCTGCCGTGGAAACGGGTGGAGCGGCGCTGAGCGGTAAACCCAGAGATGGCCGGGAGAATGCCCAGCGCAGGGAGCAGGCGGGCTGTATCCTTCGGATGGCACAGGTGCGATCTGCAAAGTCACCCCCCCTTCCGCCCCTGCCCTCCCGAGCCCCAGGGAAAATGCTTTCCAGCATTGTCGAGCTTGTGAAAGACCAAACTTCTGATTTGACACTAGCATGCAGGAAAGGTTTCTGTCCAGATTAGCAAATGCCTAAATTGTTCTTGGTTCCATCCCATGACCGGTTTTAGGCAGCGACTTTATACTGCTTTTAGGATTTTCTTGTACCATGGTGAGAAAATAGTCAGGTCTGATAATGGTTTCACTTTTTTTCTACTTCACGTTCCATAAGATTCTTTGATCCAAGCACTTGTTTTAAAATTCTACTGTAGGCGTTTATGGTTCACTTTATTTTTTTTTGCAGCACCCGTGACTTTTTTTTTTCTCTAAATGGGGAGAAAATATAGCTGAGTAAAATTACCTTGATTTTCTTCCTTCTTTTTTAACTGATTTGTTTTTATTAAAAAATGCTATTTGAATATGTAGAAAAAGTGGGGATGTCCTGTTATATATTCTAGCTTTTCTTGTTTACAGGGTACTTAGAAAATATGTCTCCCTTAGAGTCCCACAGAAACGTTCTCAGTGCGATCTCTATCGAGGTATGTATTTACAAGTAAGTGATCCCTTTCGATATTTGCCTGTCAATTACCTTTTCCTGTAATTCAGAGCTTGCGTTCTGTGGGTTTTATGGTAAACCTGTAAAACATGTAAAAATGGTTTTGCAAGTCTTAATCGTTGAAGGCAGCAATAAGTGGATTTGGAGCCTGTTCTTGACCAGACAAAGGGAAAAAGTGTGACTTTGGTGCTGAACTTGTCCTTTTTCATTTGACTTGTCTTGAATTATTTAAGGATAGAGAGAACTAGAAAAAGAGAGAAATAGAATTGGTTATTGAGCAGTCCTCAAATGCTCACCATGATTCAGTGCAGAGCCGAAGGGAAGGGCGATGGAACAGAACTCTGTGCTTTAGAAGGAAATAAATTTAAACCTGACCTCCACACAGAGTCTCACTAACTCCTGTGGTTTAAAATACAAAATACGTTTAGGAAGTGTTGGAAGTTAGTATTTTGGGAAAGAAATGGCAGTTCCACAGAACATTCCATTGAACAGAGGCTCTCGCAACGATTCACGTTGTAACTGCTGTCACTGCAATCAGTTGGTGGTTCAGCCTTGAAATGTGCACTTGCCCTTCTATAAAGCACTGTTTTGTTTGCCTTTCAGTGCTATGAGTCCTGATAAATTGGAGAAGAGCCCAAGAGAAATGTTTCATCCCTTGAAATAAAAGGTAGGAAGTGACTTTTTTTGGTTTGGTTCTTTTTCTTTATTACTTTCTGGAAATAAAAGTAAGTAAGTATAGGCACTACTGGTTTGTTTCTTCCAGTAGCAGGTGATAATAACAGTAGTAGTACTAGTAAAAATAAGAATAGAAATAATAATAATAGTAATGTAATACTACTTAAACTGTCTTTATCCATTGAACTGGCCATTTCAAATCAAAACTTCTAAACACAAATCAAACCATCATCCTTGTAGAAACTTTCACAGCAGTGGGCTAAAGATCCTGGTTTTGTTGACAGGATTTATTGGTTCTGGAAGAACAAGAGGGAAGTAGAAGCCTAACTACTTCTAGCTCACAGACACGTGCAGTGAACACAGCTTTGTGTTTTCATAGGCTTGTGATGACTTTGAAATCAATTGGTCATTACAGTAAAAAAAATTAATGTTTTCTTGAACGTGACAGCAGAAATAACTTTAAGCACCAACTTAATAATAACAGATCACCAATTTAAGTTAAAAATTCATGCTAGGCTATCAAAATTCAAAGGTAAATTATTATGTATTAGGTGATGGTATGAAGTGTATGTTCTAATGTGTAATGCAAAGATGCATACATCCCTGAAAGTCCTTAGAGGAAACAAATTTTTATGTCTGCTGTTTGACTGTTTATCGTACAATATTTGGTTTTATTTCCCAGGGATCAGTGAATTTTAACTTTGGAGTCCTCTATGCTAAGGATGCTCAGCCTACAGATGATGAAATGTTCAGTAATGGTGAGTTTTTCACCTTCTCTTTAATTGCTATGCTGATCTGAAGAAGAAAAAAACAAAAGCAAGAGAAAAAAAAAGGATGGTTGATTATTTTTTACGCTGTTATGTTTGTTTTTGCTCAGTATTTGCTGCAGCTCTGCTTACCCAAGCTTTGGGTTCCTTCTGTCCCACTGGGAGTTGCCCAATTTGGTTGCATCTGGTGAAATGCACCCTGAGACCTTACAGAACTAGCTCAAACTACGTGAGAGCCATTTGCAGTTCTCTCCACACACCTGGAGAATGGGTGACGTTTCTGAGGATGTGGCAGGAGTACTTCTATCAAAACTCAGTCTGTGAAATTTCTGGGGAAAACCCTTTTCTGTCCTGAAGGGTTCAAACTCTGGTGAGAGTCCAGTTATCAGGTGCTCACCTGGATGGTTCCAGCTCTTAAAGTGAACACTTGTACTCTTGCCCCGTACTTTACATCTATTGTATTTTTGTTCTTTTGCAAGATTTTTTGTCTTGGCAAAATATTGTGCATTTCACTCTTTGGAACCTCTCAGATGGTTCTTTGGTGCAGCACCACCCCATGGGACACTTGGCTGCTGTCCTGAAGGGGTTGGTGGCTAGAATTGTAAATCCTGGAGAGTTTTTGAGTCTTCTGTCCCCAGGGAGGTATCGTGCTTTGTTTACTTTTGTTCTGTTGGTTAGGCGCTGCTTCTCGTTGCAAGTATGAATTTCAAACTACCCTGTTCTTTTTTTAACTGTTTTCCTGGTTCTCTCCGTGCGGCAGGGAGAGACTCTCGTATCCTTGTCGTCGGGCTCGGTGCTGTCCAAGAAGATACGGAGACTAAAAAAATCATAAGCAGCAAAATATGACTGCAGGGAAAACAAGCTGGAGAGAACAGAAGGTGATATTGTTATCCTTACCCTGTATTAGAAACATCCACTGTGCTTTGATGCTGGCAGCTGCCAGGGGCTTGTTAGCTCTTTGTAGGCAGGTGTAGGTGTTCACTTGTAGGTTTTTTCTCTGGACAAGTCAATTCAAACTTTGCTAAGCTTATATTTGCAGATTACTCTCTAGCACAGTCCAGCATGACATTTTTGAATGTTGTAAAAATACCATGTTACTTGGAAATTGCTAATGAAGAGAAGCTTTAGGGGAAAATAAGATTTCAGGGTTGAAGATGTGAGAAGAATTTTGTGGGGATGTTAGACTGAAATAAAGCACACTTTAGGCTGTACTGGCACGCTGGCAGGTCCCCAATTAAACAGTAGTGCTGAGATTAGCCTGGAGGTTGCCCGTGGTTTCTGTAGAAATCAATGTTTCCTGGTCTTCAGAGGTAAGCTGCTTTGAAAAGCTGGAAGGTGCAGCATAGTGACAATCCCCGTGCTTCGGATTAAAAGTAGATTTCAGAAGGGTCCTAGGCTTTTGTCTTTTCCTAGAAGTCGATGTAATCCTGTTGAGGAGTTTTTAATTCTGTGCTGCCATGTCATCCATCAGAGCCCTGTTGTACTAATCATCATCCAGGTACAAAACAAAAAATCAGACCCTGTCCCAACCACTTGGAGCCCAGAACACGATTTCCTCAGGCTGCCATTTGTGTGCCATCGGTACTCACCACGGAAGCGAGCTGGGGATTGTTGCAGCTGTTGGGAACAAACCGCTTCTGGTCACACAGAAATGGAATTGGGACGACGCCTCAGCCAGCCCCTCTCTGCCATCGTCTCCTGAATCTGCAGCAGAGCAGTTCCAGTCCATCCGGGCACGTGTAATCCAGTTCCTGATGATCTGAGCACACGGAGCAGCGCTCAGCTGCTGTGGGGGGCTCAGGGAAGGCAGAGTGTGCATTGTCATCTTCCTGAACCTACAGACCAATCAAAGTGAGAAGCCACAGGGTGGAAATCAGTCGCATATATGCTAAATAAAACTTGAAGGTTTTTTTAAGAATTGTTTCTGCTTGTTCTTTGTAGTGCTTCAGTGCTTAGAAAACCTCCCTTTAAAATCAGTTCAGTTCATCAGTTGAACCTTTGTTTGCAGACCCTCACTGAGCAGAATTTGTTGCAGACTCAGTGCACACTGTGCTGGCCTCCCGGGAGTGTGAGGAGCTCATGTGTGCAACTTTTTGCTTTAGGACGTTCTGAGGTATTTATTCCTTTTGGGATACATGATGAGAATTCCCAAGAGAGGTAGTTGTAAGGTATGACATCCGGAAAAAGCCTGTGTGGTTGGAATGTTGTTGCTGTCAAAAGTTAATTTTTTCTTAGCCAGTAGTTAGTTTCTTGCTTTATTTTTGTGGTATCAGTATGTTATTGTTTAAAAAATTGCTTCAAAATAACTTCAGTGGTCGGCCACCAGTCCCTTGTTCAGATTTGCCTATTTGCTTGTAGCTGAAATGTTCACATCTTGTTTATCCTTCTATTTAAGAAACTGCTGCCCAGCCAACTAATAACTGAATATCCATCTGTCTGGGACACGGGGAGAGGATTTAGGTGATGTCTTTGTTTCCAGAAAAAAGTTCCAGTGTAGTTTCTAAACAGAGGAAAAGGGGGTGAAGACTCGGGGCTCTGATGCCGTTGGGGCACCCCAAGGTCCCCAGGAGAGGGAGCCCCACTGGGTGCAGGAGCAGGTGTGTTCTCATGTAATATGGAACAAATTATAACTATAAATATGAAAATTATAAATATGAGAATAATTTTAAAATACTTAAATAAAGTGTTTTTTTTTATTTGTCAGTAGGGTTTAGATTGTAAAAATTATAAGTACGAATAATATAAAGGTAGAAATCTAAGTATAGGAATATATCATAAATAAATACAGATATATATATGAAGTTTAAAAACAAGAAAAAATTAGTTGTAGCAGTAGATATGATACATAAATAATAATTTAAATCCATTTCTAGAATTTTATGTATATTATATGTAATTAATAATACACTGCATCAAAAGAAACCATAAATATAAATGTGCATATAATTATACTAAGTATAAAAATATTTCAATATCGTTTGAAAGAAGGTGGTTTTTTGTATTTATTTGGCTAGAGATGGGGGTTTTATTTTGAATAAAAGAAGTATTATAGAAATATAAATCTAAATATAGAAATATACAGTCCATATAGAAAGATGTTTGTAAAAACACGAGCGAACGACGCCTCCTTTGGCCGAATGGAACGAGCTCAGCCGCACCAAGGCGAGACCGGCGGAACCTGACGGCCTCGAGCGAACCGAGGCCAGGCTTGCGAGGCTGCCTGAACGGAGCCGAGCTCAGCCGAACCGAGCCCGCTGCTCTCGTGCGCGCTAATTAGCGCGAGTGCGGTCACCGCCTAATAAGCTCCTGTGCCACCCCGCGCTCCCGATCGTGTCCGTGCGATGGCCGGGACGCGGCAGCAGGGGAGCCCCGAGCCGGGCGAGTTTAACGTGAGGCGGCGCCGCTTGCCCGCCCTCAGGGAGCCGAGGCGCGTCGAACGCACGGAGAGCGGCTCCGAGTTCGGCCGGATGAAGCCGAGCCGCGCCGAAGAGTCGAATGCGGCCGACAATAGCCGAGTTTGGCCGCTAATAGCCGAATTTAGCCGAAGAGCCGACTCGAGCCGAGTGTCGTCGAAGCCAACCGAACTCCGCCGAGCGCAGCATGCCGGGCATGGCGAGGCGCCGGGCCGGGCTCGGGGTGCAGCCGGGGCTCTGTGAGGCTTCCCCGCCTGTCCCTCTCTCTAGCCCTCCTTCCTTCTCCCCATATTCGCCTTCTCTCGCTCCCTTTCCCCCACTCTCTCTCCCCCCACAAGCCCGGCTTCTTCCTGTCCAGTCCCTAGCCCGCTACTCCCTTCTGTTCCCCCTGTCTCCCTCCTCTGTCCACCCTCCCTCTACCCCCCTCCCGGGCTTTCCTTCCCGTCCCGCTTTCCTGCACAGCCCGACCTCCCTCGCCGCCCTTTCTCATGCCCTGCTCTCGCTCCTCTCTTCCCGTGCCCCCTTTCCCTCTTTGCCCCGCAGCCGCGGGGCTCGGGGTGCCGGAGAATGAAGGCCCGAGGGCCGGAGCCCGGCGCCGCTCGGCCCTTGCAGGAGTCCCCGCACGGGGCCGGGGGCTCTCGGCGGATCCCCCCGTGCCGGTCAGGCGCCCCGCCCGACAGCGCCGGAGCTGCGGCTTTCCCGGCACGGCGCCGAGAGCGGCCCCCGCTCGGTGCCGCGCCGTGCCCGCCGTCGGTGCCGCTCCCTCTCGCTGCCCCTGGCCCGGGACAGCGAGGCTGGGGAGGAACCTCAACCCTTCTGGGGGCCGCCCCCCTTTCTTGTCGCAGCAGAATCCCTTTCTGCGGGGATGGACGCGTGGAAAGGGCTTGGAGGAAGCGCTGCGCTGCTGCTGTCCGGGGCAGTCGGACTCGCTCTGTGCCTTCCTTGGGGCTCAGGGAAAGGGGGTGAAGGCTCGGGGCTCTGATGCCGTGGGGGCACCCCGCGGTCCCCGGAGCGGGAGCCCCACTGCGGTGCAAGAGCAGGCGGGGGCGGGCGAGGGGCGTCACGCTGGGGGCCGTCCCCCAGAGGGACCCAAAGCTGCCGCCAAATTCACAGGGAGGGGTGGGTGTAGGATGCTGAAACCTGTCCAGGTATTCGTTTTTATAGGTCTTGGTAAAGAACAGGAATTTGTCTCTAAATTCCTTTGGGGAGAAACCCTCTCTATCCACTCATTTGTTTACAGGAACGTAGGAAACTCCGACTAGAGATGGGTAGCAGTTTTGAAGATATTGCCCTAGCGTTTTTATCTAGGAACGGACCGAGCTGTGCCCCGAAACCATCAGAACAGCTGCGGGGGCTGGAGGCAATAGAAAGGGCTCTCTGGCACCTTTTGCCTCCGTTCTCTGCCAGTCCCCAAATCGTGTTGCAGTCCCGGAAGAGGCGCTTGTCATCCAGAGTGCCAAACAAAGACCTGTAAATTCCCAGCTCTTTGTGTTTCATGTGTTTTTTTGTTTTTTTTTTTTTATTTCATATTTATGTTATTACAGGAAGCAAGGAAAGAAGAAATGGGACTAGTTCCCACTATTGCTGTGTGAATGTTTTTTTTAAGGGCTGCTGTCTTTTTCCACTCCAAGCTTGACTTTCCCCCTCCTTTTTCGAGGTCTGCTGCATTGGGTGTCCCAAGGAGGGCTGGGTTCCTCAGCAGGGGTCTTAGGAGTTGGCGCTGATTCTGCTTTTTCTGAGGGTGTATCAAAGTGTGCTAGCAGAATGACCGTTTTCTGCACTGGAAAGCTTTCCCTCAATGCCATCAGTGCTTGAGTTGTGGAACCAGACGGACTAAGGAACGCCAACACCCGTAGCGGATTTCTGTTTGCTCTGTGTCTGTGAGAAGCGGGCTGTGTGCTGGACAGGGAGAGGCGCTGATGGAGAGTGGCAGCGGCGCCAGGTGTGAGTGTGAGGATGATGAGGGCTCGGAGCAGCCCAGGTGTGAGCTGTGAGGACGATGAGGGCTCGGAGCAGCCCAGGTGTGAGCTGTGAGGATGATGGGGGCTCGGAGCAGCCCAGGTGTGAGCTGTGAGGATGATGGGGGCTCGGAGCAGCCCAGGTGTGAATGTGAGGATGATGGGGGCTCGGAGCAGCCCAGGTGTGAGCGTGAGGATGATGGGGGCTCGGGGCAGCCCAGGTGTGAGCGTGAGGATGATGGGGGCTCGGAGCAGCCCAGGTGTGAGTGTGAGGATGATGGGGGCTCGGAGCAGCCCAGGTGTGAGCTGTGAGGATGATGGGGGCTCGGAGCAGCCCAGGTGTGAGTGTGAGGATGATGGGGGCTCGCAGCCGCCCAGGTGTGAGTGTGAGGATGATGAGGGGCCGGCTCCTGCCGGGGCGAGGCTGTTTTAGGGGGAGGCTTTGCCTCAGCTCCCTTTTGCATGGAGCTGCTGAGTGGAGGGGTTTATGGGGCGCTCCCGGCGCTGTCTCGTGGAAGGACTGCGGGAGCTTCTCACAGGCTCGGGGGGAACACCTGGATCCGCGCTTGGATACGTGGAGCATCGCTTAAAGGAGGCGCCGAGGGACGAATCTTTGTGCCGGGGAGCAGCAGCCCAACAGGTGAGCCCGTGTGGGTTTGGAGCGGGGAATTTTGTCCTTCCCCTTTCCGATTTCATCTTGCCAGTCCCTCCCCGGATCCCCAGGAACAAAAGTGGAGCTGATGAGGACAAAAGGGATTAAGGAGAAGGAAGCAGCTACTTTTCTCTTATTGTCTGTATTTGAACTGAGGGGATCCCTCTTCGCATGTCGTTTTCAGGGTGTTGATTGCAGGAAAAGCTGCCTTTTCCAGGCTGTGAGGGGTATCCCGGAGGTGACAGGGAATCCCTGCGTTCTCTTTTAAGGGGAATGGGAAAAGTATTCTTATGGTATTATGGGTTTGATTTGAAGGCAGCCAGCCCATTTTCATCACCCTCGGGTTTAAGTGGAGGGGGCGGCCCTGGTGTCCCTCCTTTTCAAGGGTTTGAATGGAGGTCGAAATCGCCCTTTGCCATCAGTCGAAGGCTTTCATTTGAGGAGCGCCCCTTCTTTTCTGCTCTCCTAGGGGACGAAACTGAAGGGGAGAAGGCATTTCTTTGCCCTTGTTGAAGTGAGGCGCGCCCCGCCTGCGGCGTCAGTTTCGGGGTTGGGTTGCGGGAAGCCGCAGCTCCGGCAGCGTTTGCAGGGCTGCAATGGGGCTGTGCCGCTGCATCGGAGGGCGCTCCTCGTGCCCGCGGCCCGGCCCGGAACATTCCCGCTCGGGAGCGCTGCTGGCACGGCCCGGGCAGCTGCCGGGGCGCACGGGGGATTTGGCGCGGCCGGGCCGGCTGAGGGCGGCAGTGGTGGAGCCGCGCCGGTGCGAGCCGAGGGGAGCCGTGCCGGGCCGGCCGAGGGCGGCAGAGGCGGCGCGGGCGCTGCTGCGCCGGCCCAGGCGGTGCCGGCCGCTCCGTCCGCTCCGGGCGCGGGGCTCGGGCGCCGCCGGTAGCCCCGGGCTCGGTGCCGGCCCCGCCGGGCAGGGGCAGCGGGCAGGGCTCCCCGGGACGGCGCCGGCCCCGCGTGCCGGAGCAGCCGCCGCAGGAGCCGCTTTCCTGCCGGGAGCCGCGCTCCGTCCGGGGCCGGCAGCGAGCGCGGGGCTCGGCCCCTCAAAGTTCGGCGGTGCCGTGGTTCGGAGGCGCTTTGCAGGCCTTGATTGCATCGCTGTGCTCGGTTTGCAGCGGGTGTCCGCTAAGGGATACGGTGTTCTTCCCGAGTGGCACGGTTCTCGGTGCCGGTGGGGATGGTAAAGGTTCGTTTCGGATTGGGTTTTGTAGTCGGATTTTTTTTTTTTTTTTTTCCCGTGGTATTATGTTTTGAAAGGCGCGCAATGGTTTTTACGGGTCGTAGCGTGAAGCAGCGGTTCAGATTTTAATTCTGTTGTGGCGGCTTTTATTAGCGTGAGTGTGTGGTGTTTGTTTTGGGGGGCTTGAGGTAGCGTCGTGCCGTTCATAGCAGCGGGTTTTTAATCTCGGTAATTGCATGTGTGTTTATCGTCTTCCAGAGCTTTTACTTGTTTGGTTTTTTTGATTGTAGTGTATGTTTTATGGTTACGGGTAATTTGGGAGACATTGTTTATGGTTACGTTTGTCTTTAGTCTTTGGGTTTGTTTCTAGGTGGTATTTCTATTTTGATAGATTGAGGCACTATGGGTTTATTCCGTTAGGAACATTTTTTTTTTGCTGTTTTAAATTTAAGTTTATTTGGTTTTGGGTTCTTTTTTTTTTTATTTTTTTTTTTTGTCCTTTGATGTATTTGGTTGCTGTTTATTAGTTTTATTTTTGGGAACGTGCGTATTTATATGTTGGGTGTCTTTAAGTATTTTTTTTATTTGGGTAGGAATTTTCTTAGTTTTTAGTGGTTGAGATTTTTTTCCATTTCGTTAATTAGTTTGGTTCCTAAAGTTAGATGTACAGAGTATTGGTTATTCTTTGAGTTAGTGTAGAATTTTGTTTATTTTTTTTTTAATAACGTTCAAGGTCAGTGGCACTGTTTGGAGTTTAGTCAATTGGTTTGATTTTTTCTAGTACTTTTTGTGGTTTGCTGTGTGTGTTTCTACAGGGTTTTATTTTATTTTGGTTCCATTTTTATGATGTGATGAGAACTGTTAGTGAAAAGAGTGTTAAGTGTCTTTTCGCTGGCAGTTGATTGGCTGGTGGAGTTATCTTGATGTTTTTGGAAGATATTGGTGGGAATTCAGTGCTGTTTGTTTTGTCATTTTATTTAGGAATTGGATTTTAAATGTAAAATTATAACTATAATGATAATTAAACTAAACAAATATATGTATAGAAATGGGAATAAAAAACTTAAAATTTAAATATCGACCGAATATATAAAAAAATTCCATGTAACGTAAATCATTATATATTATATTAAGATATATTATTTTTTAATATAGGGTATTATATATGATTCTAGATATACAAAAATATAGATTATGGATAGAAACGAAACACCAATCAAAATATATAGAAATGTATGACAAATATATATGTAGACATATATAGAAACAGAAAATATCCATGAATATAGAAAAAAAAAACTTGATACAATAATTAATTCAAGTCATAGTGTATATATAGTATTATAATACATTATGGGAAATATGTATTGAATACTTATAAATAACGTGCATCAACATGTTAACATATAATATGAAAAAATTACAGAAAAATATGTGAAAATTATAAATGTAAATATATTTTTTAAAATACATAAATACAGTGGATCTTTTATTTAAAAAAAGACAGGGGATTGACTATAAAAATTATAAACAAAAGAATATAAAGGTAGAAATTAAAGTATAGAAATATGTAATAAATAAATACAGATATTAAAAAAAATAAAAGAAAACCAAAGTTATACGGGAGATATGAAAAATAATTTTAAAAAAGGTAAATATATGTTAAACTTATATGTATATTAATATAATTATTATCATACAGCATTAAAAGAAACAATACAAATAAATATGAAAATAATTATACAATGCAGAAATTTAAAAATTTCAAGGTCATTTAAAAGAAGGAGGGTTTTTCTATTTGTTTATTTAGAGACAAACAAAAAATGTATTTCCTTTCGAGAAGGGAATAGGAATCCTGTGTGTTGAGTGGGGACCAATAGAGGAATCTTTGGTGCATGTCCCTGCACTTGATGGCAGGCCATGCCTTTTGATGGCTTTCACTTTGGGAAAGATTTTTTTCTTTTTTTGGTTGTTTTCTGAAGTGTTCATGCCATGTCCCTCATATCTTGCCCCCTAAGTTGTGTCTTCCTCCTTGACTTTTTCCTCTCCTTTTCCAACATCTGTGAGCTTAGTTTTGGCACCTTTTGGCCCTTTGCACTGCACCTGATAGAAACCCAGGCCATTTTCTTAGAGTCACTAAATTTCCCAAATTTTCTTTTTTTCTCCTTCAATTGCAATTCCTTTGATGTTGTCTCCATTCCAGCGTGTTTGTAAGTCCATCTTTTCTGTTTTGGCCTTCAGTGGGGATCAATTTTAGCAAGCTTTGCTGCATGTGCCTGCCCTTTGTGGCATATGGCCTGCCTGCATTTTGATGGCTTTGACTTTGGGAAAGATTTTTTCTTTTTTTTTTCTCTTTTGTTTTAAGTATTCATGCCATGTCCCTCATATCTTGCCCCCTAAGTTGTGTCTTCCTCCTTGACTTTTTCCCCTGCTTTTGCAACATCTGTGAGCCTATTTTTTGCATGTTTTGGTCCTTTGCAATGCAGCTGATTTCCTCACAGCCTATTTTTTGAAGACATTAAAATTACTGATTTTCTGCGTTTTTCCTTTGCAATGCAGCTGATTTCCTCACAGCCTATTTTTTGAAGACAATAAAATTACTGATTTTCTGCTTTTTTCAATTGCATTTCATTTGAACTTATCTCCTTTCCAGAGTGTTTGCAAGCCTTTCTTTTGGGATTCACAAGATTCCTTTTCCCTTCCCGAAAGGAAATTTCATTTCCCTTCGGGAAGGGAAAAGAAATCTTGTGATTTCAATGGGGACGAATCGAAGAATCATTGGTGCATTTCCCTGCCCTTGATGGCATGCCATGCCTTTTGGTGGCTTTGACTTGGGGAAAGATTTTTTTCATTTTTTGGTTGATTTCTGAAGTGTCCATGCCATGTCCTCATATCTTGCCACCTAAGTTGTGTCTTCCTCCTTGACTTTTTCCCCTGCTTTTGCAACATCTGTGAGCTTAGTTTTTGCATCTTTTGGTCCTTCGCACTGCACCTGATATTATCCCGGGCCATTTTCTTACAGTCACTAAATTTCCCAAATTTTCTTTTTTTCTCCTCCAATTACAATTCCTTTGATGGTGTCTCCGCTCCAGCTTGTTTGTAGGCCCTTATATTCTGTTTTCGCCTTCAGTGGGGATCAGATTTGGCAAGCTTTGCTGCATGTGCCTGCACTTGCTGGCGTATGGCCTGCCTGCATTTTGAAGGCTTTGACTTTGGGAACGATTTTTTCTTGTTTTTCTTTTTTCTTGTTTTAAATATTCATGCCATGTCCCTCATATCTTGCCCCCTAAGTTGTGTTTTCCTCCTTGACTTTTTCCGCTGCTTTTGAAATATCTGTGAGCTTTGTTTTGGCATCATTTAGTCCTTCGCACTGCACCTGACATAATCCCGGGCCATTTTCTTACAGTCACTAAATTTACCAAATTTACATTTTTACTTTTCCTAATGCAATATTTCCGATGCTGTCTCCATCCACCGCCCCTCACTGCCTGAAGCCCTGCCCCTCACACAGGGAGCCCCAGCCATGACTGCCTAGTGCCCCGCCCCGCACTGACTGGATCCCCACCCCTGAAAGCCTGGAACCCCGCGCCTCACTCATGGGGCCTTGCCCTTCATAATTGGAGCCCCGCCCCTCAAAGATGGAGCCTTGCCCCTGACTGCATGGAGCCCTGCCCATCCCTCATGGATCCCCGCCCATCACTGGCTGGAGCCCTGCCCCACAAACATGGAGCCCTTTCCATCACACATGGAGCCTTGCCCCTCTCTGGCTGGAGCCCTGCCACTAACACAAAGAGCCCCGGCCATCACTGCCCTGAGCCCCGCCCCTCACTGACTGGATCCCCACCCCTGAAAGCCTGGAACCCCGGCCTTCACTCATGGGGCCTTGCCCTTCATATTTGAAGCCCCGCCCCTCAAATATGGAGCCCTATCCCTCACTGCATGGAGCCCTGCCCATCCCACATGGAGCCCCGCCTATCACTGGCTGGAGCCCCGCCCCACACACATGGAGCCTTTTCACTCACACATGGAGCCCTGCCCCTCTCTGGCTGCAGCCCTAACCCTAACACATGGAGCCTCGGCAATCACTGCCTAGAGCCCCACCCCTCACTGACTGGATCCCCACCCCTCACAGCCCGGAACCCCGCCCCTCACGCATGGAACCCCTTCCCTCACTCATGGAGCCCTGCCCATCCCACATGGAGCCCCGCCCATCACTGGCTGGAGCCCTGCCCCACACACATGGAGCCGCTTCCGTCACACATAGAGCACCGCCCCTCACTGCCTGAAGCCCTGCCCCTCACACATGGAGCCCCGCGTTTGTAGGTCCTTCTTTTCGGTTTTGGCCTTCAGTGGGGATCAATTTGGGCAAGCTTTGCTGCATGTGCCTGGACTTGCTGGTGTATGGCCTGCCTGCATTTTGATGGCTTTGACTTTGGAAAAATTTTTTTTTTTCGTTGTTTTGTGAAGTGTCCATGCCATGTCCCTCATATCTTGCCCCGTAAGTTGTGTCTTCCTCCTTTACTATTTCCCCTGCTTTTGCAACATCTGTGAGCCTATTTTTTGCATGTTTTGGTCCTTTGCAATGCAGCTGATTTCCTCACAGCCTATTTTTTGAAGACATTAAAATTACTGATTTTCTGCTTTTTTCAATTGCATTTCATTTGAACCTATCTCCTTTCCAGAGTGTTTGTAAGCCTTTCTTTTGGGATTCACAAGATTCCTTTTCCCTTCCCGAAAGGAAATTTCATTACTTTCGGGAAGGGAAAAGAAATCTTGTGATTTCAATGGGGACGAATCGAAGAATCATTGGTGCATTTCCCTGCCCTTGATGGCATGCCATGCCTTTTGGTGGCTTTGACTTGGGGAAAGATTTTTTTCATTTTTTGGTTGATTTCTGAAGTGTCCATGCCATGTCCTCATATCTTGCCACCTAAGTTGTGTCTTCCTCCTTGACTTTTTCCCCTGCTTTTGCAACATCTGTGAGCTTAGTTTTTGCATCTTTTGGTCCTTCGCACTGCACCTGATATTATCCCGGGCCATTTTCTTACAGTCACTAAATTTCCCAAATTTTCTTTTTTTCTCCTCCAATTACAATTCCTTTGATGGTGTCTCCGCTCCAGCTTGTTTGTAGGCCCTTATATTCTGTTTTCGCCTTCAGTGGGGATCAGATTTGGCAAGCTTTGCTGCATGTGCCTGCACTTGCTGGCGTATGGCCTGCCTGCATTTTGAAGGCTTTGACTTTGGGAACGATTTTTTCTTGTTTTTCTTTTTTCTTGTTTTAAATATTCATGCCATGTCCCTCATATCTTGCCCCCTAAGTTGTGTTTTCCTCCTTGACTTTTTCCGCTGCTTTTGAAATATCTGTGAGCTTTGTTTTGGCATCATTTAGTCCTTCGCACTGCACCTGACATAATCCCGGGCCATTTTCTTACAGTCACTAAATTTACCAAATTTACATTTTTACTTTTCCTAATGCAATATTTCCGATGCTGTCTCCATCCACCGCCCCTCACTGCCTGAAGCCCTGCCCCTCACACAGGGAGCCCCAGCCATGACTGCCTAGTGCCCCGCCCCGCACTGACTGGATCCCCACCCCTGAAAGCCTGGAACCCCGCGCCTCACCCATGGGGCCTTGCCCTTCATAATTGGAGCCCCGCCCCTCAAATATGGAGCCTTGCCCCTGACTGCATGGAGCCCTGCCCATCCCTCATGGATCCCCGCCCATCACTGGCTGGAGCCCTGCCCCACAAACATGGAGCCCTTTCCATCACACATGGAGCCTTGCCCCTCTCTGTCTGGAGCCCTGCCACTAACACAAAGAGCCCCGGCCATCACTGCCCTGAGCCCCGCCCCTCACTGACTGGATCCCCACCCCTGAAAGCCTGGAACCCCGGCCTTCACTCATGGGGCCTTGCCCTTCATATTTGAAGCCCCGCCCCTCAAATATGGAGCCCTATCCCTCACTGCATGGAGCCCTGCCCATCCCACATGGAGCCCCGCCCATCACTGGCTGGAGCCCCGCCCCACACACATGGAGCCTTTTCCCTCACACATGGAGCCCTGCCCCTCTCTGGCTGCAGCCCTAACCCTAACACATGGAGCCTCGGCAATCACTGCCTAGAGCCCCACCCCTCACTGACTGGATCCCCACCCCTCACAGCCCGGAACCCCGCCCCTCACGCATGGAACCCCTTCCCTCACTCATGGAGCCCTGCCCATCCCACATGGAGCCCCGCCCATCACTGGCTGGAGCCCTGCCCCACACACATGGAGCCGCTTCCGTCACACATAGAGCACCGCCCCTCACTGCCTGAAGCCCTGCCCCTCACACATGGAGCCCCGCGTTTGTAGGTCCTTCTTTTCGGTTTTGGCCTTCAGTGGGGATCAATTTTGGCAAGCTTTGCTGCATGTGCCTGGACTTGCTGGTGTATGGCCTGCCTGCATTTTGATGGCTTTGACTTTGGAAAAATTTTGTTTTTTTCGTTGTTTTGTGAAGTGTCCATGCCATGTCCCTCATATCTTGCCCCCTAAGTTGTGTCTTCCTCCTTGACTTTTTCCCCTGCTTTTGCAACATCTGTGAGCCTATTTTTTGCATGTTTTGGTCCTTTGCAATGCAGCTGATTTCCTCACAGCCTATTTTTTGAAGACATTAAAATTACTGATTTTCTGCTTTTTTCAATTGCATTTCATTTGAACTTATCTCCTTTCCAGAGTGTTTGCAAGCCTTTCTTTTGGGATTCACAAGATTCCTTTTCCCTTCCCGAAAGGAAATTTCATTTCCTTTCGGGAAGGGAAAAGAAATCTTGTGATTTCAATGGGGACGAATCGAAGAATCATTGGTGCATTTCCCTGCCCTTGATGGCATGCCATGCCTTTTGGTGGCTTTGACTTGGGGAAAGATTTTTTTCATTTTTTGGTTGATTCCTGAAGTGTCCATGCCATGTCCTCATATCTTGCCACCTAAGTTTTGTCTTCCTCCTTGACTTTTTCCCCTGCTTTTGCAACATCTGTGATCTTAGTTTTGGCATCTTTTGGTCCTTCGCACTGCACCTGATATTATCCCGGGCCATTTTCTTACAGTCACTAAATTTCCCAAATTTTCTTTTTTTCTCCTCCAATTACAATTCCTTTGATGGTGTCTCCGCTCCAGCCTGTTTGTAGGCCCTTATTTTCTGTTTTGGCCTTCAGTGGGGATCAGATTTGGCAAGCTTTGCTGCATGTGCCTGCACTTGCTGGCATATGGCCTGCCTGCATTTTGAAGGCTTTGACTTTGGGAACGATTTTTTCTTGTTTTTCTTTTTCCTTGTTTTAAATATTCATGCCATGTCCCTCATATCTTGCCCCCTAAGTTGTGTTTTCCTCCTTGACTTTTTCCGCTGCTTTTGAAATATCTGTGAGCTTTGTTTTGGCATCATTTAGTCCTTCGCACTGCACCTGACATAATCCCGGGCCATTTTCTTACAGTCACTAAATTTCCCAAATTTACATTTTTACTTTTCCTAATGCAATATTTTCGATGCTGTCTCCATCCACCGCCCCTCACTGCCTGAAGCCCTGCCCCTGACACAGGGAGCCCCAGCCATGACTGCCTAGTGCCCCGCCCCTCACTGACTGGATCCCCACCCCTGAAAGCCTGGAACCCCGCGCCTCACTCATGGGGCCTTGCCCTTCATAATTGGAGCTCCGCCCCTCAAATATGGAGCCCTATCCCTCACTGCATGGAGCCCTGCCCATCCCACATGGAGCCTTTTCACTCACACATGGAGCCCTGCCCCTCTCTGGCTGCAGCCCTAACCCTAACACATGGAGCCTCGGCAATCACTGCCTAGAGCCCCACCCCTCACTGACTGGATCCCCACCCCTCACAGCCCGGAACCCCGCCCCTCACGCATGGAACCCCTTCCCTCACTCATGGAGCCCTGCCCATCCCACATGGAGCCCCGCCCATCACTGGCTGGAGCCCTGCCCCACACACATGGAGCCGCTTCCGTCACACATAGAGCACCGCCCCTCACTGCCTGAAGCCCTGCCCCTCACACATGGAGCCGCGCGTTTGTAGGTCCTTCTTTTCGGTTTTGGCCTTCAGTGGGGATCAATTTTGGCAAGCTTTGCTGCATGTCTGCACTTGCTGGCGTATGGCCTGCCTGCATTTTGATGGCTTTGACTTTGGGAAAGATTTTTTCTTGTTTTTTTTTTTTTTGTTTAACTGTTCATGCCATGTCCCTCATATCTTGCCCCGTAAGTTGTGTCTTCCTCCTTGACTATTTCCCCTGATTTTGCAACATCTCTTAGCTTAATTTTTGCATCTTTTGGTCCTTCGCACTGCACCTCATATAATCCCGGGCCATTTTCTTAGAGTAACTAGATTTCCCAAATTTCCTTTTTTTCTCCTCCAATTTCAATTCCTTTGATGGAGTCTCCCTTCCAGTGTGTTTGTAGGTCCTTCTTTTCTGTTTGGGCCTTCAGTGGGGATGAATTTTGGCAAGCTTTGCTGCATGTGCCTGGAATTGCTGGTGTATGGCCTGCCTGCATTTTGATGGCTTTGACTTTGGAAAAAATTTTTTTTTTTCGTTGTTTTGTGAAGTGTCCATGCCATGTCCCTCATATCTTGCCCCCTAAGTTGTGTCTTCCTCCTTGACTTTTTCCCCTGCTTTTGCAACATCTGTGAGCCTATTTTTTGCATGTTTTGGTCCTTTGCAATGCAGCTGATTTCCTCACAGCCTATTTTTTGAAGACATTAAAATTACTGATTTTCTGCTTTTTTCAATTGCATTTCATTTGAACTTATCTCCTTTCCAGAGTGTTTGCAAGCCTTTCTTTTGGGATTCACAAGATTCCTTTTCCCTTCCCGAAAGGAAATTTCATTTCCTTTCGGGAAGGGAAAAGAAATCTTGTGATTTCAATGGGGACGAATCGAAGAATCATTGGTGCATTTCCCTGCCCTTGATGGCATGCCATGCCTTTTGGTGGCTTTGACTTGGGGAAAGATTTTTTTCATTTTCTGGTTGATTTCTGTAGTGTCCATGCCATGTCCTCATATCTTGCCACCTAAGTTGTGTCTTCCTCCTTGACTTTTTCCCCTGCTTTTGCAACATCTGTGAGCTTAGTTTTTGCATCTTTTGGTCCTTCGCACTGCACCTGATATTATCCCGGGCCATTTCCTTACAGTCACTAAATTTCCCAAATTTTCTTTTTTTCTCCTCCAATTACAATTCCTTTGATGGTGTCTCCGCTCCAGCCTGTTTGTAGGCCCTTATTTTCTGTTTTGGCCTTCAGTGGGGATCAGATTTGGCAAGCTTTGCTGCATGTGCCTGCACTTGCTGGCGTATGGCCTGCCTGCATTTTGAAGGCTTTGACTTTGGGAACGATTTTTTCTTGTTTTTCTTTTTTCTTGTTTTAAATATTCATGCCATGTCCCTCATATCTTGCCCCCTAAGTTGTGTTTTACTCCTTGACTTTTTCCGCTGCTTTTGAAATATCTGTGAGCTTTGTTTTGGCATCATTTAGTCCTTCGCACTGCACCTGACATAATCCCGGGCCATTTTCTTACAGTCACTAAATTTCCCAAATTTACATTTTTACTTTTCCTAATGCAATATTTCCGATGCTGTCTCCATCCACCGCCCCTCACTGCCTGAAGCCCTGCCCCTCACACAGGGAGCCCCAGCCATGACTGCCTAGTGCCCCGCCCCGCACTGACTGGATCCCCACCCCTGAAAGCCTGGAACCCCGCGCCTCACTCATGGGGCCTTGCCCTTCATAATTGGAGCCCCGCCCCTCAAATATGGAGCCTTGCCCCTGACTGCATGGAGCCCTGCCCATCCCTCATGGATCCCCGCCCATCACTGGCTGGAGCCCTGCCCCACAAACATGGAGCCCTTTCCCTCACACATGGAGCCTTGCCCCTCTCTGGCTGGAGCCCTGCCACTAACACAAAGAGTCCCGGCCATCACTGCCCTGAGCCCCGCCCCTCACTGACTGGATCCCCACCCCTGAAACCCTGGAACCCTGGCCTTCACTCATGGGGCCTTGCCCTTCATATTTGAAGCCCCGCCCCTCAACTATGGAGCCCTATCCCTCACTGCATGGAGCCCTGCCCATCCCACATGGAGCCCCGCCCATCACTGGCTGGAGCCCTGCCCCACACACATGGAGCCTTTTCCCTCACACATGGAGCCCTGCCCCTCTCTGCATGCAGCCCTAACCCTAACACATGGAGCCTCGGCAATCACTGCCTAGAGCCCCACCCCTCACTGACTGGATCCCCACCCCTCACAGCCCGGAAACCCGCCCCTCACGCATGGAACCCCTTCCCTCACTCATGGAGCCCTGCCCATCCCACATGGAGCCCCGCCCATCACTGGCTGGAGCCCTGCCCCACACACATGGAGCCGCTTCCGTCACACATAGAGCACCGCCCCTCACTGCCTGAAGCCCTGCCCCTCACACATGGAGCCCCGCGTTTGTAGGTCCTTCTTTTCGGTTTTGGCCTTCAGTGGGGATCAATTTTGGCAAGCTTTGCTGCATGTGTCTGCACTTGCTGGCGTATGGCCTGCCTGCATTTTGATGGCTTTGACTTTGGGAAAGATTTTTTCTTGTTTTTTTTTTTTTTGTTTAACTGTTCATGCCATGTCCCTCATATCTTGCCCCGTAAGTTGTGTCTTCCTCCTTGACTATTTCCCCTGATTTTGCAACATCTCTTAGCTTAATTTTTGCATCTTTTGGTCCTTCGCACTGCACCTCATATAATCCCGGGCCATTTTCTTAGAGTAACTAGATTTCCCAAATTTCCTTTTTTTCTCCTCCAATTGCAATTCCTTTGATGGAGTCTCCGTTCCAGTGTGTTTGTAGGTCCTTCTTTTCTGTTTGGGCCTTCAGTGGGGATGAATTTTGGCAAGCTTTGCTGCATGTGCCTGCACTTGCTGGTGTATGGCCTGCTTGCATTTTGATGGCTTTGACTTTGGAAAAATTTTGTTTTTTTCGTTGTTTTGTGAAGTGTCCATGCCATGTCCCTCATATCTTGCCCCCTAAGTTGTGTCTTCCTCCTTGACTTTTTCCCCTGCTTTTGCAACATCTGTGAGCCTATTTTTTGCATCTTTTGGTCCTTTGCAATGCAGCTGATTTCCTCACAGCCTATTTTTTGAAGACATTAAAATTACTGATTTTCTGCTTTTTTCAATTGCATTTCATTTGAACTTATCTCCTTTCCAGAGTGTTTGCAAGCCTTTCTTTTGGGATTCACAAGATTCCTTTTCCCTTCCCGAAAGGAAATTTCATTTCCTTTCGGGAAGGGAAAAGAAATCTTGTGATTTCAATGGGGACGAATCGAAGAATCATTGGTGCATTTCCCTGCCCTTGATGGCGTGCCATGCCTTTTGGTGGCTTTGACTTGGGGAAAGATTTTTTTCATTTTTTGGTTGATTTCTGAAGTGTCCATGCCATGTCCTCATATCTTGCCACCTAAGTTGTGTCTTCCTCCTTGACTTTTTCCCCTGCTTTTGCAACATCTGTGAGCTTAGTTTTTGCATCTTTTGGTCCTTCGCACTGCACCTGATATTATCCCGGGCCATTTTCTTACAGTCACTAGATTTCCCAAATTTTCTTTTTTTCTCCTCCAATTACAATTCCTTTGATGGTGTCTCCGCTCCAGCCTGTTTGTAGGCCCTTATTTTCTGTTTTGGCCTTCAGTGGGGATCAGATTTGGCAAGCTTTGCTGCATGTGCCTGCACTTGCTGGCGTATGGCCTGCCTGCATTTTGAAGGCTTTGACTTTGGGAACGATTTTTTCTTGTTTTTCTTTTTCCTTGTTTTAAATATTCATGCCATGTCCCTCATATCTTGCCCCCTAAGTTGTGTTTTCCTCCTTGACTTTTTCCCCTGCTTTTGAAATATCTGTGAGCTTTGTTTTGGCATCATTTAGTCCTTCGCACTGCACCTGACATAATCCCGGGCCATTTTCTTACAGTCACTAAATTTACCAAATTTACATTTTTACTTTTCCTAATGCAATATTTCCGATGCTGTCTCCATCCACCGCCCCTCACTGCCTGAAGCCCTGCCCCTCACACAGGGAGCCCCAGCCATGACTGCCTAGTGCCCCGCCCCGCACTGACTGGATCCCCACCCCTGAAAGCCTGGAACCCCGCGCCTCACTCATGGGGCCTTGCCCTTCATAATTGGAGCCCCGCCCCTCAAATATGCAGCCTTGCCCCTGACTGCATGGAGCCCTGCCCATCCCTCATGGATCCCCCGCCCATCACTGGCTGGAGCCCTGCCCCACAAACATGGAGCCCTTTCCCTCACACATGGAGCCTTGCCCCTCTCTGGCTGGAGCCCTGCCACTAACACAAAGAGCCCCGGCCATCACTGCCCTGAGCCCCGCCCCTCACTGACTGGATCCCCACCCCTGAAAGCCTGGAACCCCGGCCTTCACTCATGGGGCCTTGCCCTTCATATTTGAAGCCCCGCCCCTCAACTATGGAGCCCTATCCCTCACTGCATGGAGCCCTGCCCATCCCAGATGGAGCCCCGCCCATCACTGGCTGGAGCCCTGCCCCACACACATGGAGCCTTTTCCCTCACACATGGAGCCCTGCCCCTCTCTGGCTGCAGCCCTAACCCTAACACATGGAGCCTCGGCAATCACTGCCTAGAGCCCCACCCCTCACTGACTGGATCCCCACCCCTCACAGCCCGGAACCCCGCCCCTCACGCATGGAACCCCTTCCCTCACTCATGGAGCCCTGCCCATCCCACATGGAGCCCCGCCCATCACTGGCTGGAGCCCTGCCCCACACACATGGAGCCGCTTCCGTCACACATAGAGCACCGCCCCTCACTGCCTGAAGCCCTGCCCCTCACACATGGAGCCCCGCGTTTGTAGGTCCTTCTTTTCGGTTTTGGCCTTCAGTGGGGATCAATTTTGGCAAGCTTTGCTGCATGTGCCTGGACTTGCTGGTGTATGGCCTGCCTGCATTTTGATGGCTTTGACTTTGGAAAAATTTTGTTTTTTTTCGTTGTTTTGTGAAGTGTCCATGCCATGTCCCTCATATCTTGCCCCCTAAGTTGTGTCTTCCTCCTTGACTTTTTCCCCTGCTTTTGCAACATCTGTGAGCCTATTTTTTGCATGTTTTGGTCCTTTGCAATGCAGCTGATTTCCTCACAGCCTATTTTTTGAAGACATTAAAATTACTGATTTTCTGCTTTTTTCAATTGCATTTCATTTGAACTTATCTCCTTTCCAGAGTGTTTCCAAGCCTTTCTTTTGGGATTCACAAGATTCCTTTTCCCTTCCCGAAAGGAAATTTCATTTCCTTTCGGGAAGGAAAAAGAAATCTTGTGATTTCAATGGGGACGAATCGAAGAATCATTGGTGCATTTCCCTGCCCTTGATGGCATGCCATGCCTTTTGGTGGCTTTGACTTGGGGAAAGATTTTTTTCATTTTTTGGTTGATTTCTGAAGTGTCCATGCCATGTCCTCATATCTTGCCACCTAAGTTTTGTCTTCCTCCTTGACTTTTTCCCCTGCTTTTGCAACATCTGTGATCTTAGTTTTGGCATCTTTTGGTCCTTCGCACTGCACCTGATATTATCCCGGCCATTTTCTTACAGTCACTAAATTTCCCAAATTTTCTTTTTTTCTCCTCCAATTACAATTCCTTTGATGGTGTCTCCGCTCCAGCCTGTTTGTAGGCCCTTATTTTCTGTTTTGGCCTTCAGTGGGGATCAGATTTGGCAAGCTTTGCTGCATGTGCCTGCACTTGCTGGCATATGGCCTGCCTGCATTTTGAAGGCTTTGACTTTGGGAACGATTTTTTCTTGTTTTTCTTTTTCCTTGTTTTAAATATTCATGCCATGTCCATCATATCTTGCCCCCTAAGTTGTGTTTTCCTCCTTGACTTTTTCCGCTGCTTTTGAAATATCTGTGAGCTTTGTTTTGGCATCATTTAGTCCTTCGCACTGCACCTGACATAATCCCGGGCCATTTTCTTACAGTCACTAAATTTCCCAAATTTACATTTTTACTTTTCCTAATGCAATATTTCCCATGCTGTCTCCATCCACCGCCCCTCACTGCCTGAAGCCCTGCCCCTCACACAGGGAGCCCCAGCCATGACTGCCTAGTGCCCCCGCCCCGCACTGACTGGATCCCCACCCCTGAAAGCCTGGAACCCCGCGCCTCACTCATGGGGCCTTGCCCTTCATAATTGGAGCTCCGCCCCTCAAATATGGAGCCTTGCCCCTGACTGCATGGAGCCCTGCCCATCCCTCATGGATCCCCGCCCATCACTGGCTGGAGCCCTGCCCCACAAACATGGAGCCCTTTCCCTCACACATGGAGCCTTGCCCCTCTCTGGCTGGAGCCCTGCCACTAACACAAAGAGCCCCGGCCATCACTGCCCTGAGCCCCGCCCCTCACTGACTGGATCCCCACCCCTGACAGCCTGGAACCCCGGCCTTCACTCATGGGGCCTTGCCCTTCATATTTGAAGCCCCGCCCCTCAAATATGGAGCCCTATCCCTCACTGCATGGAGCCCTGCCCATCCCACATGGAGCCCCGCCCATCACTGGCTGGAGCCCCGCCCCCACACACATGGAGCCTTTTCCCTCACACATGGAGCCCTGCCCCTCTCTGGCTGCAGCCCTAACCCTAACACATGGAGCCTCGGCAATCACTGCCTAGAGCCCCACCCCTCACTGACTGGATCCCCACCCCTCACAGCCCGGAAACCCGCCCCTCAGCATGGAACCCCTTCCCTCACTCATGGAGCCCTGCCCATCCCACATGGAGCCCCGCCCATCACTGGCTGGAGCCCTGCCCCACACACATGGAGCCGCTTCCGTCACACATAGAGCACCGCCCCTCACTGCCTGAAGCCCTGCCCCTCACACATGGAGGCCCCGCGTTTGTAGGTCCTTCTTTTCGGTTTTGGCCTTCAGTGGGGATCAATTTTGGCAAGCTTGCTGCATGTGTCTGCACTTGCTGGCGTATGGCCTGCCTGCATTTTGATGGCTTTGACTTTGGGAAAGATTTTTTCTTGTTTTTTTTTTTTTTGTTTAACTGTTCATGCCATGTCCCTCATATCTTGCCCCGTAAGTTGTGTCTTCCTCCTTGACTATTTCCCCTGATTTTGCAACATCTCTTAGCTTAATTTTTGCATCTTTTGGTCCTTCGCACTGCACCTCATATAATCCCGGGCCATTTTCTTAGAGTCACTAGATTTCCCAAATTTCCTTTTTTTCTCCTCCAATTGCAATTCCTTTGATGGAGTCTCCGTTCCAGTGTGTTTGTAGGTCCTTCTTTTCTGTTTGGGCCTTCAGTGGGGATGAATTTTGGCAAGCTTTGCTGCATGTGCCTGCACTTGCTGGTGTATGGCCTGCTTGCATTTTGATGGCTTTGAGTTTGGAAAAATTTTGTTTTTTCGTTGTTTTGTGAAGTGTCCATGCCATGTCCCTCATATCTTGCCCCCTAAGTTGTGTCTTCCTCCTTGACTTTTTCCCCTGCTTTTGCAACATCTGTGAGCCTATTTTTTGCATCTTTTGGTCCTTTGCAATGCAGCTGATTTCCTCACAGCCTATTTTTTGAAGACATTAAAATTACTGATTTTCTGCTTTTTTCAATTGCATTTCATTTGAACTTATCTCCTTTCCAGAGTGTTTGCAAGCCTTTCTTTTGGGATTCACAAGATTCCTTTTCCCTTCCCGAAAGGAAATTTCATTTCCTTTCGGGAAGGGAAAAGAAATCTTGTGATTTCAATGGGGACGAATCGAAGAATCATTGGTGCATTTCCCTGCCCTTGATGGCATGCCATGCCTTTTGGTGGCTTTGACTTGGGGAAAGATTTTTTTCATTTTTTGGTTGATTTCTGAAGTGTCCATGCCATGTCCTCATATCTTGCCACCTAAGTTGTGTCTTCCTCCTTGACTTTTTCCCCTGCTTTTGCAACATCTGTGAGCTTAGTTTTTGCATCTTTTGGTCCTTCGCACTGCACCTGATATTATCCCGGGCCATTTTCTTACAGTCACTAAATTTCCCAAATTTTCTTTTTTTCTCCTCCAATTACAATTCCTTTGATGGTGTCTCCGCTCCAGCCTGTTTGTAGGCCCTTATTTTCTGTTTTGGCCTTCAGTGGGGATCAGATTTGGCAAGCTTTGCTGCATGTGCCTGCACTTGCTGGCGTATGACCTGCCTGCATTTTGAAGGCTTTGACTTTGGGAACGATTTTTTCTTGTTTTTCTTTTTTCTTGTTTTAAATATTCATGCCATGTCCCTCATATCTTGCCCCCTAAGTTGTGTTTTCCTCCTTGACTTTTTCCGCTGCTTTTGAAATATCTGTGAGCTTTGTTTTGGCATCATTTAGTCCTTCGCACTGCACCTGACATAATCCCGGGCCATTTTCTTACAGTCACTAAATTTCCCAAATTTACATTTTTACTTTTCCTAATGCAATATTTCCGATGCTGTCTCCATCCACTGCCCCTCACTGCCTGAAGCCCTGCCCCTCACACAGGGAGCCCCAGCCATGACTGCATAGTGCCCCGCCCTGCACTGACTGTATCCCCACCCCTGAAAGCCTGGAACCCCGCGCCTCACTCATGGGGCCTTGCCCTTCAGAATTGGAGCCCCGCCCCTCAAATATGGAGCCTTGCCCCTGACTGCATGGAGCCCTGCCCCTCCCTCATGGATCCCCGCCCATCACTGGCTGGAGCCCTGCCCCACAAACATGGAGCCCTTTCCCTCACACATGGAGCCTTGCCCCTCTCTGGCTGGAGCCCTGCCACTAACACAAAGAGCCCCGGCCATCACTGCCCTGAGCCCCGCCCCGCACTGACTGGATCCCCACCCCTGAAAGCCTGGAACCCCGGCCTTCACTCATGGGGCCTTGCCCTTCATATTTGAAGCCCCGCCCCTCAAATATGGAGCCCTATCCCTCACTGCATGGAGCCCTGCCCATCCCACATGGAGCCCCGCCCATCACTGGCTGGAGCCCCGCCCCACACACATGGAGCATTTTCCCTCACACATGGAGCCCTGCCCCTCTCTGGCTGCAGCCCTAACCCTAACACATGGAGCCTCGGCAATCACTGCCTAGAGCTCCACCCCTCACTAACTGGATCCCCACCCCTCACAGCCCAGAACCCCGCCCCTCACGCATGGAACCCCTTCCCTCACTCATGGAGCCCTGCCCATCCCACATGGAGCCCCGCCCATCACTGGCTGGAGCCCTGCCCCACACACATGGAGCCGCTTCCGTCACACATAGAGCACCGCCCCTCACTGCCTGAAGCCCTGCCCCTCACACATGGAGCCCCGCGTTTGTAGGTCCTTCTTTTCGGTTTTGGCCTTCAGAGGGGATCAATTTTGGCAAGCTTTGCTGCATGTGTCTGCACTTGCTGGCGTATGGCCTGCCTGCATTTTGATGGCTTTGACTTTGGGAAAGATTTTTTCTTGTTTTTTTTTTTTTGTTTAACTGTTCATGCCATGTCCCTCATATCTTGCCCCGTAAGTTGTGTCTTCCTCCTTGACTATTTCCCCTGATTTTGCAACATCTCTTAGCTTAATTTTTGCATCTTTAGGTCCTTCGCACTGCACCTCATATAATCCCGGGCCATTTTCTTAGAGTAACTAGATTTCCCAAATTTCCTTTTTTTCTCCTCCAATTGCAATTCCTTTGATGGAGTCTCCGTTCCAGTGTGTTTGTATGTCCTTCTTTTCTGTTTGGGCCTTCAGTGGGGATGAATTTTGGCAAGCTTTGCTGCATGTGCCTGGACTTGCTGGTGTATGGCCTGCCTGCATTTTGATGGCTTTGACTTTGGGAAAAATTTTTTTCTTCGTTGTTTTGTGAAGTGTCCATGCCATGTCCCTCATATCTTGCCCCCTAAGTTGTGTCTTCCTCCTTGACTTTTTCCCCTGCTTTTGCAACGTCTGTGAGCCTATTTTTTGCATGTTTTGGTCCTTTGCAATGCAGCTGATTTCCTCACAGCCTATTTTTTGAAGACATTAAAATTACTGATTTTCTGCTTTTTTCAATTGCATTTCATTTGAACTTATCTCCTTTCCAGAGTGTTTGCAAGCCTTTCTTTTGGGATTCACAAGATTCCTTTTCCCTTCCCGAAAGGAAATTTCATTTCCTTTCGGGAAGGGAAAAGAAATCTTGTGATTTCAATGGGGACGAATCGAAGAATCATTGGTGCATTTCCCTGCCCTTGATGGCATGCCATGCCTTTTGGTGGCTTTGACTTGGGGAAAGATTTTTTTCATTTTTTGGTTGATTTCTGAAGTGTCCATGCCATGTCCTCATATCTTGCCACCTAAGTTGTGTCTTCCTCCTTGACTTTTTCCCCTGCTTTTGCAACATCTGTGAGCTTAGTTTTTGCATCTTTTGGTCCTTCGCACTGCACCTGATATTATCCCGGGCCATTTTCTTACAGTCACTAAATTTCCCAAATTTTCTTTTTTTCTCCTCCAATTACAATTCCTTTGATGGTGTCTCCGCTCCAGCCTGTTTGTAGGCCCTTATTTTCTGTTTTGGCCTTCAGTGGGGATCAGATTTGGCAAGCTTTGCTGCATGTGCCTGCACTTGCTGGCGTATGGCCTGCCTGCATTTTGAAGGCTTTGACTTTGGGAACGATTTTTTCTTGTTTTTCTTTTTTCTTGTTTTAAATATTCATGCCATGTCCCTCATATCTTGCCCCCTAAGTTTTGTTTTCCTCCTTGACTTTTTCCGCTGCTTTTGAAATATCTGTGAGCTTTGTTTTGGCATCATTTAGTCCTTCGCACCTGACATAGTCCCCGGCCATTTTCTTACAGTCACTAAATTTCCCAAATTTACATTTTTACTTTTCCTAATGCAATATTTCCGATGCTGTCTCCATCCACCGCCCCTCACTGCCTGAAGCCCTGCCCCTCACACAGGGAGCCCCAGCCATGACTGCCTAGTGCCCCGCCCCGCACTGACTGGATCCCCACCCCTGAAAGCCTGGAACCCCGCACCTCACTCATGGGGCCTTGCCCTTCATAATTGGAGCCCCGCCCCTCAAATATGGAGCCTTGCCCCTGACTGCATGGAGCCCTGCCCATCCCTCATGGATCCCCGCCCATCACTGGCTGGAGCCCTGCCCCACAAACATGGAGCCCTTTCCCTCACACATGGAGCCTTGCCCCTCTCTGGCTGGAGCCCTGCCACTAACACAAAGAGCCCCGGCCATCACTGCCCTGAGCCCCGCCCCTCACTGCCTGGATCCCCACCCCTGAAAGCCTGGAACCCCGGCCTTCACTCATGGGGCCTTGCCCTTCATATTTGAAGCCCCGCCCCTCAAATATGGAGCCCTATCCCTCACTGCATGGAGCCCTGCCCACCCCACATGGAGCCCCCGCCCATCACTGGCTGGAGCCCTGCCCCAAACACATGGAGCCTTTTCCCTCACACATGGAGCCCTGCCCCTCTCTGGCTGCAGCCCTAACCCTAACACATGGAGCCTCGGCAATCACTGCCTAGAGCCCCACCCCTCACTGTCTGAATCCCCACCCCTCACAGCCCGGAACCCCGCCCCTCACGCATGGAACCCCTTCCCTCACTCATGGAGCCCTGCCCATCCCACATGGAGCCCCGCCCATCACTGCCTGGAGCCCTGCCCCACACACATGGAGCCGCTTCCGTCACACATAGAGCACCGCCCCTCACTGCCTGAAGCCCTGCCCCTCACACATGGAGCCCCGCGTTTGTAGGTCCTTCTTTTCGGTTTTGGCCTTCAGTGGGGATCAATTTTGGCAAGCTTTGCTGCATGTGTCTGCACTTGCTGGCGTATGGCCTGCCTGCATTTTGATGGCTTTGACTTTGGGAAAGATTTTTTCTTGTTTTTTTTTTTTGTTTAACTGTTCATGCCATGTCCCTCATATCTTGCCCCGTAAGTCGTGTCTTCCTCCTTGACTATTTCCCCTGATTTTGCAACATCTCTTAGCTTAATTTTTGCATCTTTTGGTCCTTCGCACTGCACCTCATATAATCCCGGGCCATTATCTTAGAGTCACTAGATTTCCCAAATTTCCTTTTTTTTTCCTCCAATTGCAATTCCTTTGATGGAGTCTCCGTTCCAGTGTGTTTGTAGGTCCTTCTTTTCTGTTTGGGCCTTCAGTGGGGATGAATTTTGGCAAGCTTTGCTGCATGTGCCTGGACTTGCTGGTGTATGGCCTGCCTGCATTTTGATGGCTTTGACTTTGGAAAAATCATTTTTTTTTCGTTGTTTTGTGAAGTGTCCATGCCATGTCCCTCATATCTTGCCCCCTAAGTTGTGTCTTCCTCCTTGACTTTTTCCCCTGCTTTTGCAACCTCTGTGAGCCTATTTTTTGCATGTTTTGGTCCTTTGCAATGCAGCCGATTTCCTCACAGCCTATTTTTTGAAGACATTAAAATTACTGATTTTCTGCTTTTTTCAATTGCATTTCATTTGAACTTATCTCCTTTCCAGAGTGTTTGCAAGCCTTTCTTTTGGGATTCACAAGATTCCTTTTCCCTTCCCGAAAGGAAATTTCATATCCTTCGGGAAGGGAAAAGGAATCTTGTGATTTCAATGGGGTCGAATCGAAGAATCATTGGTGCATTTCCCTGCCTTGATGGCATGCCATGCCTTTTGGTGGCTTTGACTTGGGGAAAGATTTTTTTCATTTTTTGGTTGATTTCTGAAGTGTCCATGCCATGTCCTCATATCTTGCCACCTAAGTTGTGTCTTCCTCCTTGACTTTTCCCCTGCTTTTGCAACATCTGTGAGCTTCGTTTTTGCATCTTTTGGTCCTTCGGACTGCACCTGATATTATCCCAGGCCATTTTCTTACAGTCACTAAATTTCCCAAATTTTCTTTTTTTCTCCTCCAATTACAATTCCTTTGATGGTGTCTCCGCTCCAGCCTGTTTGTAGGCCCTTATTTTCTGTTTTGGCCTTCAGTGGGGATCAGATTTGGCAAGCTTTGCTGCATGTGCCTGCACTTGCTGGCGTATGGCCTGCCTGCATTTTGAAGGCTTTGACTTTGGGAACGATTTTTTCTTGTTTTTCTTTTTTCTTGTTTTAAATATTCATGCCATGTCCCTCATATCTTGCCCCCTAAGTTGTGTTTTCCTCCTTGACTTTTTCCGCTGCTCTTGAAATATCTGTGAGCTTTGTTTTGGCATCATTTAGTCCTTCACACTGCACCTGACATAATCCCGGGCCATTTTCTTACAGTCACTAAATTTACCAAATTTACATTTTTACTTTTCCTAATGCAATATTTCCGATGCTGTCTCCATCCACCGCCCCTCACTGCCTGAAGCCCTGCCCCTCACACAGGGAGCCCCAGCCATGACTGCCTAGTGCCCCGCCCCGCACTGACTGGATCCCCACCCCTGAAAGCCTGGAACCCCGCGCCTCACTCATGGGGCCTTGCCCTTCATAATTGGAGCCCCGCCCCTCAAATATGGAGCCTTGCCCCTGACTGCATGGAGCCCTGCCCATCCCTCATGGATCCCCGCCCATCACTGGCTGGAGCCCTGCCCCACAAACATGGAGCCCTTTCCCTCACACATGGAGCCTTGTCCCTCTCTTGCTGGAGCCCTGCCACTAACACAAAGAGCCCCGGCCATCACTGCCCTGAGCCCCGCCCCTCACTGACTGGATCCCCACCCCTGAAAGCCTGGAACCCCGGCCTTCACTCATGGGGCCTTGCCCTTCATAGTTGAAGCCCCGCCCCTCAAATATGGAGCCCTATCCCTCACTGCATGGAGCCCTGCCCACCCCACATGGAGCCCCGCCCATCACTGGCTGGAGCCCTGCCCCACACACATGGAGCCTTTTCCCTCACACATGGAGCCCTGCCCCTCTCTGGCTGCAGCCCTAACCCTAACACATGGAGCCTCGGCAATCACTGCCTAGAGCCCCACCCCTCACTGACTGGATCCCCACCCCTCACAGCCCGGAACCCCGCCCCTCACGCATGGAACCCCTTCCCTCACTCATGGAGCCCTGCCCATCCCACATGGAGCCCCGCCCATCACTGCCTGGAGCCCTGCCCCACACACATGGAGCCGCTTCCATCACACATAGAGCACCGCCCCTCACTGCCTGAAGCCCTGCCCCTCACACATGGAGCCCCGCGTTTGTAGGTCCTTCTTTTCGGTTTTGGCCTTCAGTGGGGATCAATTTTGGCAAGCTTTGCTGCATGTGTCTGCACTTGCTGGCGTATGGCCTGCCTGCATTTTGATGGCTTTGACTTTGGGAAAGATTTTTTCTTGTTTTTTTTTTTTTGTTTAACTGTTCATGCCATGTCCCTCATATCATGCCCCGTAAGTTGTGTCTTCCTCCTTGACTATTTCCCCTGATTTTGCAACATCTCTTAGCTTAATTTTTGCATCTTTTGGTCCTTCGCACTGCACCTCATATAATCCCGGGCCATTTTCTTAGAGTAACTAGATTTCCCAAATTTCCTTTTTTTTTCCTCCAATTGCAATTCCTTTGATGGAGTCTCCGTTCCAGTGTGTTTGTAGGTCCTTCTTTTCTATTTGGGCCTTCAGTGGGGATCAATTTTGGCAAGCTTTGCTGCATGTGCCTGGACTCTCTGGTGTATGTCCTGCCTGCATTTTGATGGCTTTGACTTTGGAAAAATCTTTTATTTTCGTTGTTTTGTGAAGTGTCCATGCCATGTCCCTCATATCTTGCCCCCTAAGTTGTGTCTTCCTCCTTGACTTTTTCCCCTGCTTTTGCAACATCTGTGAGCCTATTTTTTGCATGTTTTGGTCCTTTGCAATGCAGCTGTTTTCCTCACAGCCTATTTTTTGAAGACATTAAAATTACTGATTTTCTGCTTTTTTCAATTGCATTTCATTTGAACTTATCTCCTTTCCAGAGTGTTTGCAAGCCTTTCTTTTGGGATTCACAAGATTCCTTTTCCCTTCCCGAAAGGAAATTTCATTTCCTTTTGGGAAGGGAAAAGGAATCTTGTGATTTCAATGGGGACGAATCGAAGAATCATTGGTGCATTTCCCTGCCCTTGATGGCATGCCATGCCTTTTGGTGGCTTTGACTTGGGGAAAGATTTTTTTCATTTTTTGGTTGATTTCTGAAGTGTCCATGCCATGTCCTCATATCTTGCCACCTAAGTTGTGTCTTCCTCCTTGACTTTTTCCCCTGCTTTTGCAACATCTGTGAGCTTAGTTTTTGCACCTTTTGGTCCTTCGCACTGCACCTGATATTATCCCGGGCCATTTTCTTACAGTCACTAAATTTCCCAAATTTTCTTTTTTTCTCCTCCAATTACAATTCCTTTGATGGTGTCTCCGCTCCAGCCTGTTTGTAGGCCCTTATTTTCTGTTTTGGCCTTCAGTGGGGATCAGATTTGGCAAGCTTTGCTGCATGTGCCTGCACTTGCTGGCGTATGGCCTGCCTGCATTTTGAAGGCTTTGACTTTGGGAACGATTTTTTCTTGTTTTTCTTTTTTCTTGTTTTAAATATTCATGCCATGTCCCTCATATCTTGCCCCCTAAGTTTTGTTTTCCTCCTTGACTTTTTCCGCTGCTTTTGAAATATCTGTGAGCTTTGTTTTGGCATCATTTAGTCCTTCGCACCTGACATAGTCCCCGGCCATTTTCTTACAGTCACTAAATTTCCCAAATTTACATTTTTACTTTTCCTAATGCAATATTTCCGATGCTGTCTCCATCCACCGCCCCTCACTGCCTGAAGCCCTGCCCCTCACACAGGGAGCCCCAGCCATGACTGCCTAGTGCCCCGCCCCGCACTGACTGGATCCCCACCCCTGAAAGCCTGGAACCCCGCGCCTCACTCATGGGGCCTTGCCCTTCATAATTGGAGCCCCGCCCCTCAAATATGGAGCCTTGCCCCTGACTGCATGGAGCCCTGCCCATCCCTCATGGATCCCCGCCCATCACTGGCTGGAGCCCTGCCCCACAAACATGGAGCCCTTTCCCTCACACATGGAGCCTTGTCCCTCTCTTTCTGGAGCCCTGCCACTAACACAATGAGCCCCGGCCATCACTGCCCTGAGCCCCGCCCCTCACTGACTGGATCCCCACCCCTGAAAGCCTGGAACCCCGGCCTTCACTCATGGGGCCTTGCCCTTCATATTTGAAGCCCCGCCCCTCAAATATGGAGCCCTATCCCTCACTGCATGGAGCCCTGCCCACCCCACATGGAGCCCCGCCCATCACTGGCTGGAGCCCTGCCCCACACACATGGAGCCTTTTCCCTCACACATGGAGCCCTGCCCCTCTCTGGCTGCAGCCCTAACCCTAACACATGGAGCCTCGGCAATCACTGCCTAGAGCCCCACCCCTCACTGACTGCATCCCCACCCCTCACAGCCCGGAACCCCGCCCCTCACGCATGGAACCCCTTCCCTCACTCATGGAGCCCTGCCCATCCCACATGGAGCCCCGCCCATCACTGGCTGGAGCCCTGCCCCACACACATGGAGCCGCTTCCGTCACACATAGAGCACCGCCCCTCACTGCCTGAAGCCCTGCCCCTCACACATGGAGCCCCGCGTTTGTAGGTCCTTCTTTTCGGTTTTGGCCTTCAGTGGGGATCAATTTTGGCAAGCTTTGCTGCATGTGTCTGCACTTGCTGGCGTATGGCCTGCCTGCATTTTGATGGCTTTGACTTTGGGAAAGATTTTTTCTTGTTTTTTTTTTTTTTGTTTAACTGTTCATGCCATGTCCCTCATATCATGCCCCGTAAGTTGTGTCTTCCTCCTTGACTATTTCCCCTGATTTTGCAACATCTCTTAGCTTAATTTTTGCATCTTTTGGTCCTTCGCACTGCACCTCATATAATCCCGGGCCATTTTCTTAGAGTAACTAGATTTCCCAAATTTCCTTTTTTTTTCCTCCAATTGCAATTCCTTTGATGGAGTCTCCGTTCCAGTGTGTTTGTAGGTCCTTCTTTTCTGTTTGGGCCTTCAGTGGGGATGAATTTTGGCAAGCTTTGCTGCATGTGCCTGGACTTGCTGGTGTATGGCCTGCCTGCATTTTGATGGCTTTGACTTTGGAAAAATCATTTTTTTTTCGTTGTTTTGTGAAGTGTCCATGCCATGTCCCTCATATCTTGCCCCCTAAGTTGTGTCTTCCTCCTTGACTTTTTCCCCTGCTTTTGCAACATCTGTGAGCCTATTTTTTGCATGTTTTGGTCCTTTGCAATGCAGCCGATTTCCTCACAGCCTATTTTTTGAAGACATTAAAATTACTGATTTTCTGCTTTTTTCAATTGCATTTCATTTGAACTTATCTCCTTTCCAGAGTGTTTGCAAGCCTTTCTTTTGGGATTCACAAGATTCCTTTTCCCTTCCCGAAAGGAAATTTCATTTCCTTCGGGAAGGGAAAAGGAATCTTGTGATTTCAATGGGGACGAATCGAAGAATCATTGGTGCATTTCCCTGCCCTTGATGGCATGCCATGCCTTTTGATGGCTTTGACTTGGGGAAAGATTTTTTCATTTTTTGGTTGATTTCTGAAGTGTCCATGCCATGTCCTCATATCTTGCCACCTAAGTTGTGTCTTCCTCCTTGACTTTTCCCCTGCTTTTGCAACATCTGTGTGCTTCGTTTTTGCATCTTTTGGTCCTTCGCACTGCACCTGATATTATCCCGGGCCATTTTCTTACAGTCACTAAATTTCCCAAATTTTCTTTTTTCTCCTCCAATTACAATTCCTTTGATGGTGTCTCCGCTCCAGCCTGTTTGTAGGCCCTTATTTTCTGTTTTGGCCTTCAGTGGGGATCAGATTTGGCAAGCTTTGCTGCATGTGCCTGCACTTGCTGGCGTATGGCCTGCCTGCATTTTGAAGGCTTTGACTTTGGGAACGATTTTTTCTTGTTTTTCTTTTTTCTTGTTTTAAATATTCATGCCATGTCCCTCATATCTTGCCCCCTAAGTTGTGTTTTCCTCCTTGACTTTTTCCGCTGCTCTTGAAATATCTGTGAGCTTTGTTTTGGCATCATTTAGTCCTTCACACTGCACCTGACATAATCCCGGGCCATTTTCTTACAGTCACTAAATTTACCAAATTTACATTTTTACTTTTCCTAATGCAATATTTCCGATGCTGTCTCCATCCACCGCCCCTCACTGCCTGAAGCCCTGCCCCTCACACAGGGAGCCCCCGCCATGACTGCCTAGTGCCCCGCCCCGCACTGACTGGATCCCCACCCCTGAAAGCCTGGAACCCCGCGCCTCACTCATGGGGCCTTGCCCTTCATAATTGGAGCCCCGCCCCTCAAAGATGGAGCCTTGCCCCTGACTGCATGGAGCCCTGCCCATCCCTCATGGATCCCCGCCCATCACTGGCTGGAGCCCTGCCCCACAAACATGGAGCCCTTTCCCTCACACATGGAGCCTTGTCCCTCTGTTGCTGGAGCCCTGCCACTAACACAAAGAGCCCCGGCCATCACTGCCCTGAGCCCCGCCCCTCACTGACTGGATCCCCACCCCTGAAAGCCTGGAACCCCGGCCTTCACTCATGGGGCCTTGCCCTTCATAGTTGAAGCCCCGCCCCTCAAATATGGAGCCCTATCCCTCACTGCATGGAGCCCTGCCCATCCCACATGGAGCCCCGCCCATCACTGGCTGGAGCCCTGCCCCACACACATGGAGCCTTTTCCCTCACACATGGAGCCCTGCCCCTCTCTGGCTGCAGCCCTAACCCTAACACATGGAGCCTCGGCAATCACTGCCTAGAGCCCCACCCCTCACTGACTGGATCCCCACCCCTCACAGCCCGGAACCCCGCCCCTCACGCATGGAACCCCTTCCCTCACTCATGGAGCCCTGCCCATCCCACATGGAGCCCCGCCCATCACTGGCTGGAGCCCTGCCCCACACACATGGAGCCGCTTCCGTCACACATAGAGCACCGCCCCTCACTGCCTGAAGCCCTGCCCCTCACACATGGAGCCCCGCGTTTGTAGGTCCTTCTTTTCGGTTTTGGCCTTCAGTGGGGATCAATTTTGGCAAGCTTTGCTGCATGTGTCTGCACTTGCTGGCGTATGGCCTGCCTGCATTTTGATGGCTTTGACTTTGGGAAAGATTTTTTCTTGTTTTTTTTTTTTTTGTTTAACTGTTCATGCCATGTCCCTCATATCATGCCCCGTAAGTTGTGTCTTCCTCCTTGACTATTTCCCCTGATTTTGCAACATCTCTTAGCTTAATTTTTGCATCTTTTGGTCCTTCGCACTGCACCTCATATAATCCCGGGCCATTTTCTTAGAGTAACTAGATTTCCCAAATTTCCTTTTTTTTTCCTCCAATTGCAATTCCTTTGATGGAGTCTCCGTTCCAGTGTGTTTGTAGGTCCTTCTTTTCTGTTTGGGCCTTCAGTGGGGATGAATTTTGGCAAGCTTTGCTGCATGTGCCTGGACTTGCTGGTGTATGGCCTGCCTGCATTTTGATGGCTTTGACTTTGGAAAAATCATTTTTTTTTCGTTGTTTTGTGAAGTGTCCATGCCATGTCCCTCATATCTTGCCCCCTAAGTTGTGTCTTCCTCCTTGACTTTTTCCCCTGCTTTTGCAACATCTGTGAGCCTATTTTTTGCATGTTTTGGTCCTTTGCAATGCAGCCGATTTCCTCACAGCCTATTTTTTGAAGACATTAAAATTACTGATTTTCTGCTTTTTTCAATTGCATTTCATTTGAACTTATCTCCTTTCCAGAGTGTTTGCAAGCCTTTCTTTTGGGATTCACAAGATTCCTTTTCCCTTCCCGAAAGGAAATTTCATTTCCTTCGGGAAGGGAAAAGGAATCTTGTGATTTCAATGGGGACGAATCGAAGAATCATTGGTGCATTTCCCTGCCCTTGATGGCATGCCATGCCTTTTGATGGCTTTGACTTGGGGAAAGATTTTTTCATTTTTTGGTTGATTTCTGAAGTGTCCATGCCATGTCCTCATATCTTGCCACCTAAGTTGTGTCTTCCTCCTTGACTTTTCCCCTGCTTTTGCAACATCTGTGTGCTTCGTTTTTGCATCTTTTGGTCCTTCGCACTGCACCTGATATTATCCCGGGCCATTTTCTTACAGTCACTAAATTTCCCAAATTTTCTTTTTTCTCCTCCAATTACAATTCCTTTGATGGTGTCTCCGCTCCAGCCTGTTTGTAGGCCCTTATTTTCTGTTTTGGCCTTCAGTGGGGATCAGATTTGGCAAGCTTTGCTGCATGTGCCTGCACTTGCTGGCGTATGGCCTGCCTGCATTTTGAAGGCTTTGACTTTGGGAACGATTTTTTCTTGTTTTTCTTTTTTCTTGTTTTAAATATTCATGCCATGTCCCTCATATCTTGCCCCCTAAGTTGTGTTTTCCTCCTTGACTTTTTCCGCTGCTCTTGAAATATCTGTGAGCTTTGTTTTGGCATCATTTAGTCCTTCACACTGCACCTGACATAATCCCGGGCCATTTTCTTACAGTCACTAAATTTACCAAATTTACATTTTTACTTTTCCTAATGCAATATTTCCGATGCTGTCTCCATCCACCGCCCCTCACTGCCTGAAGCCCTGCCCCTCACACAGGGAGCCCCCGCCATGACTGCCTAGTGCCCCGCCCCGCACTGACTGGATCCCCACCCCTGAAAGCCTGGAACCCCCGCGCCTCACTCATGGGGCCTTGCCCTTCATAATTGGAGCCCCGCCCCTCAAAGATGGAGCCTTGCCCCTGACTGCATGGAGCCCTGCCCATCCCTCATGGATCCCCGCCCATCACTGGCTGGAGCCCTGCCCCACAAACATGGAGCCCTTTCCCTCACACATGGAGCCTTGTCCCTCTCTTGCTGGAGCCCTGCCACTAACACAAAGAGCCCCGGCCATCACTGCCCTGAGCCCCGCCCCTCACTGACTGGATCCCCACCCCTGAAAGCCTGGAACCCCGGCCTTCACTCATGGGGCCTTGCCCTTCATAGTTGAAGCCCCGCCCCTCAAATATGGAGCCCTATCCCTCACTGCATGGAGCCCTGCCCATCCCACATGGAGCCCCGCCCATCACTGGCTGGAGCCCTGCCCCACACACATGGAGCCTTTTCCCTCACACATGGAGCCCTGCCCCTCTCTGGCTGCAGCCCTAACCCTAACACATGGAGCCTCGGCAATCACTGCCTAGAGCCCCACCCCTCACTGACTGGATCCCCACCCCTCACAGCCCGGAACCCCGCCCCTCACGCATGGAACCCCTTCCCTCACTCATGGAGCCCTGCCCATCCCACATGGAGCCCCGCCCATCACTGGCTGGAGCCCTGCCCCACACACATGGAGCCGCTTCCGTCACACATAGAGCACCGCCCCTCACTGCCTGAAGCCCTGCCCCTCACACATGGAGCCCCGCGTTTGTAGGTCCTTCTTTTCGGTTTTGGCCTTCAGTGGGGATCAATTTTGGCAAGCTTTGCTGCATGTGTCTGCACTTGCTGGCGTATGGCCTGCCTGCATTTTGATGGCTTTGACTTTGGGAAAGATTTTTTCTTGTTTTTTTTTTTTGTTTAACTGTTCATGCCATGTCCCTCATATCTTGCCCCGTAAGTTGTGTCTTCCTGTTTGACTATTTCCCCTGATTTTGCAACATCTCTTAGCTTAATTTTTGCATCTTTTGGTCCTTCGCACTGCACCTCATATAATCCCGGGCCATTTTCTTAGAGTCACTAGATTTCCCAAATTTCCTTTTTTTTTCCTCCAATTGCAATTCCTTTGATGGAGTCTCCGTTCCAGTGTGTTTGTAGGTCCTTCTTTTCTGTTTGGGCCTTCAGTGGGGATGAATTTTGGCAAGCTTTGCTGCATGTGCCTGGACTTGCTGGTGTATGGCCTGCCTGCATTTTGATGGCTTTGACTTTGGAAAAATCATTTTTTTTTCGTTGTTTTGTGAAGTGTCCATGCCATGTCCCTCATATCTTGCCCCCTAAGTTGTGTCTTCCTCCTTGACTTTTTCCCCTGCTTTTGCAACCTCTGTGAGCCTATTTTTTGCATGTTTTGGTCCTTTGCAATGCAGCCGATTTCCTCACAGCCTATTTTTTGAAGACATTAAAATTACTGATTTTCTGCTTTTTTCAATTGCATTTCATTTGAACTTATCTCCTTTCCAGAGTGTTTGCAAGCCTTTCTTTTGGGATTCACAAGATTCCTTTTCCATTCCCGAAAGGAAATTTCATTTCCTTCGGGAAGGGAAAAGGAATCTTGTGATTTCAATGGGGACGAATCGAAGAATCATTGGTGCATTTCCCTGCCCTTGATGGCATGCCATGCCTTTTGGTGGCTTTGACTTGGGGAAAGATTTTTTTCATTTTTTGGTTGATTTCTGAAGTGTCCATGCCATGTCCTCATATCTTGCCACCTAAGTTGTGTCTTCCTCCTTGACTTTTCCCCTGCTTTTGCAACATCTGTGAGCATCGTTTTTGCATCTTTTGGTCCTTCGCACTGCACCTGATATTATCCCGGGCCATTTTGAAGGCTTTGACTTTGGGAACGATTTTTTCTTGTTTTTCTTTTTTCTTGTTTTAAATATTCATGCCATGTCCCTCATATCTTGCCCCCTAAGTTGTGTTTTCCTCCTTGACTTTTTCCGCTGCTCTTGAAATATCTGTGAGCTTTGTTTTGGCATCATTTAGTCCTTCACACTGCACCTGACATAATCCCGGGCCATTTTCTTACAGTCACTAAATTTACCAAATTTACATTTTTACTTTTCCTAATGCAATATTTCCGATGCTGTCTCCATCCACCGCCCCTCACTGCCTGAAGCCCTGCCCCTCACACAGGGAGCCCCCCGCCATGACTGCCTAGTGCCCCGCCCCGCACTGACTGGATCCCCACCCCTGAAAGCCTGGAACCCCGTGCCTCACTCATGGGGCCTTGCCCTTCATAATTGGAGCCCCGCCCCTCAAATATGGAGCCTTGCCCCTGACTGCATGGAGCCCTGCCCATCCCTCATGGATCTCCGCCCATCACTGGCTGGAGCCCTGCCCCACAAACATGGAGCCCTTTCCCTCACACATGGAGCCTTGCCCCTCTCTGGCTGGAGCCCTGCCACTAACACAAAGAGCCCCGGCCATCACTGCCCTGAGCCCCGCCCCTCACTGACTGGATCCCCACCCCTGAAAGCCTGGAACCCCGGCCTTCACTCATGGGGCCTTGCCCTTCATATTTGAAGCCCCGCCCCTCAAATATGGAGCCCTATCCCTCACTGCATGGAGCCCTGCCCACCCCACATGGAGCCCCGCCCATCACTGGCTGGAGCCCTGCCCCACACACATGGAGTCTTTTCCCTCACACATGGAGCCCTGCCCCTCTCTGGCTGCAGCCCTAACCCTAACACATGGAGCCTCGGCAATCACTGCCTAGAGCCCCACCCCTCACTGACTGGATCCCCACCCCTCACAGCCCGGAACCCCACCCCTCACGCATCGAACCCCTTCCCTCACTCATGGAGCCCTGCCCATCCCACATGGAGCCCCGCCCATCACTGGCTGGAGCCCTGCCCCACACACATGGAGCCGCTTCCGTCACACATAGAGCACCGCCCCTCACTGCCTGAAGCCCTGCCCCTCACACATGGAGCCCCGCGTTTGTAGGTCCTTCTTTTCGGTTTTGGCCTTCAGTGGGGATCAATTTTGGCAAGCTTTGCTGCATGTGCCTGGACTTGCTGGTGTATGGCCTGCCTGCATTTTGATGGCTTTGACTTTGGGAAAGATTTTTTCTTGTTTTTTTTTTTTTATTTAACTGTTCATGCCATGTCCCTCATATCTTGCCCCGTAAGTTGTGTCTTCCTGTTTGACTATTTCCCCTGATTTTGCAACATCTCTTAGCTTAATTTTTGCATCTTTTGGTCCTTCGCACTGCACCTCATATAATCCCGGGCCATTTTCTTAGAGTAACTAGATTTCCCAAATTTCCTTTTTTTCTCCTCCAATTGCAATTCCTTTGATGGAGTCTCCGTTCCAGTGTGTTTGTATGTCCTTCTTTTCTGTTTGGGCCTTCAGTGGGGATGAATTTTGGCAAGCTTTGCTGCATGTGCCTGGACTTGCTGGTGTATGGCCTGCCTGCATTTTGATGGCTTTGACTTTGGAAAAATCTTTTATTTTCGTTGTTTTATGAAGTGTCCATGCCATGTCCCTCATATCTTGCCCCCTAAGTTGTGTCCTCCTCCTTGACTTTTTACCCTGCTTTTGCAACATCTGTGAGCCTATTTTTTGCATGTTTTGGTCCTTTGCAATGCAGCCGATTTCCTCACAGCCTATTTTTTGAAGACATTAAAATTACTGATTTTCTGCTTTTTTCAATTGCATTTCATTTGAACTTATCTCCTTTCCAGAGTGTTTGCAAGCCTTTCTTTTGGGATTCACAAGATTCCTTTTCCCTTCCCGAAAGGAAATTTCATTTCCTTTCGGGAAGGGAAAAGGAATCTTGTGATTTCAATGGGGACGAATCGAAGAATCATTGGTGCATTTCCCTGCCCTTGATGGCATGCCATGCCTTTTGGTGGCTTTGACTTGGGGAAAGATTTTTTTCATTTTTTGGTTGATTTCTGAAGTGTCCATGCCATGTCCTCATATCTTGCCACCTAAGTTGTGTCTTCCTCCTTGACTTTTTCCCCTGCTTTTGCAACATCTGTGAGCATCGTTTTGCATCTTTTGGTCCTTCGCACTGCACCTGATATTATCCCGGGCCATTTTGAAGGCTTTGACTTTGGGAACGATTTTTTCTTGTTTTTCTTTTTTCTTGTTTTAAATATTCATGCCATGTCCCTCATATCTTGCCCCCTAAGTTGTGTTTTCCTCCTTGACTTTTTCCGCTGCTCTTGAAATATCTGTGAGCTTTGTTTTGGCATCATTTAGTCCTTCACACTGCACCTGACATAATCCCGGGCCATTTTCTTACAGTCACTAAATTTACCAAATTTACATTTTTACTTTTCCTAATGCAATATTTCCCATGCTGTCTCCATCCACCGCCCCTCACTGCCTGAAGCCCTGCCCCTCACACAGGGAGCCCCAGCCATGACTGCCTAGTGCCCCGCCCCGCACTGACTGGATCCCCACCCCTGAAAGCCTGGAACCCCGTGCCTCACTCATGGGGCCTTGCCCCTTCATAATTGGAGCCCCGCCCCTCAAATATGGAGCCTTGCCCCTGACTGCATGGAGCCCTGCCCATCCCTCATGGATCTCCGCCCATCACTGGCTGGAGCCCTGCCCCACAAACATGGAGCCCTTTCCCTCACACATGGAGCCTTGCCCCTCTCTGGCTGGAGCCCCTGCCACTAACACAAAGAGCCCCGGCCATCACTGCCCTGAGCCCCGCCCCTCACTGACTGGATCCCCACCCCTGAAAGCCTGGAACCCCGGCCTTCACTCATGGGGCCCTTGCCCTTCATATTTGAAGCCCCGCCCCTCAAATATGGAGCCCTATCCCTCACTGCATGGAGCCCTGCCCACCCCCACATGGAGCCCCGCCCATCACTGGCTGGAGCCCTGCCCCACACACATGGAGTCTTTTCCCTCACACATGGAGCCCTGCCCCTCTCTGGCTGCAGCCCTAACCCTAACACATGGAGCCTCGGCAATCACTGCCTAGAGCCCCACCCCTCACTGACTGGATCCCCACCCCTCACAGCCCGGAACCCCCACCCCTCACGCATCGAACCCCTTCCCTCACTCATGGAGCCCTGCCCATCCCACATGGAGCCCCGCCCATCACTGGCTGGAGCCCTGCCCCACACACATGGAGCCGCTTCCGTCACACATAGAGCACCGCCCCTCACTGCCTGAAGCCCTGCCCCTCACACATGGAGCCCCGCGTTTGTAGGTCCTTCTTTTCGGTTTTGGCCTTCAGTGGGGATCAATTTTGGCAAGCTTTGCTGCATGTGTCTGCATTTGCTGGTGTACGGCCTGCCTGCATTTTGATGGCTTTGACTTTGGGAAAGATTTTTTCTTGTTTTTTTTTTTTTGTTTAACTGTTCATGCCATGTCCCTCATATCTTGCCCCGTAAGTTGTGTCTTCCTCCTTGACTATTTCCCCTGATTTTGCAACATCTCTTAGCTTAATTTTTGCATCTTTTGGTCCTTCGCACTGCACCTCATATAATCCTGGGCCATTTTCTTAGAGTAACTAGATTTCCCAAATTTCCTTTTTTTCTCCTCCAATTGCAATTCCTTTGATGGAGTCTCCGTTCCAGTGTGTTTGTAGGTCCTTCTTTTCTGTTTGGGCCTTCAGTGGGGATGAATTTTGGCAAGCTTTGCTGCATGTGCCTGGACTTGCTGGTGTATGGCCTGCCTGCATTTTGATGGCTTTGACTTTGGAAAAATCTTTTATTTTCGTTGTTTTGTGAAGTGTCCATGCCATGTCCCTCATATCTTGCCCCCTAAGTTGTGTCTTCCTCCTTGACTTTTTCCCCTGCTTTTGCAACATCTGTGAGCCTATTTTTTGCATGTTTTGGTCCTTTGCAATGCAGCCGATTTCCTCACAGCCTATTTTTTGAAGACATTAAAATTACTGATTTTCTGCTTTTTTCAATTGCATTTCATTTGAACTTATCTCCTTTCCAGAGTGTTTGCAAGCCTTTCTTTTGGGATTCACAAGATTCCTTTTCCCTTCCCGAAAGGAAATTTCATTTCCTTTCGGGAAGGGAAAAGGAATCTTGTGATTTCAATGGGGACGAATCGAAGAATCATTGGTGCATTTCCCTGCCCTTGATGGCATGCCATGCCTTTTGGTGGCTTTGACTTGGGGAAAGATTTTTTCATTTTTTGGTTGATTTCTGAAGTGTCCATGCCATGTCCTCATATCTTGCCACCTAAGTTGTGTCTTCCTCCTTGACTTTTTCCCCTGCTTTTGCAACATCTCTGAGCTTAGTTTTGGCATCTTTTGGTCCTTCGCACTGCACCTGATATTATCCCGGGCCATTTTCTTACAGTCACTAAATTTCCCAAATTTTCTTTTTTTCTCCTCCAATTACAATTCCTTTGATGGTGTCTCCGCTCCAGCCTGTTTGTAGGCCCTTATTTTCTGTTTTGGCCTTCAGTGGGGATCAGATTTGGCAAGCTTTGCTGCATGTGCCTGCACTTGCTGGCGTATGGCCTGCCTGCATTTTGAAGGCTTTGACTTTGGGAACGATTTTTTCTTGTTTTTCTTTTTTCTTGTTTTAAATATTCATGCCATGTCCCTCATATCTTGCCCCCTAAGTTGTGTTTTCCTCCTTGACTTTTTCCGCTGCTTTTGAAATATCTGTGAGCTTTGTTTTGGCATCATTTAGTCCTTCGCACTGCACCTGACATAATCCCGGGCCATTTTCTTACAGTCACTAAATTTACCAAATTTACATTTTTACTTTTCCTAATGCAATATTTCCGATGCTGTCTCCATCCACCGCCCCTCACTGCCTGAAGCCCTGCCCCTCACACAGGGAGCCCCAGCCATGACTGCCTAGTGCCCCGCCCCGCACTGACTGGATCCCCACCCCTGAAAGCCTGGAACCCCGCGCCTCACTCATGGGGCCTTGCCCTTCATAATTGGAGCCCCGCCCCTCAAATATGGAGCCATGCCCCTGACTGCATGGAGCCCTGCCCATCCCTCATGGATCCCCGCCCATCACTGGCTGGAGCCCTGCCCCACAAACATGGAGCCCTTTCCCTCACACATGGAGCCTTGCCCCTCTCTGGCTGGAGCCCTGCCACTAACACAAAGAGCCCCGGCCATCACTGCCCTGAGCCCCGCCCCTCACTGACTGGATCCCCACCCCTGAAAGCCTGGAACCCCGGCCTTCACTCATGGGGCCTTGCCCTTCATATTTGAAGCCCCGCCCCTCAAATATGGAGCCCTATCCCTCACTGCATGGAGCCCTGCCCACCCCACATGGAGCCCCGCCCATCACTGGCTGGAGCCCTGCCCCACACACATGGAGCCTTTTCCCTCACACATGGAGCCCTGCCCCTCTCTGGCTGCAGCCCTAACCCTAACACATGGAGCCTCGGCAATCACTGCCTAGAGCCCCACCCCTCACTGACTGGATCCCCACCCCTCACAGCCCGGAACCCCGCCCCTCACGCATGGAACCCCTTCCCTCACTCATGGAGCCCTGCCCATCCCACATGGAGCCCCGCCCATCACTGGCTGGAGCCCTGCCCCACACACATGGAGCCGCTTCCGTCACACATAGAGCACCGCCCCTCACTGCCTGAAGCCCTGCCCCTCACACATGGAGCCCCACCTTTGTAGGGCCTTCTTTTCGGTTTTGGCCTTCAGTGGGGATCAGATTTGGCAAGCTTTGCTGCATGTGCCTGCCCTTGGTGGCGTATGCCCTGCCTGCATTTTGATGGCTTTGACTTTGGGAAAGATTTTTTCTTGGTTTTTTTTTTTTTTGTTTAACTGTTCATGCCATGGCCCTCATATCTTGCCCCGTAAGTTGTGTCTTCCTCCTTGACTATTTCCCCTGATTTTGCAACATCTCTTAGATTAATTTTTGCATCTTTTGGTCCTTCGCACTGCACCTCATATAATCCTGGGCCATTTTCTTAGAGTAACTAGATTTCCCAAATTTCCATTTTTCTCCTCCAATTGCAATTCCTTTGATGGAGTCTCCGTTCCAGTGTGTTTGTAGGTCCTTCTTTTCTGTTTGGGCTTTCAGTGGGGATGAATTTTGGCAAGCTTTGCTGCATGTGCCTGGACTTGCTGGTGTATGGCCTGCCTGCATTTTGATGGCTTTGACTTTGGAAAAATCTTTTATTTTCGTTGTTTTGTGAAGTGTCCATGCCATGTCCCTCATATCTTGCCCCCTAAGTTGTGTCTTCCTCCTTGACTTTTTCCCCTGCTTTTGCAACATCTGTGAGCCTATTTTTTGCATGTTTTGGTCCTTTGCAATGCAGCTGATTTCCTCACAGCCTATTTTTTGAAGACATTAAAATTACTGATTTTCTGCTTTTTTTCAATTGCATTTCATTTGAACTTATCTCCTTTCCAGAGTGTTTGCAAGCCTTTCTTTTGGGATTCACAAGATTCCTTTTCCCTTCCCGAAAGGAAATTTCATTTCCTTTCGGGAAGGGAAAAGGAATCTTGTGATTTCAATGGGGACGAATCGAAGAATCATTGGTGCATTTCCCTGCCCTTGATGGCATGCCATGCCTTTTGGTGGCTTTGACTTGGGGAAAGATTTTTTTCTTTTTCTGGTTGATTTCTGAAGTGTCCATGCCATGTCCTCATATCTTGCCACCTAAGTTGTGTCTTCCTCCTTGACTTTTTCCCCTGCTTTTGCAACATCTGTGAGCTTCGTTTTTGCATCTTTTGGTCCTTCGCACTGCACCTGATATTATCCCGGGGCATTTTCTTACAGTCACTAAATTTCCCAAATTTTCTTTTTTTCTCCTCCAATTACAATTCCTTTGATGGTGTCTCCACTCCAGCCTGTTTTTAGGCCCTTATTTTCTGTTTTGGCCTTCAGTGGGGATCAGATTTGGCAAGCTTTGCTGCATGTGCCTGCACTTGCTGGCGTATGGCCTGCCTGCATTTTGAAGGCTTTGACTTTGGGAACGATTTTTTCTTGTTTTTCTTTTTTCTTGTTTTAAGTATTCATGCCATGTCCCTCATATCTTGCCCCCTAAGTTGTGTTTTCCTCCTTGACTTTTTCCGCTGCTTTTGAAATATCTGTGAGCTTTGTTTTGGCATCATTTAGTCCTTCGCACTGCACCTGACATAATCCCGGGCCATTTTCTTACAGTCACTAAATTTACCAAATTTACATTTTTACTTTTCCTAATGCAATATTTCCGATGCTGTCTCCATCCACCGCCCCTCACTGCCTAAAGCCCTGCCCCTCACACAGGGAGCCCCAGCCATGACTGCCTAGTGCCCCGCCCCGCACTGACTGGATCCCCACCCCTGAAAGCCTGGAACCCCCGCGCCTCACTCATGGGGCCTTGCCCTTCATAATTGGAGCCCCGCCCCTCAAAGATGGAGCCTTGCCCCTGACTGCATGGAGCCCTGCCCATCCCTCATGGATCCCCGCCGATCACTGGCTGGAGCCCTGCCCCACAAACATGGAGCCCTTTCCCTCACACATGGAGCCTTGCCCCTCTCTGGCTGGAGCCCTGCCCCTCACACAGGGAGCCCCAGCCATGACTGCCTAGTGCCCGGCCCCTCACTGACTGGATCCCCACCCCTGAAAGCCTGGAACCCCGGCCTTCACTCATGGGGCCTTGCCCTTCATATTTGAAGCCCCGCCCCTCAAATATGGAGCCCTATCCCTCACTGCATGGAGCCCTGCCCACCCCACATGGAGCCCCACCCATCACTGGCTGGAGCCCTGCCCCACAAACATGGAGCCTTTTCCCTCACACATGGAGCCCTGCCCCTCTCTGGCTGCAGCCCTAACCCTAACACATGGAGCCTCGGCAATCACTGCCTAGAGCCCCACCTCTCACTGACTGGATCCCCACCCCTCACAGCCCGGAACCCCGCCCCTCACGCATGGAACCCCTTCCCTCACTCATGGAGCCCTGCCCATCCCACATGGAGCCCCGCCCATCACTGGCTGGAGCCCTGCCCCACACACATGGAGCCGCTTCCGTCACACATAGAGCACCGCCCCTCACTGCCTGAAGCCCTGCCCCTCACACATGGAGCCCCGCCTTTGTAGGTCCTTCTTTTCGGTTTTGGCCTTCAGTGGGGATCAATTTTGGCAAGCTTTGCTGCATGTGTCTGCACTTGCTGGCGTATGGCCTGGCTGCATTTTGATGGCTTTGACTTTGGGAAAGATTTTCTCTTGTTTTTTTTTTTTTGTTTAGCTGTTCATGCCATGTCCCTCATATCTTGCCCCGTGAGTTGTGTCTTCCTCCTTGACTATTTCCCCTGATTTTGCAACATCTCTTAGCTTAATTTTTGCATCTTTTGGTCCTTCGCACTGCACCTCATATAATCCCGGGCCATTGTCTTAGAGTAAATAGATTTCCCAAATTTCCTTTTTTTCTCCTCCAATTGCAATTCCTTTGATGGAGTCTCCGGTCCAGTGTGTTTGTAGGTCCTTCTTTTCTGTTTGGGCCTTCAGTGGGGATGAATTTTGGCAAGCTTTGCTGCATGTGCCTGGACTTGCTGGTGTATGACCTGCCTGCATTTTGATGGCTTTGACTTTGGAAAAATCTTTTATTTTCGTTGTTTTGTGAAGTGTCCATGCCATGTCCCTCATATCTTGCCCCCTAAGTTGTGTCTTCCTCCTTGACTTTTTCCCCTGCTTTTGCAACATCTGTGAGCTTTGTTTTTGCATCTTTTGGTCCTTCGCACTGCACCTGATATTATCCCGGGCCAGTTTCTTACAGTCACTAAATTTCCCAAATTTTCATTTTTTCTCGTCCAATTACAATTCCTTTGATGGTGTCTCCACTCCAGCCTGTTGGTAGGCCCTTATTTTCTGTTTTGGCCTTCAGTGGGGATCAGATTTGGCAAGCTTTGCTGCATGTGCCTGCACTTGCTGGCGTATGGCCTGCCTGCATTTTGAAGGCTTTGACTTTGGGAACGATTTTTTCTTGTTTTTCTTTTTTCTTGTTTTAAATATTCATGCCATGTCCCTCATATCTTGCCCCCTAAGTTGTGTTTTCCTCCTTGACTTTTTCCGCTGCTTTTGAAATATCTGTGAGCTTTGTTTTGGCATCATTTAGTCCTTCGCACTGCACCTGACATAATCCCGGGCCATTTTCTTACAGTCACTAAATTTACCAAATTTACATTTTTACTTTTCCTAATGAAATATTTCCGATGCTGTCTCCATCCACCGCCCCTCACTGCCTGAAGCCCTGCCCCTCACACAGGGAGCCCCAGCCATGACTGCCTAGTGCCCCGCCCCGCACTGACTGGATCCCCACCCCTGAAAGCCTGGAACCCCGCGCCTCACTCATGGGGCCTTGCCCTTCATAATTGGAGCCCCGCCCCTCAAATATGGAGCCTTGCCCCTGACTGCATGGAGCCCTGCCCATCCCTCATGGATCCCCGCCCATCACTGGCTGGAGCCCTGCCCCACAAACATGGAGCCCTTTCCCTCACACATGGAGCCTTGCCCCTCTCTGGCTGGAGCCCTGCCACTAACACAAAGAGCCCCGGCCATCACTGCCCTGAGCCCCGCCCCTCACTGACTGGATCCCCACCCCTGAAAGCCTGGAACCCCGGCCTTCACTCATGGGGCCTTGCCCTTCATATTTGAAGCCCCGCCCCTCAAATATGGAGCCCTATCCCTCACTGCATGGAGCCCTGCCCATCCCTCATGGATCCCCGCCCATCACTGGCTGGAGCCCTGCCCCACAAACATGGAGCCCTTTCCCTCACACATGGAGCCCTGCCCCTCTCTGGCTGGAGCCCTGCCCCTAACACATGGAGCCTCGGCAATCACTGCCTAGAGCCCCACCCCTCACTGACTGGATCCCCACCCCTCACAGCCCGGAACCCCGCCCCTCACGCATGGAACCCCTTCCCTCACTCATGGAGCCCTGCCCATCCCACATGGAGCCCCGCCCATCACTGGCTGCAGCCCTGCCCCACACACATGGAGCCGCTTCCGTCACACATAGAGCACCGCCCCCTCACTGCCTGAAGCCCTGCCCCTCACACATGGAGCCCCGCGTTTGTAGGTCCTTCTTTTCGGTTTTGGCCTTCAGTGGGGATCAATTTTGGCAAGCTTTGCTGCATGTGCCTGGACTTGCTGGTGTATGGCCTGCCTGCATTTTGATGGCTTTGACTTTGGGAAAGATTTTTTCTTGTTTTTTTTTTTTTGTTTAACTGTTCATTCCATGTCCCTCATATCTTGCCCCGTAAGTTGTGTCTTCCTCCTTGACTATTTCCCCTGATTTTGCAACATCTCTTAGCTTAATTTTTGCATCTTTTGGTCCTTCGCACTGCACCTCATATAAACCCAGGCCATTTTCTTAGAGTAACTAGATTTCCCAAATTTCCTTTTTTTCTCCTCCAATTGCAATTCCTTTGATGGAGTCTCCGTTCCAGTGTGTTTGTAGGTCCTTCTTTTCTGTTTGGGCCTTCAGTGGGGATGAATTTTGGCAAGCTTTGCTGCATGTGCCTGGACTTGCTGGTGTATGGCCTGCCTGCATTTTGATGGCTTTGACTTTGGAAAAATCTTTTATTTTCGTTGTTTTGTGAAGTGTCCATGCCATGTCCCTCATATCTTGCCCCCTAAGTTGTGTCTTCCTCCTTGACTTTTTCCCCTGCTTTTGCAACATCTGTGAGCCTATTTTTTGCATCTTTTGGTCCTTTGCAATGCAGCCGATTTCCTCACAGCCTATTTTTTGAAGACATTAAAATTACTGATTTTCTGCTTTTTTCAATTGCATTTCATTTGAACTTATCTCCTTTCCAGAGTGTTTGCAAGCCTTTCTTTTGGGATTCACAAGATTCCTTTTCCCTTCCCGAAAGGAAATTTCATTTCCTTTCGGGAAGGGAAAAGGAATCTTGTGATTTCAATGGGGACGAATCGAAGAATCATTGGTGCATTTCCCTGCACTTGATGGCATGCCATGCCTTTTGGTGGCTTTGACTTGGGGAAAGATTTTTTTCATTTTTTGGTTGATTTCTGAAGTGTCCATGCCATGTCCTCATATCTTGCCACCTAAGTTGTGTCTTCCTCCTTGACTTTTTCCCCTGCTTTTGCAACATCTGTGAGCTTAGTTTTTGCATCTTTTGGTCCTTTGCACTGCACCTGATATTATCCCGGGCCATTTCCTTACAGTCACTAAATTTCCCAAATTTTCTTTTTTTCTCCTCCAATTACAATTCCTTTGATGGTGTCTCCGCTCCAGCCTGTTTGTAGGCCCTTATTTTCTGTTTTGGCCTTCAGTGGGGATCAGATTTGGCAAGCTTTGCTGCATGTGCCTGCACTTGCTGGCGTATGGCCTGCCTGCATTTTGAAGGCTTTGACTTTGGGAACGATTTTTTCTTGTTTTTCTTTTTTCTTGTTTTAAATATTCATGCCATGTCCCTCATATCTTGCCCCCTAAGTTGTGTTTTCCTCCTTGACTTTTTCCGCTGCTTTTGAAATATCTGTGAGCTTTGTTTTGGCATCATTTAGTCCTTCGCACTGCACCTGACATAATCCCGGGCCATTTTCTTACAGTCACTAAATTTACCAAATTTACATTTTTACTTTTCCTAATGCAATATTTCCGATGCTGTCTCCATCCACCGCCCCTCACTGCCTGAAGCCCTGCCCCTCACACAGGGAGCCCCAGCCATGACTGCCTAGTGCCCCGCCCCCGCACTGACTGGATCCCCACCCCTGAAAGCCTGGAACCCCGCGCCTCACTCATGGGGCCTTGCCCTTCATAATTGGAGCCCCGCCCCTCAAATATGGAGCCTTGCCCCTGACTGCATGGAGCCCTGCCCATCCCTCATGGATCCCCGCCCATCACTGGCTGGAGCCCTGCCCCACAAACATGGAGCCCTTTCCCTCACACATGGAGCCTTGCTCCTCTCTGGCTGGAGCCCTGCCACTAACACAAAGAGCCCCGGCCATCACTGCCCTGAGCCCCGCCCCTCACTGACTGGATCCCCACCCCTGAAAGCCTGGAACCCCGGCCTTCACTCATGGGGCCTTGCCCTTCATATTTGAAGCCCCGCCCCTCAAATATGGAGCCCTATCCCTCACTGCATGGAGCCCTGCCCATCCCTCATGGATCCCCGCCCATCACTGGCTGGAGCCCTGCCCCACAAACATGGAGCCTTTTCCCTAACACATGGAGCCCTGCCCCTCTCTGGCTGCAGCCCTAACCCTAACACATGGAGCCTCGGCAATCACTGCCTAGAGCCCCACCCCTCACTGACTGGATCCCCACCCCTCACAGCCCGGAACCCCGCCCCTCACGCATGGAACCCCTTCCCTCACTCATGGAGCCCTGCCCATCCCACATGGAGCCCCGCCCATCACTGGCTGGAGCCCTGCCCCACACACATGGAGCCGCTTCCGTCACACATAGAGCACCGCCCCTCACTGCCTGAAGCCCTGCCCCTCACACATGGAGCCCCGCGTTTGGAGGTCCTTCTTTTCGGTTTTGGCCTTCGGTGGGGATCAATTTTGGCAAGCTTTGCTGCATGTGTCTGCACTTGCTGGTGTACGGCCTGCCTCCATTTTGATGGCTTTGATTTTGGGAAAGATTTTTTCTTGTTTTTTTTTTTTTTTGTTTAACTGTTCATGCCATGTCCCTCATATCTTGCCCCGTAAGTTGTGTCTTTCTCCTTGACTATTTCCCCTGATTTTGCAACATCTCTTAGCTTAATTTTTGCATCTTTTGGTCCTTCGCACTGCACCTCATATAATCCCGGGCCATTTTCTTAGAGTCACTAGATTTCCCAAATTTCCTTTTTTTCTCCTCCAATTGCAATTCCTTTGATGGAGTCTCCGTTCCAGTGTGTTTGTAGGTCCTTCTTTTCTGTTTGGGCCTTCAGTGGGGATGAATTTTGGCAAGCTTTGCTGCATGTGCCTGGACTTGCTGGTGTATGGCCTGCCTGCATTTTGATGGCTTTGACTTTGGAAAAATCTTTTATTTTCGATGTTTTGTGAAGTGTCCATGCCATGTCCCTCATATCTTGCCCCCTAAGTTGTGTCTTCCTCCTTGACTTTTTCCCCTGCTTTTGCAACATCTGTGAGCCTATTTTTTGCATGTTTTGGTCCTTTGCAATGCAGCCGATTTCCTCACAGCCTATTTTTTGAAGACATTAAAATTACTGATTTTCTGCTTTTTTCAATTGCATTTCATTTGAACTTATCTCCTTTCCAGAGTGTTTGCAAGCCTTTCTTTTGGGATTCACAAGATTCCTTTTCCCTTCCCGAAAAGAAAATTTCATTTCCTTTCGGGAAGGGAAAAGAAATCTTGTGATTTCAATGGGGACGAATCGAAGAATCATTGGTGCATTTCCCTGCCCTTGATGGCATGCCATGCCTTTTGGTGGCTTTGACTTGGGGAAAGATTTTTTTCATTTTTTGGTTGATTTCTGAAGTGTCCATGCCATGTCCTCATATCTTGCCACCTAAGTTGTGTCTTCCTCCTTGACTTTTTCCCCTGCTTTTGCAACATCTGTGAGCTTCGTTTTGGCATCTTTTGGTCCTTCGCACTGCACCTGATATTATCCCGGGCCATTTTCTTACAGTCACTAAATTTCCCAAATTTTCTTTTTTTCTCCTCCAATTACAATTCCTTTGATGGTGTCTCCGCTCAAGCCTGTTTGTAGGCCCTTCTTTTCTGTTTTGGCCTTCAGTGGGGATCAGATTTGGCAAGCTTTGCTGCATGTGCCTGCACTTGCTGGCGTATGGCCTGCCTGCATTTTGAAGGCTTTGACTTTAGGAACGATTTTTTCTTTTCTTTTTTCTTGTTTTAAATATTCATGCCATGTCCCTCATATCTTGCCCCCTAAGTTGTGTTTTCCTCCTTGACTTTTTCCGCTGCTTTTGAAATATCTGTGAGCTTTGTTTTGGCATCATTTAGTCCTTCGCACTGCACCTGACATAATCCCGGGCCATTTTCTTACAGTCACTAAATTTACCAAATTTACATTTTTACTTTTCCTAATGCAATATTTCCCATGCTGTCTCCATCCACCGCCCCTCACTGCCTGAAGCCCTGCCCCTGACACAGGGAGCCCCAGCCATGACTGCCTAGTGCCCCGCCCCCGCACTGACTGGATCCCCACCCCTGAAAGCCTGGAACCCCGCGCCTCACTCATGGGGCCTTGCCCTTCATAATTGGAGCCCCGCCCCTCAAATATGGAGCCTTGCCCCTGACTGCATGGAGGCCTGCCCATCCCTCATGGATCCCCGCCCATCACTGGCTGGAGCCCTGCCCCACAAACATGGAGCCCTTTCCCTCACACATGGAGCCTTGCCCCTCTCTGGCTGGAGCCCTGCCACTAACACAAAGAGCCCCGGCCATCACTGCCCTGAGCCCCGCCCCTCACTGACTGGATCCCCACCCCTGAAAGCCTGGAACCCCGGCCTTCACTCATGGGGCCTTGCCCTTCATATTTGAAGCCCCGCCCCTCAACTATGGAGCCCTATCCCTCACTGCATGGAGCCCTGCCCATCCCACATGGAGCCCCGCCCATCACTGGCTGGAGCCCTGCCCCACACACATGGAGCCTTTTCCCTCACACATGGAGCCCTGCCCCTCTCTGGCTGCAGCCCTAACCCTAACACATGGAGCCTCGGCAATCACTGCCTAGAGCCCCACCCCTCACTGACTGGATCCCCACCCCTCACAGCCCGGAACCCGGCCCCTCACTCATGGAACCCCTTCCCTCACTCATGGAGCCCTGCCCATCCCACATGGAGCCCCGCCCATCACTGGCTGGAGCCCTGCCCCACACACATGGAGCCGCTTCCGTCACACATAGAGCACCGCCCCTCACTGCCTGAAGCCCTGCCCCTCACACATGGAGCCCCGCCTTTGTAGGTCCTTCTTTTTGGTTTTGGCCTTCGGTGGGGATCAATTTTGGCAAGCTTTGCTGCATGTGTCTGCATTTGCTGGTGTACGGCCTGCCTGCATTTTGATGGCTTTGACTTTGGGAAAGATTTTTTCTTTCTTTTTTTTTTTTTTGTTTAACTGTTCATGCCATGTCCCTCATATCTTGCCCCGTAAGTTGTGTTTTCCTCCTTGACTATTTCCCCTGATTTTGCAACATCTCTTAGCTTAATTTTTGCATCTTTTGGTCCTTCGCACTGCACCTCATATAATCCCGGGCCATTTTCTTAGAGTAACTAGATTTCCCGAATTTCCTTTTTTTCTCCTCCAATTGCAATTCCTTTGATGGAGTCTCCGTTCCAGTGTGTTTGTAGGTCCTTCTTTTCTGTTTGGGCCTTCAGTGGGGATGAATTTTGGCAAGCTTTGCTGCATGTGCCTGGACTTGCTGGTGTATGGCCTGCCTGCATTTTGATGGCTTTGACTTTGGAAAATTTTTTTTTTTTCCTTGTTTTGTGAAGTGTCCATGCCATGTCCCTCATATCTTGCCCCCTAAGTTGTGTCTTCCTCCTTGACTTTTTCCCCTGCTTTTGCAACATCTGTGAGCCTATTTTTTGCATGTTTTGGTCCTTTGCAATGCAGCTGATTTCCTCCCAGCCTTTTTTTTAAAGACATTAAAATTACTGATTTTCTGCTTTTTTCAATTGCATTTCATTTGAACTTATCTCCTTTCCAGAGTGTTTGCAAGCCTTTCTTTTGGGATTCACAAGATTCCTTTTCCCTTCCCGAAAGGAAATTTCATTTCCTTTCGGGAAGGGAAAAGAAATCTTGTGATTTCAATGGGGACGAATCGAAGAATCATTGGTGCATTTCCCTGCCCTTGATGGCATGACATGCCTTTTGATGGCTTTGACTTGGGGAAAGATTTTTTTTCATTTTTTGGTTGATTTCTGAAGTGTCCATGCCATGTCCTCATATCTTGCCACCTAAGTTGTGTCTTCCTCCTTGACTTTTTCCCCTGCTTTTGCAACATCTGTGAGCTTAGTTTTGGCATCTTTTGGTCCTTCGCACTGCACCTGATATTATCCCGGGCCATTTTCTTACAGTCACTAAATTTCCCAAATTTTCTTTTTTTCTCCTCCAATTCCAATTCCTTTGATGGTGACCCTGCTCCAGCCTGTTTGTAGGCCCTTATTTTCTGTTTTGGCCTTCAGTGGGGATCAGATTTGGCAAGCTTTGCTGCATGTGCCTGCACTTGCTGGCGTATGGCCTGCCTGCATTTTGAAGGCTTTGACTTTGGGAACGATTTTTTCTTGTTTTTCTTTTTTCTTGTTTTAAATATTCGATGCCATGTCCCTCATATCTTGCCCCCTAAGTTGTGTTTTCCTCCTTGACTTTTCCCGCTGCTTTTGAAATATCTGTGAGCTTTGTTTTGCCATCATTTAGTCCTTCGCACTGCACCTGACATAATCCCGGGCCATTTTCTTACAGTCACTAAATTTACCAAATTTACATTTTTACTTTTCCTAATGCAATATTTCCGATGCTGTCTCCATCCACCGCCCCTCACTGCCTGAAGCCCTGCCCCTCACACAGGGAGCCCCAGCCATGACTGCCTAGTGCCCCGCCCCGCACTGACTGGATCCCCACCCCTGAAAGCCTGGAACCCCGCGCCTCACTCATGGGGCCTTGCCCTTCATAATTGGAGCCCCGCCCCTCAAATATGGAGCCTTGCCCCTGACTGCATGGAGCCCTGCCCATCCCTCATGGATCCCCGCCGATCACTGGCTGGAGCCCTGCCCCACAAACATGGAGCCCTTTCCCTCACACATGGAGCCTTGCCCCTCTCTGGCTGGAGCCCTAACCCTAACACATGGAGCCTCAGCAATCACTGCCTAGAGCCCCACCTCTCACTGACTGGATCCCCACCCCTCACAGCCCGGAACCCCGCCCCTCACGCATGGAACCCCTTCCCTCACTCATGGAGCCCTGCCCATCCCACATGGAGCCCCGCCCATCACTGGCTGCAGCCCTGCCCCACACACATGGAGCCGCTTCCGTCACACATAGAGCACCGCCCCTCACTGCCTGAAGCCCTGCCCCTCACACATGGAGCCCCGCCTTTGTAGGTCCTTCTTTTCGGTTTTGGCCTTCAGTGGGGATCAATTTTGGCAAGCTTTGCTGCATGCGTCTGCACTTGCTGGCGTATGGCCTGGCTGCATTTTGATGGCTTTGACTTTGGGAAAGATTTTTTCTTGATTTTTTTTTTTTGTTTAGCTGTTCATGCCATGTCCCTCATATCTTGCCCCGTAAGTTGTGTCTTCCTCCTTGACTATTTCCCCTGATTTTGCAACATCTCTTAGCTTAATTTTTGCATCTTTTGGTCCTTCGCACTGCACCTCATATAATCCCGGGCCATTTTCTTAGAGTAACTAGATTTCCCAAATTTCCTTTTTTTTTTCTCCAATTGCAATTCCTTTGATGGAGTCTCCGTTCCAGTGTGTTTGTAGGTCCTTCTTTTCTGTTTGGGCCTTCAGTGGGGATGAATTTTGGCAAGCTTTGCTGCATGTGCCTGGACTTGCTGGCGTATGGCCTGCCTGCATTTTGATGGCTTTGACTTTGGAAAATTTTTTTTTTTTTTCGTTGTTTTGTGAAGTGTCCATGCCATGTCCCTCATATCTTGCCCCCTAAGTTGTGTCTTCCTCCTTGACTTTTTCCCCTCCTTTTGCAACATCTGTGAGCTTTGTTTTTGCATCTTTTGGTCCTTCGCACTGCACCTGATATTATCCCGGGCCAGTTTCTTACAGTCACTAAATTTCCCAAATTTTCATTTTTTCTCGTCCAATTACAATTCCTTTGATGGTGTCTCCACTCCAGCCTGTTGGTAGGCCCTTATTTTCTGTTTTGGCCTTCAGTGGGGATCAGATTTGGCAAGCTTTGCTGCATGTGCCTGCACTTGCTGGCGTATGGCCTGCCTGCATTTTGAAGGCTTTGACTTTGGGAACGATTTTTTCTTGTTTTTCTTTTTCTTGTTTTAAATATTCATGCCATGTCCCTCATATCTTGCCCCCTAAGTTGTGTTTTCCTCCTTGACTTTTTCCGCTGCTTTTGAAATATCTGTGAGCTTTGTTTTGGCATCATTTAGTCCTTCGCACTGCACCTGACATAATCCCGGGCCATTTTCTTACAGTCACTAAATTTACCAAATTTACATTTTTACTTTTCCTAATGAAATATTTCCGATGCTGTCTCCATCCACCGCCCCTCACTGCCTGAAGCCCTGCCCCTCACACAGGGAGCCCCAGCCATGACTGCCTAGTGCCCCGCCCCGCACTGACTGGATCCCCACCCCTGAAAGCCTGGAACCCCGCGCCTCACTCATGGGGCCTTGCCCTTCATAATTGGAGCCCCGCCCCTCAAATATGGAGCCTTGCCCCTGACTGCATGGAGCCCTGCCCATCCCTCATGGATCCCCGCCCATCACTGGCTGGAGCCCTGCCCCACAAACATGGAGCCCTTTCCCTCACACATGGAGCCTTGCCCCTCTCTGGCTGGAGCCCTGCCACTAACACAAAGAGCCCCGGCCATCACTGCCCTGAGCCCCGCCCCTCACTGACTGGATCCCCACCCCTGAAAGCCTGGAACCCCGGCCTTCACTCATGGGGCCTTGCCCTTCATATTTGAAGCCCCGCCCCTCAAATATGGAGCCCTATCCCTCACTGCATGGAGCCCTGCCCATCCCTCATGGATCCCCGCCCATCACTGGCTGGAGCCCTGCCCCACAAACATGGAGCCCTTTCCCTCACACATGGAGCCCTGCCCCTCTCTGGCTGGAGCCCTGCCCCTAACACATGGAGCCTCGGCAATCACTGCCTAGAGCCCCACCCCTCACTGACTGGATCCCCACCCCTCACAGCCCGGAACCCCGCCCCTCACGCATGGAACCCCTTCCCTCACTCATGGAGCCCTGCCCATCCCACATGGAGCCCCGCCCATCACTGGCTGCAGCCCTGCCCCACACACATGGAGCCGCTTCCGTCACACATAGAGCACCGCCCCTCACTGCCTGAAGCCCTGCCCCTCACACATGGAGCCCCACGTTTGTAGGTCCTTCTTTTCGGTTTTGGCCTTCAGTGGGGATCAATTTTGGCAAGCTTTGCTGCATGTGCCTGGACTTGCTGGTGTATGGCCTGCCTGCATTTTGATGGCTTTGACTTTGGGAAAGATTTTTTCTTGTTTTTTTTTTTTGTTTAACTGTTCATTCCATGTCCCTCATATCTTGCCCCGTAAGTTGTGTCTTCCTCCTTGACTATTTCCCCTGATTTTGCAACATCTCTTAGCTTAATTTTTGCATCTTTTGGTCCTTCGCACTGCACCTCATATAAACCCAGGCCATTTTCTTAGAGTAACTAGATTTCCCAAATTTCCTTTTTTTCTCCTCCAATTGCAATTCCTTTGATGGAGTCTCCGTTCCAGTGTGTTTGTAGGTCCTTCTTTTCTGTTTGGGCCTTCAGTGGGGATGAATTTTGGCAAGCTTTGCTGCATGTGCCTGGACTTGCTGGTGTATGGCCTGCCTGCATTTTGATGGCTTTGACTTTGGAAAAATCTTTTATTTTCGTTGTTTTGTGAAGTGTCCATGCCATGTCCCTCATATCTTGCCCCCTAAGTTGTGTCTTCCTCCTTGACTTTTTCCCCTGCTTTTGCAACATCTGTGAGCCTATTTTTTGCATCTTTTGGTCCTTTGCAATGCAGCCGATTTCCTCACAGCCTATTTTTTGAAGACATTAAAATTACTGATTTTCTGCTTTTTTCAATTGCATTTCATTTGAACTTATCTCCTTTCCAGAGTGTTTGCAAGCCTTTCTTTTGGGATTCACAAGATTCCTTTTCCCTTCCCGAAAGGAAATTTCATTTCCTTTCGGGAAGGGAAAAGGAATCTTGTGATTTCAATGGGGACGAATCGAAGAATCATTGGTGCATTTCCCTGCACTTGATGGCATGCCATGCCTTTTGGTGGCTTTGACTTGGGGAAAGATTTTTTTCATTTTTTGGTTGATTTCTGAAGTGTCCATGCCATGTCCTCATATCTTGCCACCTAAGTTGTGTCTTCCTCCTTGACTTTTTCCCCTGCTTTTGCAACATCTGTGAGCTTAGTTTTTGCATCTTTTGGTCCTTTGCACTGCACCTGATATTATCCCGGGCCATTTCCTTACAGTCACTAAATTTCCCAAATTTTCTTTTTTTCTCCTCCAATTACAATTCCTTTGATGGTGTCTCCGCTCCAGCCTGTTTGTAGGCCCTTATTTTCTGTTTTGGCCTTCAGTGGGGATCAGATTTGGCAAGCTTTGCTGCATGTGCCTGCACTTGCTGGCGTATGGCCTGCCTGCATTTTGAAGGCTTTGACTTTGGGAACGATTTTTTCTTGTTTTTCTTTTTTCTTGTTTTAAATATTCATGCCATGTCCCTCATATCTTGCCCCCTAAGTTGTGTTTTCCTCCTTGACTTTTTCCGCTGCTTTTGAAATATCTGTGAGCTTTGTTTTGGCATCATTTAGTCCTTCGCACTGCACCTGACATAATCCCGGGCCATTTTCTTACAGTCACTAATTTACCAAATTTACATTTTTACTTTTCCTAATGCAATATTTCCGATGCTGTCTCCATCCACCGCCCCTCACTGCCTGAAGCCCTGCCCCTCACACAGGGAGCCCCAGCCATGACTGCCTAGTGCCCCGCCCCGCACTGACTGGATCCCCACCCCTGAAAGCCTGGAACCCCGCGCCTCACTCATGGGGCCTTGCCCTTCATAATTGGAGCCCCGCCCCTCAAATATGGAGCCTTGCCCCTGACTGCATGGAGCCCTGCCCATCCCTCATGGATCCCCGCCCATCACTGGCTGGAGCCCTGCCCCACAAACATGGAGCCCTTTCCCTCACACATGGAGCCTTGCTCCTCTCTGGCTGGAGCCCTGCCACTAACACAAAGAGCCCCGGCCATCACTGCCCTGAGCCCCGCCCCTCACTGACTGGATCCCCACCCCTGAAAGCCTGGAACCCCGGCCTTCACTCATGGGGCCTTGCCCTTCATATTTGAAGCCCCGCCCCTCAAATATGGAGCCCTATCCCTCACTGCATGGAGCCCTGCCCATCCCTCATGGATCCCCGCCCATCACTGGCTGGAGCCCTGCCCCACAAACATGGAGCCTTTTCCCTAACACATGGAGCCCTGCCCCTCTCTGGCTGCAGCCCTAACCCTAACACATGGAGCCTCGGCAATCACTGCCTAGAGCCCCACCCCTCACTGACTGGATCCCCACCCCTCACAGCCCGGAACCCCGCCCCTCACGCATGGAACCCCTTCCCTCACTCATGGAGCCCTGCCCATCCCACATGGAGCCCCGCCCATCACTGGCTGCAGCCCTGCCCCACACACATGGAGCCGCTTCCGTCACACATAGAGCACCGCCCCTCACTGCCTGAAGCCCTGCCCCTCACACATGGAGCCCCGCGTTTGTAGGTCCTTCTTTTCGGTTTTGGCCTTCAGTGGGGATCAATTTTGGCAAGCTTTGCTGCATGTGCCTGGACTTGCTGGTGTATGGCCTGCCTGCATTTTGATGGCTTTGACTTTGGGAAAGATTTTTTCTTGTTTTTTTTTTTTTGTTTAACTGTTCATTCCATGTCCCTCATATCTTGCCCCGTAAGTTGTGTCTTCCTCCTTGACTATTTCCCCTGATTTTGCAACATCTCTTAGCTTAATTTTTGCATCTTTTGGTCCTTCGCACTGCACCTCATATAAACCCAGGCCATTTTCTTAGAGTAACTAGATTTCCCAAATTTCCTTTTTTTCTCCTCCAATTGCAATTCCTTTGATGGAGTCTCCGTTCCAGTGTGTTTGTAGGTCCTTCTTTTCTGTTTGGGCCTTCAGTGGGGATGAATTTTGGCAAGCTTTGCTGCATGTGCCTGGACTTGCTGGTGTATGGCCTGCCTGCATTTTGATGGCTTTGACTTTGGAAAAATCTTTTATTTTCGTTGTTTTGTGAAGTGTCCATGCCATGTCCCTCATATCTTGCCCCCTAAGTTGTGTCTTCCTCCTTGACTTTTTCCCCTGCTTTTGCAACATCTGTGAGCCTATTTTTTGCATCTTTTGGTCCTTTGCAATGCAGCCGATTTCCTCACAGCCTATTTTTTGAAGACATTAAAATTACTGATTTTCTGCTTTTTTCAATTGCATTTCATTTGAACTTATCTCCTTTCCAGAGTGTTTGCAAGCCTTTCTTTTGGGATTCACAAGATTCCTTTTCCCTTCCCGAAAGGAAATTTCATTTCCTTTCGGGAAGGGAAAAGGAATCTTGTGATTTCAATGGGGACGAATCGAAGAATCATTGGTGCATTTCCCTGCACTTGATGGCATGCCATGCCTTTTGGTGGCTTTGACTTGGGGAAAGATTTTTTTCATTTTTTGGTTGATTTCTGAAGTGTCCATGCCATGTCCTCATATCTTGCCACCTAAGTTGTGTCTTCCTCCTTGACTTTTTCCCCTGCTTTTGCAACATCTGTGAGCTTAGTTTTTGCATCTTTTGGTCCTTTGCACTGCACCTGATATTATCCCGGGCCATTTCCTTACAGTCACTAAATTTCCCAAATTTTCTTTTTTTCTCCTCCAATTACAATTCCTTTGATGGTGTCTCCGCTCCAGCCTGTTTGTAGGCCCTTATTTTCTGTTTTGGCCTTCAGTGGGGATCAGATTTGGCAAGCTTTGCTGCATGTGCCTGCACTTGCTGGCGTATGGCCTGCCTGCATTTTGAAGGCTTTGACTTTGGGAACGATTTTTTCTTGTTTTTCTTTTTTCTTGTTTTAAATATTCATGCCATGTCCCTCATATCTTGCCCCCTAAGTTGTGTTTTCCTCCTTGACTTTTTCCGCTGCTTTTGAAATATCTGTGAGCTTTGTTTTGGCATCATTTAGTCCTTCGCACTGCACCTGACATAATCCCGGGCCATTTTCTTACAGTCACTAAATTTACCAAATTTACATTTTTACTTTTCCTAATGCAATATTTCCGATGCTGTCTCCATCCACCGCCCCTCACTGCCTGAAGCCCTGCCCCTCACACAGGGAGCCCCAGCCATGACTGCCTAGTGCCCCGCCCCGCACTGACTGGATCCCCACCCCTGAAAGCCTGGAACCCCGCGCCTCACTCATGGGGCCTTGCCCTTCATAATTGGAGCCCCGCCCCTCAAATATGGAGCCTTGCCCCTGACTGCATGGAGCCCTGCCCATCCCTCATGGATCCCCGCCCATCACTGGCTGGAGCCCTGCCCCACAAACATGGAGCCCTTTCCCTCACACATGGAGCCTTGCTCCTCTCTGGCTGGAGCCCTGCCACTAACACAAAGAGCCCCGGCCATCACTGCCCTGAGCCCCGCCCCTCACTGACTGGATCCCCACCCCTGAAAGCCTGGAACCCCGGCCTTCACTCATGGGCCTTGCCCTTCATATTTGAAGCCCCGCCCCTCAAATATGGAGCCCTATCCCTCACTGCATGGAGCCCTGCCCATCCCTCATGGATCCCCGCCCATCACTGGCTGGAGCCCTGCCCCACAAACATGGAGCCTTTTCCCTAACACATGGAGCCCTGCCCCTCTCTGGCTGCAGCCCTAACCCTAACACATGGAGCCTCGGCAATCACTGCCTAGAGCCCCACCCCTCACTGACTGGATCCCCACCCCTCACAGCCCGGAACCCCGCCCCTCACGCATGGAACCCCTTCCCTCACTCATGGAGCCCTGCCCATCCCACATGGAGCCCCGCCCATCACTGGCTGGAGCCCTGCCCCACACACATGGAGCCGCTTCCGTCACACATAGAGCACCGCCCCTCACTGCCTGAAGCCCTGCCCCTCACACATGGAGCCCCGCGTTTGGAGGTCCTTCTTTTCGGTTTTGGCCTTCGGTGGGGATCAATTTTGGCAAGCTTTGCTGCATGTGTCTGCACTTGCTGGTGTACGGCCTGCCTCCATTTTGATGGCTTTGATTTTGGGAAAGATTTTTCTTGTTTTTTTTTTTTTTGTTTAACTGTTCATGCCATGTCCCTCATATCTTGCCCCGTAAGTTGTGTCTTTCTCCTTGACTATTTCCCCTGATTTTGCAACATCTCTTAGCTTAATTTTTGCATCTTTTGGTCCTTCGCACTGCACCTCATATAATCCCGGGCCATTTTCTTAGAGTCACTAGATTTCCCAAATTTCCTTTTTTTCTCCTCCAATTGCAATTCCTTTGATGGAGTCTCCGTTCCAGTGTGTTTGTAGGTCCTTCTTTTCTGTTTGGGCCTTCAGTGGGGATGAATTTTGGCAAGCTTTGCTGCATGTGCCTGGACTTGCTGGTGTATGGCCTGCCTGCATTTTGATGGCTTTGACTTTGGAAAAATCTTTATTTTCGATGTTTTGTGAAGTGTCCATGCCATGTCCCTCATATCTTGCCCCCTAAGTTGTGTCTTCCTCCTTGACTTTTTCCCCTGCTTTTGCAACATCTGTGAGCCTATTTTTTGCATGTTTTGGTCCTTTGCAATGCAGCCGATTTCCTCACAGCCTATTTTTTGAAGACATTAAAATTACTGATTTTCTGCTTTTTTCAATTGCATTTCATTTGAACTTATCTCCTTTCCAGAGTGTTTGCAAGCCTTTCTTTTGGGATTCACAAGATTCCTTTTCCCTTCCCGAAAAGAAAATTTCATTTCCTTTCGGGAAGGGAAAAGAAATCTTGTGATTTCAATGGGGACGAATCGAAGAATCATTGGTGCATTTCCTGCCCTTGATGGCATGCCATGCCTTTTGGTGGCTTTGACTTGGGGAAAGATTTTTTTCATTTTTTGGTTGATTTCTGAAGTGTCCATGCCATGTCCTCATATCTTGCCACCTAAGTTGTGTCTTCCTCCTTGACTTTTTCCCCTGCTTTTGCAACATCTGTGAGCTTCGTTTTGGCATCTTTTGGTCCTTCGCACTGCACCTGATATTATCCCGGGCCATTTTCTTACAGTCACTAAATTTCCCAAATTTTCTTTTTTTCTCCTCCAATTACAATTCCTTTGATGGTGTCTCCGCTCAAGCCTGTTTGTAGGCCCTTCTTTTCTGTTTTGGCCTTCAGTGGGGATCAGATTTGGCAAGCTTTGCTGCATGTGCCTGCACTTGCTGGCGTATGGCCTGCCTGCATTTTGAAGGCTTTGACTTTAGGAACGATTTTTTCTTTTCTTTTTTCTTGTTTTAAATATTCATGCCATGTCCCTCATATCTTGCCCCCTAAGTTGTGTTTTCCTCCTTGACTTTTTCCGCTGCTTTTGAAATATCTGTGAGCTTTGTTTTGGCATCATTTAGTCCTTCGCACTGCACCTGACATAATCCCGGGCCATTTTCTTACAGTCACTAAATTTACCAAATTTACATTTTTACTTTTCCTAATGCAATATTTCCCATGCTGTCTCCATCCACCGCCCCTCACTGCCTGAAGCCCTGCCCCTGACACAGGGAGCCCCAGCCATGACTGCCTAGTGCCCCGCCCCGCACTGACTGGATCCCCACCCCTGAAAGCCTGGAACCCCGCGCCTCACTCATGGGGCCTTGCCCTTCATAATTGGAGCCCCGCCCCTCAAATATGGAGCCTTGCCCCTGACTGCATGGAGGCCTGCCCATCCCTCATGGATCCCCGCCCATCACTGGCTGGAGCCCTGCCCCACAAACATGGAGCCCTTTCCCTCACACATGGAGCCTTGCCCCTCTCTGGCTGGAGCCCTGCCACTAACACAAAGAGCCCCGGCCATCACTGCCCTGAGCCCCGCCCCTCACTGACTGGATCCCCACCCCTGAAAGCCTGGAACCCCGGCCTTCACTCATGGGGCCTTGCCCTTCATATTTGAAGCCCCGCCCCTCAACTATGGAGCCCTATCCCTCACTGCATGGAGCCCTGCCCATCCCACATGGAGCCCCGCCCATCACTGGCTGGAGCCCTGCCCCACACACATGGAGCCTTTTCCCTCACACATGGAGCCCTGCCCCTCTCTGGCTGCAGCCCTAACCCTAACACATGGAGCCTCGGCAATCACTGCCTAGAGCCCCACCCCTCACTGACTGGATCCCCACCCCTCACAGCCCGGAACCCGGCCCCTCACTCATGGAACCCCTTCCCTCACTCATGGAGCCCTGCCCATCCCACATGGAGCCCCGCCCATCACTGGCTGGAGCCCTGCCCCACACACATGGAGCCGCTTCCGTCACACATAGAGCACCGCCCCTCACTGCCTGAAGCCCTGCCCCTCACACATGGAGCCCCGCCTTTGTAGGTCCTTCTTTTTGGTTTTGGCCTTCGGTGGGGATCAATTTTGGCAAGCTTTGCTGCATGTGTCTGCATTTGCTGGTGTACGGCCTGCCTGCATTTTGATGGCTTTGACTTTGGGAAAGATTTTTTCTTTCTTTTTTTTTTTTTTGTTTAACTGTTCATGCCATGTCCCTCATATCTTGCCCCGTAAGTTGTGTTTTCCTCCTTGACTATTTCCCCTGATTTTGCAACATCTCTTAGCTTAATTTTTGCATCTTTTGGTCCTTCGCACTGCACCTCATATAATCCCGGGCCATTTTCTTAGAGTAACTAGATTTCCCGAATTTCCTTTTTTTCTCCTCCAATTGCAATTCCTTTGATGGAGTCTCCGTTCCAGTGTGTTTGTAGGTCCTTCTTTTCTGTTTGGGCCTTCAGTGGGGATGAATTTTGGCAAGCTTTGCTGCATGTGCCTGGACTTGCTGGTGTATGGCCTGCCTGCATTTTGATGGCTTTGACTTTGGAAAATTTTTTTTTTTTCCTTGTTTTGTGAAGTGTCCATGCCATGTCCCTCATATCTTGCCCCCTAAGTTGTGTCTTCCTCCTTGACTTTTTCCCCTGCTTTTGCAACATCTGTGAGCCTATTTTTTGCATGTTTTGGTCCTTTGCAATGCAGCTGATTTCCTCCCAGCCTTTTTTTTAAAGACATTAAAATTACTGATTTTCTGCTTTTTTCAATTGCATTTCATTTGAACTTATCTCCTTTCCAGAGTGTTTGCAAGCCTTTCTTTTGGGATTCACAAGATTCCTTTTCCCTTCCCAAAAGGAAATTTCATTTCCTTTCGGGAAGGGAAAAGAAATCTTGTGATTTCAATGGGGACGAATCGAAGAATCATTGGTGCATTTCCCTGCCCTTGATGGCATGACATGCCTTTTGATGGCTTTGACTTGGGGAAAGATTTTTTTTTCATTTTTTGGTTGATTTCTGAAGTGTCCATGCCATGTCCTCATATCTTGCCACCTAAGTTGTGTCTTCCTCCTTGACTTTTTCCCCTGCTTTTGCAACATCTGTGAGCTTAGTTTTGGCATCTTTTGGTCCTTCGCACTGCACCTGATATTATCCCGGGCCATTTTCTTACAGTCACTAAATTTCCCAAATTTTCTTTTTTTCTCCTCCAATTCCAATTCCTTTGATGGTGACCCTGCTCCAG
>JAKDEW010000766.1:0-128175 GCA_021963965.1 Artemisiospiza belli
CTGCCCCTCCCCCCCCGGAGAGCGCGCGGAGAGAGGTGAGGGGGGAGGGGCAACACAGAGACCCCAGACCCAAATTAATGGGGGGGAAACACAGAGAGACCCCAGACCCAAATTAATGGGGGGGGAACACAGAGAGACCCCAGACCCAAATTAATGGGGGGGGAAACACAGAGAGACCCCAGACCCAAATTAATGGGGGGGGAAACACAGAGAGACCCCAGACCCAAATTAATGGGGGGGGGGGAACCCAGAGAGACCCCAGACCCAAATTAATGGGGGGAAACACAGAGAGACCCCAGACCCAAATTAATGGGGGAGGGGAAACACAGAGAGACCCCAGACCCAAATTAATGGGGGAGGGGAAACACAGAGAGACCCCAGACCCAAATTAATGGGGGGAGGGGCGGGGGGGGGACCCCAGACCCAAATTAATGGGGGGGAAACACAGAGAGACCCCAGACCCAAATTAATGGGGGGGGCACAGAGAGACCCCAGACCCAAATTAATGGGGGGGGAAACACAGAGAGACCCCAGACCCAAATTAATGGGGGGGGAACACAGAGAGACCCCAGACCCAAATTAATGGGGGGGGAAACAGGGGAGACCCCAGACCCAAATTAATGGGGGGGGGAAACACAGAGAGACCCCAGACCCAAATTAATGGGGGGGGGAAACACAGAGAGACCCCAGACCCAAATTAATGGGGGAGGGCACAGAGAGACCCCAGACCCAAATTAATGGGGGAGGGGAATACAGAGAGACCCCAGACCCAAATTAATGGGGGGGAAACACAGAGAGACCCCAGACCCAAATTAATGGGGGGGGGAAACACAGAGAGACCCCAGACCCAAATTAATGGGGGAGGGCACAGAGAGACCCCAGACCCAAATTAATGGGGGGGAACAGAGGAGACCCCAGACCCAAATTAATGGGGGGGGGAAACACAGAGAGACCCCAGACCCAAATTAATGGGGGGAGGGGAAACACAGAGAGACCCCAGACCCAAATTAATGGGGGGGAAACACAGAGAGACCCCAGACCCAAATTAATGGGGGGGGGAAACACAGAGAGACCCCAGACCCAAATTAATGGGGGGGGGAAACACAGAGAGACCCCAGACCCAAATTAATGGGGAGGGCAGAGGGGAGACCCCAGACCCAAATTAATGGGGGGGGAAACACAGAGAGACCCCAGACCCAAATTAATGGGGGGGGCACAGAGAGACCCCAGACCCAAATTAATGGGAGGGGAAACACAGAGAGACCCCAGACCCAAATTAATGGGGGGAGGGCGGGGGGAGACCCCAGACCCAAATTAATGGGAGGGGAAACACAGAGAGACCCCAGACCCAAATTAATGGGGAGGAAACACAGAGAGACCCCAGACCCAAATTAATGGGGAGGGGCAGAGGGGAGACCCCAGACCCAAATTAATGGGGGGGGGAAACACAGAGAGACCCCAGACCCAAATTAATGGGGGGGGGGAAACACAGAGAGACCCCAGACCCAAATTAATGGGGAGGGGCAGAGGGAGACCCCAGACCCAAATTAATGGGGGGGGAAACACAGAGAGACCCCAGACCCAAATTAATGGGGGGGGCACAGAGAGACCCCAGACCCAAATTAATGGAGGGGAAACACAGAGAGACCCCAGACCCAAATTAATGGGGGGAGGGGCGGGGGAGACCCCAGACCCAAATTAATGGGAGGGGAAACACAGAGAGACCCCAGACCCAAATTAATGGGGAGGAAACACAGAGAGACCCCAGACCCAAATTAATGGGGAGGGGCAGAGGGGAGACCCCAGACCCAAATTAATGGGGGGGGGAAACACAGAGAGACCCCAGACCCAAATTAATGGGGAGGGAACAGGGGAGACCCCAGACCCAAATTAATGGGGGGGAACAGAGACCCCAGACCCAAATTAATGGGGGGGAGGGGAAACAGAGGGAGACCCCAGACCCAAATTGGGTGGCGGGGACACAGAGGGACCCCCAGAGACCCCAGACCCAAATTGGGGGGGTGGCACTCCGAGATTAGGGGGGGAGGGGCAGGGGGAGACCCCAGACCCAAATTGGGGGTTCTGGGGCATCCTTGGGGGTCCTTGGGGGGGATTTGAGACCCCAGACCCAAATTTGGGTGGGGTCCTTGGGGGGTTTCTAGGGGGGATTTAGGACCCCCACTCAAATTTGGGGGGTCTTGGGGGGGCTCTGGGGGCTTTGGGACCCCCACCCAAATTGGGGGGGTCTTGGGGGGACTCTCAGACCCCTGACTCAAATTGGGGGGGGGGGGGGGGTTTGGGGGTTCCGGGACCCCCTACCCAAATTTGGGGGGGTTCCTGGGGCTCCTGAGGACCCCAGACCCAAATGGGGGGGGAGGGGGCTCTGGGGGGTTCCTGGGGGGAATTTGGGACCCCAGACCCAAATTGGGGGTTTGGGAGGGGTCCTTGGGGGGAGGGGTCTGGGGGATCTTTGACCCTGAACCTTGACCCCTGACCCCAACCCCTGACCCTGAACCTTGACCCCTGAACCTTGACCCTTGACCCCTGGCCCCTGACCCCGACCCCTGACCCTGAACCTTGACCCCTGACCCCTGACCCCAGTTCCTGACCCTTGACTCCAGTTCCTGACCCCTGACCCTTGACCCCTGACCCCTGACCTTGCCCCACAGAGGATCCTTGAGCCCTGACCCCAACCCTTGACCTTTGACCCCAGCCCATAGAGAATCCTTGACCCCTGACCCCAATTCTTAACCCCTGACCCTGACCCTTGACCCCTGACCCCACCTTAGTGCCAGGCGCACACAGGGTCACTGACCCTGACCTACATTTGGACCTTGATCTCTGACCCCAAGCCCTGACCTCCACCTTGATCTCTGACCCGTGGCTGGTCCTTGACCCCTGACCTCTGACCCCTGACCTCTGACCCCTGACTCACAACCAGGTCTTGACCCACAGAGGGTCTTTGACCCCTGACCTCTGACCCACAGCAGGATCTTGACCCCTGACCCCTGACCCCAGCTCCCGACCCCTGACCCACAGCATGTCCTTGACCTCTGACCCTGAACCTCAATCCCTGACCCCAACCCCTGGTCCTAAACTTTGACCCCTGACCCCTGGCCCCTGACCCCTGACCTATCCCTGCCTCCCACAGGCCCTGTGGTGGCCCCCGGGGCTGTTGGTGACCCCTGACCTTTGACCTGCTCCTTGCCCCCCAAAGGTTCCCATTGATCCCACTGTGGCCCTGGGGCTGTCCCTGACCTCTGACCCCTGACCCCTGACCCCTGGCCTGTCCCCATTCCTGTCCCCTCAGGTCCCCCAGCTCTCCCTGGGGCTCTCAGTGACCCCTGACCCCTGACCCCTGACCTTTGCCCTGTCCCCTCAGGCCCCCCGGGTGTCCCCGTCTCTCCCTGGGGCTCTCAGTGACCCCTGACCCCTGACCTGTGACCCCTGCCCTGTCCCCTCAGGCCCCCCCGCCGTCCCCGTCTCTCCCTGGGGCTCTCAGTGACCCCTGACCTTTGACCTTTGCCCTGTCCCCTCAGGCCCCCCGGGTGTCCCCGTCTCTCCCTGGGGCTCTCAGTGACCCCTGACCTGTGACCTTTGCCCTGTCCCCTCAGGCCCCCCGGGTGTCCCCGTCTCTCCCTGGGGCTCTCGCTGGCCCTGGGGGGGTCCCTGGGGGGGTCCCTGGGGCTCTCCCTGGCTCTGGCCGAGCCCCCCCGGCGGCGCCGGGCGCGGCTGCTGCTCCAGGGCACGGCGCGCTTCTGCAGGTGCGGCAATGGGGGGCTCAGGATGGATTTGGGGGGGGTTTGGGGGGATTTGGGGGCTCAGAATGGATTTGGGGGGGATTGGGGGGGTTTGGGGGGTCCTGACGGGGTTTGGGGGGGATTTGGGGGGGATTTGGGGGGGATTTGGGGGGCTTTGGGAGGGCTCAGAATGGATTTTGGGGGGATTTGGGGGTCCTGAGAGGATTTGGGGGGGATTTGGGGGGATCCTGGGGGGATTTGGGGGGGATTTGGGAGGGCTCAGAATGGACTTGGGGGGGTTGGGGGGATTTGGGGGGTCCTGGGGGGATTTGGGCAGTTTGGGAGGGTCTAGGGGGAATTTGGGGGGGGGTCCTAAGTGGGTTTTAGAGGAATTTGGGGAGGTCTGGGGTGGTCCTGGGGGGGTTGGGGAGGATTTGGGGGGTCCTGAAAGGGGTTTGGGGGGGTTTGGGTGTCCTGGGGGCATTTGGGGAGGATTTGGGGGGTCCTGGGGGGATTTGGGGGGATTTGGGAGGGCTCAGAATGGATTTGGGGGGCATTTGGGGGGTCCTGGGGGGGCTCAGAATGGATTTGGGGGGGTTTGGGGGGATTTGGGGAGGTTTGGGGGGGATTTGGGAGGGCTCAGAATGGATTTGGGGGGATTTGGGGGGATTTGGGGGGGCTCAGAATGGATTTGGGGGGTCCTGGGGGAGTTTGGGGAGGTTTGGGGGGGTTTGGGGGGGATTTGGGAGGGCTCAGAATGGATTTGGGGGGGATTTGGGGGGATCCTGGGGGGATCTGGGGGGGATTTGGGGGGTCCCTGAAGGGGTTTGGGGGGATTTGGGGGGTCCTGAGAGGATTTGGGGGATTTGGGGGATATTTGGGGGGTCCTGGGGGGGTTTGGGGGGATTTGGGAGGGCTCAGAATGGATTTGGGGGGTCCTGGGGGCATTTGGAGAGGATTTGGGGGTCCTGACGGGGTTTGGGAGGGATTTGGGGGGGGGTTGGGGGTCCTGGGGGGGTTTGGGGAGGTTTGGGAGGGTTTGGGGGGGGATTTGGGGGGGCTCAGAATGGATTTGGGGGGGATTTGGAGGGTCCTGGGGGGAATTTGGGGGTAATTTAGGAGGGGTTTGGGGGGGCTTGGGGGATCCTGGGGGGATTTGGGGGGGATTTGGGGGGATCCTGGGGGGATCTGGGGGGGATTTGGGGGGTCCTGAAGGGGTTTGGGGGGGATTTGGGAGGGCTCAGAATGGATTTGAGGGGGATTTGGGGGGTCCTGGGGGGATTTGGGGGGTCCTGGGGGGTTTAGGGAGGATTTGGGGGGGTCCTGAAGGGGTTTGGGGGGATTTGGGGGGGTTTCGGGGATCCTGAAGGGGCTTGGGGGGGTTTGGGGGTGTCCTGGGGGGTTTGGGGAGGATTTGGGGGGTCCTGAAGGGGTTTTGGGGGGAATTTGGGGGGGTCTTGAGGGGATTTGGGGGTAATTTAGGAGGGGTTTGGGGGGGTCTGGGGGGGTTTGGGGAGGATTTGGGGGGTCCTGAAGGGGTTTGGGGGGATTTGGGGGGGATTTGTGGGGTCGTGGGGGGATTTGGGGGGGATTTGGGGGGATCCTGGGGGGATCTGGGGGGCATTTGGGGTGTCCTGAAGAGGTTTGGAGAGGATTTGGGGGGTCCTGAAGGGGTTTGGGGGGGATTTGGGGGGGGTTTCGGGCGTCCTGAAGGGGTTTGGGGGGGTTTGGGGTGTCCTGGGGGTTTGGGGAGGATTTGGGGGGTCCTGAAGGGGTTTGGGGGGGATTTGGGGGGCTTTCGGGGGTCCTGAAGGGGTTTGGGGGGCTTTGGGGGGGGTCCTGAAGGGGTTTGGGAGGGATTTGGGGGGGATTTGGGGGGTCCTGGGGGAATTTGGGGGGTCCTGACGGGGTTTGGGGGGGATTTGGGGGATATCTGGGGGGTCCTGAAGGGGTTTGGGGGGATTTGGGGGATATCTGGGGGGTCCTGAAGGGGTTTGGGGAGGATTTGGGGGGTCCTGAGAGGATTTGGGGGGAATTGGGGGATATTTGGGGGGTCCTGAAGGGGTTTGGGGGGGGATTTGGGAGGGCTCAGAATGGATTTGGGGGCATTTGGGGGGTCCTGAGGGGGTTTGGGGGAGATTTGGGGGGGTTTGGGGGTCCTGGGGGGGTTTGGGGAGGTTTGGGAGGGTTTGGGGGGGATTTGGGGGGGCTCAGAATGGATTCAGGGGGGATTTGGGGGGTCCTGAAGGGGTTTTGGGGGGGATTTGGGGGGGCTCAGAATGGATTCAGGGGGGATTTGGGGGGTCCTGAAGGGGTTTGGGGGTCATCCTGGGGGGCTTTGGGGGTCCTGGGAGGATTTGGGGGGGTTTGGGGGGATCCTGGGGGGTTTCGGGGGGATTTGGGGAGGGCTCAGAATGGATTTGGGGGGGATTTGGGGGGTCCTGAGGGGGTTTGGGGGAGATTTGGGGGGGATTTGGGGGGTCCTGGGGGATTTGGGGAGGTTTGGGAGGGTTTGGAGGGGATTTGGGAGGGCTCAGAATGGATTTGGGGGGATTTGGGGGGTCCTGGGGGGCTCAGAATGGATTTGGGGGGTCCTGAAGGGGTTTGAGGGGGATTTGGGGGGTCCTGACGGGGTTTGGGGGGGATTTGGGGGATATCTGGGGGGTCCTGAAGGGGTTTGGGGGGGATTTGGGGGGTCCTGGTGGGGCTCAGAATGGATTTGGGGGGTCCTGAAGGGGTTTGGGGGGAATTTGAGGGGGATTTGGGGGGTCCTGACGGGGTTTGGGGGGGATTTGGGGGGTTCTGAGAGGATTTGGGGGGATTTGGGGGATATTTGGGGGGTCCTGGGGGGGTTTGGGGGGGGATTTGGGAGGGCTCAGAATGGATTCGGGGGGGATTTGGGGGGTCCTGAAGGGGTTTGGGGGTCATCCTGGGGGGCTTTGGGGGGTCCTGGGAGGATCTGGGGGGGTTTGGGGGGATCCTGGGGGGGTTTGGGGGGGATTTGGGAGGGCTCAGAATGGATTTGGGGGGGATTTGGGGGTCCAGAGAGGATTTGGGGGGGATTTGGGGGGGCTCAGAATGGATTCGGGGGGGATTTGGGGGGTCCTGACGGGGTTTGGGGGGATTTGGGGGATATTTGGGGGGTCCTGGGGGGATTTGGGGAGGTTTGGGAGGGTTTGGGGGGGATTTGGGGGGGGGCTCAGAATGGATTTGGGGGGCATTTGGGGGGTCCTGGGGGGAATTTGGAGGTAATTTAGGAGGGGTTTGGGGGGGCTTGGGGGATCCTGGGGGGGATTTGGGGGGTCCTGAAGGGGTTTGGGGGGGATTTGGGAGGGCTCAGAATGGATTTGGGGGGGATTTGGGGGGTCCTGGCGGGGTTTGAGGGAGATTTGGGGGGGGTTGGGGGTCCTGGGGGGGTTTGGGGAGGTTTGGGAGGGTTTGGGGGGATTTGGGGGGGCTCAGAATGGATTTGGGGGGGATTTGGGGGTCCTGGGGGGGGCTCAGAATGGATTTGGGGGGTCCTGAAGGGGTTTGGGGGGAATTTGAGGGGGATTTGGGGGGTCCTGACGGGGTTTGGGGGGATTTGGGGGATATCTGGGGGGTCCTGAAGGGGTTTGGGGAGGATTTGGGGGGTCCTGAGAGGATTTGGGGGATATTTGGGGGGTCCTGGGGGGGTTTGGGGGGGATTTGGGAGGGCTCAGAATGGATTTGGGGGGGATTTGGGGGGTCCTGGGGGATTTGGGGGTAATTTAGGAGGGGTTTGGGGAGGTCTGGGGGGGTTTGGGGGGGATTTGGGGGGGGTCCTGAAGGGGTTTGGGGGGATTTGGGGGGTCCTGGGGGGATTTGGGGGATTTGGGGGGGATTTGGGCAGTTTGGGAGGGTCTAGGGGGAATTTTTGGGGGGGGGGTCCTAAGTGGGTTTGAGGGGGATTTGGGGAGGTCTGGGGTGGTCCTGGGGGGTTTGGGGAGGATTGGGGGGGTCCTGCGGGAATTTGGGGGGGATTTGGGGGATATTTGGGGGGTCCTGGGGGGAATTTGGGAGGGATTTGGGGGGATTTGGGGCGTCCTGAGGGGGTTTGGGGGGATTTGGGGGTCCTGAGAGGATTTGGGGGGGTTTGGGGGGTCCTAAGTGGATTTGGGGGGTCCTGGGGGTCCTGAGAGGATTTGGGGGGGATTTGGGGTGATCGGGGCGGTTGGGGAGGGTCCCAGAGGGAATTTGGGGGGGGGTCCGGAGTGGGTTTGGGGGGGTCCTAAGAGGGTTTGAGGGGAATTTGGGGGTCCTGGGGAGGATTTGGGGGGCTCTGAGGGGGTCCCGGGGAGATTTTGGGGGGTCCTGGGGAGGTTTTGGGGGGATTTGAGGGGGGGGGTGGTTCAGGGAGCCTTGGGGGGCTTTGGGGTGATTTGGGGGGGTTTGGGGGGGTCCAGAAGGGGTTTGGGGGGTCCTGGGGGGTCTTGGGGGATCCCGAAGGGGTTTGGGGGGAATTTTGGGGGATTTGGGGAGGATTTGGGGGGTCCCGGGGGGATTTTAGGGGGTCCAGGGAGAATTTGGGGCAGATTTGGGGGGTCCAGGGGGGATTTTGGGGGGATTTTGGGGGGGCTTTGGGGTTTCCTTTTGGGGTTTTGGGGCTCTGGGGGGGTTTGGGGGGTCCCAGGTGGGTCTGGGGTCCCTTTTGGGGTCCCCCCGGTGCCCCCCAGAGTTGGGGAAGGGTCTGGGGGGGAAATTTTGGGGGGAAATTTTGGGGGTCCCAGAGGAGTTTTGGGGGTCTGGGGGTGTTTGGGGGGTCCCTGTTGGGGTTTTCGGGGTTTGGGGGGTCTTGGGGGGATTTTGGGGGGATTTTTGGGGTCGGTTTTTGGGGTGAATTTTGGGCTTTTTGGGGTCCCCCTGACCCCCATTTCTCCCCAGGTCCCTCTGGGTGGGGCTGCTCCCAGATTTGGGGGGATTTTGGGGAATTTTGGGTGTTTTTGGGGGGTCCCAAGGGGATTTTGGGGTTCAGGGGTCTCAGGGGTTTTTCGGGTCGGTTTTTGGGGTGATTTTGGGGGTTTTTGGGGTCCCCCTGACCCCCCTGTGCCCCCCAGGTCCCTCTGGGTGGGGCTGCACCCCAGATTTGGGGAAATTTTGGGGAATTTTGGGGGATTTTGGGATTTTTTTGGGTCCCAGGAAGTTTTAGGGGTTCGGAAGCTTTTGGGGTCGTTTTTGGGTCGGTTTTTGGGGGGATTTTTGGGGTTTTTGGGGTCCCCCTGACCCCCCTGTGCCCCCCAGGTCCCTCTGGGTGGGGCTGCACCCAGATTTGGGGGGATTTTGGGGAATTTTGGGGGAATTTTGGGGGATTTGGGGGGTCTCAGGGAATTTTGGGGTTCAGTGGTCTCAGGGTTTTTGGGGTTTTTGGGGTCGGTTTTTGGGGTGATTTTTGGGGCTTTTGGGGTCCCCCTGACCCCCCATTTCCCCCCAGGTCCCTCTGGGTGGGGCTGCACCCCAGATTTGGGGGGATTTTGGGGAATTTTGGGTGTTTTTGAGGGGTCCCAAGGGGATTTTGGGGTTCAGGGGTCTCAGGGGTTTTTGGGGTTTTTGGGGTCGGTTTTTGGGGTGATTTTGGGGTTTTTGGGGTCCCCCGTTTCCCCCCAGGTCCCTCTGGGTGGGGCTCCGCATCTCCCTCGATTATTGGTGGACGACCAAGGTGGAGCTGAGGGGGCTCGAGCAGGTGGGGAAAATGGGGGGGGGTCCCGGGGGGTTTTGGGGGGTCCTGGGGGGGGTTTGGGGGTCCCGGGAGGAGTTTGAGGGGGTCCTGGGGGGTTTTGGGGGGTCCCGAGGGGGTTTTGGGGGGGTCCTGGGGGGATTTGGGGGTCCTGGGGGGTTTGGGGGGGGATCTGGGGGATTTGGGGGAAATTTGGGGGAACCTGGGGGGGATTTGGGGGGGAATTTGGGGGGTCCTGGGGGAACTGTGGGGTCGTGGGGGGATTTTGGGGGGGATTTTGGGGGGGTCCCAGGAGGATTTTGGGGGGATTTTGGGGGGATTTGGGGGGTCCTGGGGGATTTTGGGGGGATTTTGGGGGTCCTGGGGGATTTTGGGGGGATCTGGGGGGTCCTGGGGGGATTTTGGGGGGGTCCCAGGAGGACTGGGGGGATTTGGGGGGTCCTGGGGGGATTTGAGGGGTCCTGGGTGGGATTTGGGGGATTTTGGGGGGTCCCAGGAGGATTTGGGGGGATTTTGGGGGGATCTGGGGGGTCCTGGGGGGATTTTGGGGGGTCCCAAGAGGCTTGGGGGGACTTGGGGGGTTTTGGGGGGATTTGAGGGGTCCTGGGTGGGATTTGGGGGGATTTTGGGGGGTCCCAAGAGGCTTGGGGGGGAACTGGGGGGTCGTGGGGGGATTTGAGGGGTCCCAGGGGGATTTTGGGGGGGATTTGGGGGGTCCTGGGCGAACTGTGGGGTCGTGGGGGGATTTTGGGGGGGATTTTGGGGGGTCCCAGGAGGACTGGGGGGGATTTGGGGGGTCCTGGGGGATTTGAGGGGTCCTGGGTGGGATTTGGGGGGATTTTGGGGGGTCCCAGGAGGATTTTGGGGGGATCTGGGGGATCCTGGGGGGATTTTGGGGGGGTCCCAAGAGGCTTGGGGGGGATCTGGGGGGTTTTGGGGGGATTTGGGGGGTCCCAGGAGGATTTTGGGGGATTTGGGGGGAATGGGGGGTCCCGGGGGGGATTTTTGGGGACTTTTGAGGGAATTTGGGGGAGATCTGGGGGGTCCCAGAGGGGATTTGGGGATCCTGGGGGGAACTTTGGGGTCCCCGGGGATTTTTGGGGGGGATTTGGGGGGGTTGGGGACGTTTGTTGGGGATGTCACAGCTGTGTCACACATCTGTCACACCTGTGTCACACCTGTCACTTGTCACACCTGTCGCACACCTGTGTCACATACCTGTGTCACACCTGTGTCACCTGTCCCCCTGTGTCCCACCTGTCGCACACCTGTCACACACCTGTGTCACACCTGTCACTTGTCACACCTGTGTCACACCTGTGTCACACCTGTCACACACCTGTGTCACACCTGTGTCACCTGTCCCCGTATCACACCTGTCGCACACCTGTGTCACACCTGCCACACCTGTGTCACCTGTTTCACACACCTGTGTCACACCTGTCCCCTGTCACAGGACAGCCCCGCGTACCTGTCGGCCATGTTGCGGTGTGTGTCACACACCTGTCACACACACCTGTCACACACCTGTAGGACAGCCCGGCGTACCTGTTGGCCATGTCGCGGTGTGTGTCACACCTGTCACACCTGTCACACCTGTCCCCTGCAGGACAGCCCCGCGTACGTGTCGGCCATGTCGCGGTGTGTGTCACACACCTGTGTCACACCTGTCACACCTGTATTTGTCACACCTGTCCCCTATAGGACAGCCCGGCGTACCTGTCGGCCATGTCGCGGTGTGTGTCACACCTGTGTCACACACCTGTCACACCTGTGTCACACACCTGTCACACCTGTGTCACACCTGTAGGACAGCCCGGCGTACGTGTCGGCCATGTCGCGGTGTGTCACACACCTGTCACACACCTGTCACACCTGTCACACCTGTGTCTCCTATAGGACAGCCCCGCGTACATGTCGGCCATGTCGCGGTGTGTGTCACACACCTGTCACACCTGTCACACCTGTCCCCTGTCACAGGACAGCCCCGCGTACGTGTCGGCCATGTCGCGGTGTGTGTCACACCTGTCACACCTGTGTCACACACACCTGTACCCTGTAGGACAGCCCCGCGTATGTGTCGGCCATGTCGCGGTGTGTGTCACACCTGTCACACCTGTGTCACACACACCTGTGTCACACCTGTAGGACAGCCTGGCGTACGTGTCGGCCATGTCGCGGTGTGTGTCACACACCTGTATTTATGTCACACCTGTCACACACCTGTCACACACCTGTGTCCCCCCAGGACAGCCCCGCGTACGTGTCGGCCATGTCGCGGTGTGTGTCACACACCTGTCAGACCACCTGTATTTATGTCACACCTGTCCCCTGTCACAGGACAGCCCCGCGTACGTGTCGGCCATGTCGCGGTGTGTGTCACACCTGTATTTATGTCACACACACCTGTGTCACACCTGTCACAGGACAGCCCGGCGTACGTGTCGGCCATGTCGCGGTGTGTGTCACACACCTGTCACACCTGTATTTATGTCACACACCTGTGTCACACCTGTAGGACAGCCCCGCGTACGTGTCGGCCATGTCGCGGTGTGTGTCACACACCTGTCACACCTGTGTCACACCTGTGTTTATGTCACACCTGTATTTGTCACACCTGTAGGACAGCCCGGCATACCTGTCGGCCATGTCGCGGTGTGTGTCACACCTGTCACACCTGTCACACCTGTCCCCTGTCACAGGACAGCCCGGCATACCTGTCGGCCATGTCGCGGTGTGTGTCACACCTGTCACACCTGTCACACCTGTCCCCTGTCACAGGACAGCCCGGCATACCTGTCGGCCATGTCGCGGTGTGTGTCACACCTGTCACACCTGTCACACCTGTCCCCTGTCACAGGACAGCCCGGCATACCTGTCGGCCATGTCGCGGTGTGTGTCACACCTGTCACACCTGTCACACCTGTCCCCTGTCACAGGACAGCCCGGCATACCTGTCGGCCATGTCGCGGTGTGTGTCACACCTGTCACACCTGTCACACCTGTCCCCTGTCACAGGACAGCCCGGCATACCTGTCGGCCATGTCGCGGTGTGTGTCACACCTGTCACACCTGTCACACCTGTCCCCTGTCACAGGACAGCCCGGCATACCTGTCGGCCATGTCGCGGTGTGTGTCACACCTGTCACACCTGTCACACCCTGTCCCCTGTCACAGGACAGCCCGGCATACCTGTCGGCCATGTCGCGGTGTGTGTCACACCTGTCACACCTGTCACACCTGTCCCCTGTCACAGGACAGCCCGGCATACCTGTCGGCCATGTCGCGGTGTGTGTCACACCTGTCACACCTGTCACACCTGTCCCCTGTCACAGGACAGCCCGGCATACCTGTCGGCCATGTCGCGGTGCCACCGCCGCGCGGGGCAGCGCCTCCTGCAGGGGGCGCTCTCCAACGGGGGCCTGTACGTGAAGCTGGGCCAGGGGCTGTGCGCCATGGAGCACCTGCTGCCCCCCGAGGTGACGGCGACACTGCGGCCCCTGGAGGACAGCGCCAGCCCCCGCGGGCACCGCGAGGTGACACCCGCGACACCGGGGACACCGGGGACACCGGGGGGGTGGGGACATTGGGGACACTGGGGGGGATTGGGGACATTGGGGGCTTGGGGACACTGGGGGACATTGGGGGCAGTGGGGGCATTGGGGGGGATTGGGGACATTGGGGGGGATTGGGGACACTGGGGACACTGAGGGGACATTGGGGGGCTTGGGGGGATTGAGGACATTGGGGACATTGGGGACACTGGGGACACTGGAGACATCAGGGACATTGGGGACATTGGGGGGGTTGGGGACATTGGGGACACTGGGGACATTGGGGACACTGGGGACATTGGGGGCATTGGAGACACTGGGGGGATTGAGGACGTTGGGGACATTGGGGACACTGGGGACATTGGTGGCATTGGAGACACTGGGGAATTGGGGACATTGGGGGGATTGGGGACACTGGGGACATTGGGGGACATTGGGGGGATTGGGGACACTGGGGACATTGGGGACATTGGGGGGGTTGGGGACATTGGGGACACTGGGGGCATTGGGGGCATTGGGGGGGATTGGGGACATTGGGGGGGACGTTGGGGACACTGGGGACATTGGAGACACTGAGGGGACATTGGGGGGGTTGGGGGGGTTGGGGACACTGGGGGGGATTGGGGACATTGGGGGGATTGGGGACACTGGGGACATTGGGGGCATTGGCGGGGATTGGGGACATTGGGGGGATTGGGGACACTGGGGACACTGAGGGGGACATTGGGGGGGTTGGGGGGATTGAGGACATTGGGGACATTGGGGACACTGAGGGGACACTTGGTGGCATTTGGGGGCATTGGGGACACACAGGGTGGTGGCACATTGGGGACAATGTGAACCCCTGGGGGACTTTGGGCTTGGGGACACAACGGGATGGAGGAGAGTCCCCAGTGTCCCCTCACCTGTCCCCAATGTCCCCAATGTCCCCAGTGTCCCCTCACCTGTCACACCTGTCCCTCACCTGCCCAGGTGGACAAGGGAGGATTCCCCGGTGTCCCTCACCTGTCCCCAGTGTCCCTCACCTGTCCCTCATCTGTCCCCTCACCTGTCTCACCTGTCCCTTCACCTGTCCCCCATGTCCCCTCACCTGTCCGCAGTGTATGCCAATTGTCCCCTCACCTGTCCCTCACCTGTCCCCAATGTCTCTCACCTGTCCCCAGTGTCCATCTCCTGTCCCTCACCTGTCCCACGGCTGTCCCCAATGTCCCCTCACCTGTGTCTCACCTGTCTCTCGTGTGTCCCTCACCTGTCCCTCAGCTGTCCCCTCTCACCTGTCCCCAATGTCCCCTCACCTGTCCCTTCCTCTGTCCCTCACCTGTCCGCAGTGTCCCCGGTGTCCCTCCCCTGTCTCACCTGTCCCTCACCTGTCACAGGTGGATGAGCTGGTCCTGCAGGATTCTGGATGTCCCCAGTGTCCCCTCACCTGTCCCCAGTGTCCCCAGTGTCCCTCACCTGTCCCTTCCCTGTCCCCTTACAATGTCCCCTCACCTGTCACTCCTGTCCCTCACCTGTCCCCAGTGTCCCTCACCTGTCCCTCATCTGTCCCCTCACCTGTCTCACCTGTGCCTTCCCTGTCCCCTCACAATGTCCCCTCACCTGTCACTCCTGTCCCTCACCTGCCCAGGTGCACGAGCTGTTCCTGTGGGATTCCTGAATGTCCCTCACCTGTCCCGTGTCCCCAGTGTCCCTCACCTGTCCCTTCCCTGTCCCCTCACAATGTCCTCTCACCTGTCACTCCTGTCCCTCACCTGTCCCATGTCTCACCTGTCCCAATGTCCCTCCCCTGTTCCTCCTCTGTCCCCTCACCTGTCCCCAGTGTCCCCAGTGTCCCTCACCTGTCCCTTCCCTGTCCCCTCACAATGTCCCCTCACCTGTCCCTCACCTGTCCCATGTCTCACCTGTCCCAATGTCCCTCCCCTGTCCCTCATCTGTCCCCTCACCTGTCTCACCTGTCCCTTCCCTGTCCCCTCACAATGTCCCCTCACCTGTCTCACCTGTCCCTCACCTGCCCAGGTGCGCGAGCTGTTCCTGCGGGATTCCTGAATGTCCCTCACCTGTCCCCACTGTCCCTCCCCTGTCCTTCACCTGTGTCTCACCTGTCCCCAGTGTCCCCACTGTCCCTCCCCTGTCCTTCACCTGTGTCTCACCTGTCCCCAGTGTCCCCCATGTCCCTCACCCGTCCCGCTCACCTGTCACAGGTGCGTGAGCTGTTCCTGCAGATTTCTGGATGTCCCCAGTGTCCCTCACCTGTCCCTCACCTGTCCCCATTCAATGTCCCCAATGTCCCTCACCTGTCCCTCACCTGTCCCCATTCAATGTCCCCAGTGTCTCTCACCTGTCCCTCACCTGTCCCCATTCAATGTCCCCAGTGTCTCTCACCTGTTCCCCTTCTGTCCCTGATGTCCTCAATGTCCCCTCACCTGTCCCAATGTCCCTCACCTGTCCCCTCACCTGTCCCATGTCTCACCTGTCCCAATGTCCCTCACCTGTCCCATGTCTCACCTGTCCCATGTCTCACCTGTCCCAATGTCACCTCACCTGTCCCATGTCTCACCTGTCCCCAGTGTCCCCTCACCTGTCCCTCACCTGCCCAGGTGGACGAGCTGCTCCTGGAGGATTCCCTCACCTGTCCCAATGTCCCTCCCCTGTCCCTCACCTGTCCCATGTCTCACCTGTCCCAATGTCCCTCCCCTGTCCCTCACCTGTCCCATGTCTCACCTGTCCCAATGTCCCCTCACCTGTCCCAATGTCCCCTCACCTGTCCCTCCCCTGTCCCTCACCTGTCCCATGTCTCACCTGTCCCAATGTCCCTCCCCTGTCCCTCACCTGTCCCATGTCTCACCTGTCCCCAGTGTCCCCTCACCTGTCCCTCACCTGTCCCATGTCTCACCTGTCCCCAGTGTCCCTCACCTGTCCCTCACCTGTCCCATGTCTCACCTGTCCCCAGTGTCCCCTCACCTGTCCCTCACCTGTCCCATGTCTCACCTGTCCCAATGTCCCCTCACCTGTCCCTCACCTGTCCCATGTCTCACCTGTCCCCTCACCTGTCTCACCTGCCCAGGTGGACGAGCTGTTCCTGGAGGATTTCCAGACCACGCCTTCCGGAATGTTCCGTGACTTCGACTACGAGCCGGTGGCGGCCGCCAGCCTGGCCCAGGTGCACCGGGCGACGCTGCCCGACGGGACCCCCCGTGGCCGTCAAGGTGGGACACACCTGGGCACACCTGGGGACACACCTGGGCACACCTGGGACACACCTGGGCACACCTGGGACACACCTGGGACACACCTGGGACACACCTGGGACACACCTGGGGACACCTGGGGACAGCTGGGGACACACCTGGGGACACACCTTGGGACACCTGGGGACACCTGGGGACAGCTGGGGACACCTGGGGACACACCTGGGGACACACCTGGGGACACACCTGGGACAGCTGGGGCACCTGGGACACACCTGGGGACACCTGGGGACACACCTGGGGACACAGCTGGGAACACCTGGGGACACCTGGGACACACCTGGGCACACCTGGGACACACCTGGGACACCTGGGGACACCTGGGGACACACCTGGGCACACCTGGGACACACCTGGGCACACACCTGGGCACACCTGGGGACAGCTGGGGACACACCTGGGGACGGCTGGGACACCTGGGCACACACCTGGGGACAGCTGGGCACACCTGGGGATATCCACAGACACACCTGGGGACACACCTGGGGACGGCTGGGACACCTGGGCACACACCTGGGGACAGCTGGGCACACCTGGGGATATCCACAGACACACCTGGGGACACACCTGGGGACACCTGGGGACACACCTGGGCACACGTGGGTGATGGGCGGGGTCACTGTCAGCCCCGCCCCGTGACCCCGCCCCCCGGGCAGGTGCAGTACCTGGACCTGCGCGATCGCTTCGAGGGCGACATCAGGACCCTGGAGCTGCTGCTGCGCCTGGTGGAGTTCATGCACCCCGACTTCGCGCTGGGCTGGGTGCTGCAGGTGAGGGCACACCTGGGCACACCTGGGCACACCTGGGGATATCCACAGACACACCTGGGCACACCTGGGTACACCTGGGATATCCGCGGGTACACCTGGGTACAATCCTGTGCAATTCATGCACCCCGACTTTGCCCTGGGCTGGGTGCTGCAGGTGAGAGACACACCTGGGCACACCTGGGCGCACCTGGGGGCACCTGAGATACACCTGGGCACACCTGGGATATCCACAGACACACCTGGGCACGGCCCTGTGCCACTGCCCTGTGCAGTTCATGCACCCCGACTTGGTGCTAGGACGCTGCCGCTGTCACTCACCTGTGCCACTCATCTGTGCCACTCACCTGTGCCACTCACCTGTGTCACCTGTGCCACTCACCTGTGCCACTCACCTGTGCCACTCACCTGTGTCACTCACCTGTGCCACTCACCTGTGTCACCTGTGCCACTCACCTGTGCCACTCACCTGTGTCACTCACCTGTGTCACCTGTGCCACTCACCTGTGCCACTCACCTGTGTCACTCACCTGTGTCACCTGTGTCACTCACCTGTGCCACTCACCTGTGTCACCTGTGCCACTCACCTGTGCCACTCACCTGTGTCACTCACCTGTGTCACCTGTGCCACTCACCTGTGTCACTCACCTGTGCCACTCACCTGTGTCACCTGTGTCACTCACCTGTGCCACTCACCTGTGTCACCTGTGCCCCTGGTTGTCATCTGTGTCATCTGTGTCACACCTGTGCGTCCCCAGAAGCTGAAGGGGACGCTGGCTCTGGAGCTGTCACACCTGTGTCACTCACCTGTCCCTCACCTGTCCCTCACCTGCCCCTTACCTGTAGGAGCTGAAGGGCACGCTGTCACTGTCTCACCTGTCACACCTGTGTCACACCTGTCACACCTGTCACACCTGTGTAACTGACCTGTCTCACCTGTCCCTCACCTGCAGGTGTGGGACACACCGGTGACACACCTGTGTCACACCTGTCTCACCTGCAGGAGCTGAAGGGCACGCTGGCACTGGAGCTGTCACTGTCACACCTGTGTCACACCTGTGTCACACCTGTGTCACACCTGTGTCTCACCTGCAGGAGCTGAAGGGCACGCTGGCTCTGGAGCTGTCACTGTCACACCTGTGTCACACCTGTGTCACACCTGTCTCACCTGCAGGAATTGAAGGGCACGCTGGCGCTGGAGCTGTCACTGTCACACCTGTGTCACACCTGTGTCACACCTGTGTCTCACCTGCAGGAGCTGAAGGGCACGCTGGCACTGGAGCTGTCACTGTCACACCTGTGTCACACCTGTCTCACCTGCAGGAGCTGAAGGGCACGCTGGCGCTGGAGCTGTCACTGTCACACACCTGTCCCTCACCTGTCTCACACCTGTGTCACACCTGTGTCACACCTGTCCCTCACCTGTGTCACACCTGTCTCACCTGCAGGAATTGAAGGGCACGCTGGTGCTGGAGCTGTCACTGTCACACCTGTCCCTCACCTGTGTCACACCTGTGTCACACCTGCAGGAGCTGAAGGGCACGCTGGCTCTGGAGCTGTCACTGTCACACCTGTGTCACACCTGTGTCTCACCTGTCTCACCTGCAGGAATTGAAGGGCACGCTGGTGCTGGAGCTGTCACTGTCACACCTGTGTCACACACCTGTCCTTCACCTGTGTCACACCTGTGTCACACCTGTCTCACCTGCAGGAGCTGAAGGGCACGCTGGCTCTGGAGCTGTCACTGTCACACCTGTGTCACACCTGTGTCACACCTGTCCCTCACCTGTGTCACACCTGTGTCACACCTGTGTCACACCTGTGTCACGCCTGCAGGAGCTGAAGGGCACGCTGGCGCTGGAGCTGTCACTGTCACACCCCTGTGTCACACCTGTGTCACACCTGTGTCTCACCTGCAGGAATTGAAGGGCACGCTGGCGCTGGAGCTGTCACTGTCACACACCTGTGTCACACCTGTCCCTCACCTGTCTCACCTGCAGGAGCTGAAGGGCACGCTGGCGCTGGAGCTGTCACTGTCACACCTGTGTCACACACCTGTGTCACACCTGTGTCACACCTGTCTCACCTGCAGGAATTGAAGGGCACGCTGGCACTGGAGCTGTCACTGTCACACCTGTGTCACACCTGTGTCACACCTGTGTCTCACCTGTGCAGGAATTGAAGGGCACGCTGGCGCTGGAGCTGTCACTGTCACACACCTGTGTCACACCTGTGTCACACCTGTCACACCTGTGTCACACACCTGTCTCACCTGCAGGAATTGAAGGGCACGCTGGAGCTGTCCCTGTCACTGTCACACCTGTGTCACACCTGTCACACACCTGTGTCTCACCTGCAGGAGCTGAAGGGCACGCTGGCGCTGGAGCTGGATTTCGAGAACGAGGCGCGGAACTCGGAGCGCTGCCAGAGGGACCTGGGGCACCTGCGGGGGGTGACGGTGCCCAGGGTGCACTGGGGGCACTGCAGCAAGGTGAGGCACACCTGGGAGACACCTGGGCACACCTGGGCACACCTGGGATAACCACAGACACACCTGGGAGACACACCTGGGCACACCTGGGCACACCTGGGATAACCACAGACACACCTGGGAGACACCTGGGGATAACCACACACACACCTAGGCACACACCTGGGCACAGCTGGGATACACCTGGGATACACACCTGGGATACACAGCTGGGCCCAGCTGGGCACACACCTGGGCACACCTGGGATACACCTGGGATAACCACAGACACACCTGGGCACACTTGGGGATAACCACACACACACCTGGGGTAACCACAGACACACCTGGGCACACCTGGGTACACACATGGGCACACCTGGGGATAACCACACACACACCTGGGCACACCTGGGGATAACCACACACACACCTGGGGTAACCACAGACACACCTGGGCACACCTGGGTACACACATGGGCACACACCTGGGTACACACCTGGGCACACCTGGGGATAACCACAGACACACCTGGGCACACCTGGGCACACCTGGGGATAACCACAGACACACCTGGGATACCCACAGACACACCTGGGCACACCTGGGCACACCTGGGGATACCCACAGACACACCTGGGATACCCACACACACACCTGGGCACACCTGGGCACACCTGGGGATAACCACACACACACCTGGGCACACACCTGGGCACACCTGGGGATAACCACAGACACACCTGGGCACACACCTGGGCACACACCTGGGCACACCTGGGGATAACCACAGACACACCTGGGATACCCACAGACACACCTGGGCACACACCTGGGCACACCTGGGGATAACCACAGACACACCTGGGATACCCACAGACACACCTGGGCACACACCTGGGCACACCTGGGCACACCTGGGCACACTGTCCCCAGGTGGGGGCGCTGGGGACGGGCGGGGCGGGCGGTGGCAGCGGGAGGGGGCGGGGCCGGGCTGGGCCAGGTGTCACCTGCGGTGACATCTCCGTGTCCCCTGTGCCCCCCCGTGTGTCCCTGTTCCTGTGTCCCTCCTGTCCCCGTTTCTGTCCCTTCTGTCCTCTCTGTCCCCGTTGTCCCCATTGTCCGCGCTGTCCCCATCCCTGTCCCCGTTGCTGTCCCTTGTCCCTCATGTCCCCACTGTCCCCCTCCCTGCCCTGTCACCATCCCTGTCCCCCTGTCCCCTGTGTGTCCCCTCCCTGTCCCTGTTTGTCCCCTTTCTCTCCCCATCCCTGTCCCCCATTGCCCCCCGTGTGTCCCCGTGTGTCCCCTCTGTCCCCTCTCTGTCTGTCCCCTGTGTGTCCCTGTCCCTGTCCCCGTCCTCCTCCCTGTCCCCCCCATCCCCATTTCTGTCCCATCCCTGTCCCTTGTCATTGTCCCTTCTGTCACCATCCCTGTCCCCTGTGTGCCCCCTGTGTGTCCCCTCCCTGTCCCTGTTTGTCCCCTTTCTCTCCCCATCCCTGTCCCCCATTGCCCCCCGTGTGTCCCCGTGTGTCCCCTCTGTCCCTGTCCCCTGTGTGTCCCCACTGTCCCCTCTCTGTCTGTCCCCTGTGTGTCCCCGTCCCTGTCCCTGTCCCCCCCGTCCCCATCCCTGTCCCCATCCCTGTCCCCTGTGTGTCCCCTGTGTGTCCCTGGCCCCATTGTCCCCATTGTCCCCTGTGTCCCCATTGTCCCTCTGTCTGTCCCCTGTCCGTCTGTCCCTCTGTCTGTCCCCACTGTCCCCACTGTCCCTCTGTCTGTCCCCTGTGTCCCCTGTCTGTCTGTCCCTCTGTCTGTCCCCATTGTCCCCATTGCCCCTTCTGTCCCCATCCCTGTCCCCATCCCTGTCCCCATCCCTGTCCCCTGTGTGTCCCCTGTGTGTCCCTGGCCCCACTGTCCCCATTGTCCCCTGTGTCCCCATTGTCCCTCTGTCTGTCCCTGTCCGTCTGTGCCTCTGTCTGTCCCCATTGTCCCTACTGTCCCCACTGTCCCCTGTGTCCCCTGTCTGTCGGTCCCTCTGTCTGTCCCCTGTGTCCCCTGTCTGTCCTCTGTGTCCCTTGTCTGTCGGTCCCTCTGTCTGTCCCCTGTGTCCCCCCGTGTCCCCTGTGTCCCCTGTCTGTTGGTCCCTCTGTCTGTCCCCATTGTCCCTACTGTCCCTCTGTCTGTCCCCTGTGTCCCCTGTCTGTCCCCTGTGTCCCCTGTCTGTCCTCTGTGTCCCTTGTCTGTCTGTCTCTCTGTCTGTCCCCATTGTCCCCACTGTCCCCACTGTCCCCTGTCTGTCCCTGTCTGTCTGTCCCTCTGTCTGTCCCCACTGTCCCCACTGTCCCCACTGTCCCCCGTCCGTCCGTCCGTCCGTCCCCAGCGCGTTCTCACGGCCGATTTCTGCGAGGGCTGCAAGATCACCAACGTCGAGGGGATCCGAGCCATGGGGCTGGGCCTGAGAGACGTCAGTGACAGTGACACAATGGGGGGTTTGGGGACACTGGGGACACCCAGGGATTGGGGACATCCGGGGGGGTTTGGGGACACCCGGGGGATTGGGGCCGTGGGGCTGGGCCTGAGAGACGTCAGTGACAAACCGGGGACCTTGGGGACATTGGGGACATCTGGGGACACCCAGGGCATTGGGGACACCCGGGGATTGGGGCCGTGGGGCTGGGCCTGAGAGATGTCAGTGACACACCTGGGGACATTGGGGACCTTGGGGACCTTGGGGACCTTGGGGACATCGAGGGGTTTGGGGACATTGAGGGGATCCAAGCCGTGGGGCTGGGCCTGAGAGACGTCAGTGACCAAAGGGGTTTGGGGACATCCGGGGGGGTTTGGGGACACCCAGGGAGGGATTTGGGGGTGTCCCCAGGGGGGGTCCGAGGGGATTTAGGGGGTGCCCGGGGGAGGCCCAGGGGATTTGGGGGCTCCTGGGAGATTTGGGGGATTTTTGGGTGATTTTGGGGTGATTTTTGGGGTTTTTTGGGGTTCCTAAATCCCCTAAATCCCCCCAGAATTTAGAGAAGCTGATCCAGGGGATTTTGGGGGTGATTTTTGGGGTGATTTTTGGGGTGATTTTTGGGGTTTTTGGGGTTCCTAAATCCCCTAAATCCCCCCAGAATTTAGAGAAGCTGATCCAGGGGATTTTGGGGGTGATTTTTGGGGTGATTTTTGGGGTGATTTTTGGGGTTTTTGGGGTTCCTAAATCCCCTCATCCCCCCCCAGAATTTAGAGAAGCTGATCCAGGGGATTTTGGGGTGATTTTGGGGTGATTTTTGGGGTTTTTGGGGTTCCTAAATCCCCTCATCCTCCCCAGACTGCCGAGAAGCTGATCCAGGGGGTTTTGGGGTGATTTTTGGGGTGATTTTTGGGGTGATTTTTGGGGTTTTTGGGGTTCCTAAATCCCTTAATTCTCCCCCAGACCGCAGAGAAGCTGATCCAGGGGGTTTTGGGGTGATTTTTGGGGTGATTTTTGGGGTGATTTTTGGGGTGATTTTTGGGGTTTTTGGGGTTCCTAAATCCCCTAAATCCCCCCAGAATTTAGAGAAGCTGATCCAGGGGGTTTTGGGGTGATTTTGGGGTGATTTTTGGGGTTTTTGGGGTTCCTAAATCCCCTGATCCCCCCCAGACCGCAGAGAAGCTGATCCAGGGGATTTTGGGGTGATTTTTGGGGTGATTTTTGGGGTTTTTTGGGGTTTCTAAATCCCCTAAATCCCCCCAGACCGCAGAGAAGCTGATCCAGGGGGTTTTGGGGTGATTTTTGGGGTGATTTTTGGGGTTCCTAAATCCCCTCATCCCCCCCAGAATTTAGAGAAGCTGATCCAGGGGATTTTGGGGTGATTTTTGGGGTGATTTTTGGGGTTTTTGGGGTTCCTAAATCCCCTAAATCCCCCCAGACCGCAGAGAAGCTGATCCAGGGGATTTTGGGGGTGATTTTTTGGGGTGATTTTTGGGGTTTTTGGGGTTCCTAAACCCCCTAAATCCCCCCAGACCGCCGAGAAGCTGATCCAGGTTTTTGCCGAGCAGATTTTCTACACCGGCTTCATCCACGCGGATCCGCACCCCGGCAACGGTAACGGGGACCCCGAAATCCGGGGGGGACCCCAAAATTGGGACCCCAAAAACCTCGGGGGGGGGGGGACCCCAAAATTTATGGGGACCCCTAAAATTGGGGGGAACCCAAAATTTGGGGCCTCAAACTTTGTGGGGGGACCCCAAAATTCGGGGGAGTCCAAAATCGGGACCCCGGAATTTGGTGGCGACCCCAACATTTGGGGCTGGACCCCAAAACTGGGACCCCAAAATTGGGAGAGGGACCCCAAAATTTGGGGGCGGATCCCAGAAATTGGGAGGGGGACCCCAAAATTCAGACCCCAAAATGAGGATGGTGACCCTAAAATTGAGACCTCAAAACCGAGGGGGACCCCGAAATTTGGGGGGACCTAAAACTGGGAGGGAACCCCAAAATTTGGGGAGGGGGACCCCAAAATTCTGCCGGGATCCTAAAATTAGGGGGGGACCCCAAAATTTGGTGGACGGGAACCCAGATTGGGACCCCAACTTTAGGAGGGTGACCCCAAAATTGGAACCCCCCAAACTGGGGGGGGGGGACCCCAAAAATATGGGGGGATCCCAAAAATCGGGACCCCAAAATTCGGGGCAGCCCAAAAATTGGGACCCCAAAATTCGGGGGCAGCCCAAAAATTGGGACCCCAAAATTCGGGGGAGCCCAAAATTGGGACCCCAGAATTTGGGGGGGGGGAGACCCAAAACCAGGGAGGGGAAGTCCTAAAATAAGGGGGGGACCCCAAAATTGGGAGTGGGACCCCAAAACTGAGGGGGAAAAAGCCCAAAACTGGGGGGAGTCTCAAAATTAGGGGGGGACCCCAGAATTAGGGGGGACCCCAAAAAATGCCAGGAGAGGGGTCCCTAATGCGGGTGGGGGTCCCCCCAACCCCGGGGGTCTCCCCAAATTTGGGGGTCCCCCCAAATCCCCCGGTGTCAGTTCTGGTGCAGCGCGGCCCCGACGGGCGGGCACAGCTGGTGCTGCTGGACCACGGCCTGTACGAGACCCTGAGCGAGAGGTGAGACCCCGAAACCGCCCGGGGGGACCCCAGAAATCACCGGGGGCACCCCAAAAATGGGGGGGGCAAAAAGGGACCCCGGGGGGGGGCAAAAAAACCCCCACAAAAATCGGCCCAAAATTGGCTCAAAATCACCCAAAGAACCCAAAATTGGGGGGAAAATCCTAAAACTGAGGGGGGGACCCCAAAATTTCAGGGGGACCCCAAAAATGATCTGAGGGACCCCAAAAATGGGGGGCAAAAAGTGACCCTGGGAGAGGCAAAAACCCCACAAAAATTGGCCCCAAATTGGCCCAAAAAGAGCAGGAGAACCCAAAATTGTGGGGGAAATCCCAAAACTGAGGGGGGAGCCCAGAATCACGCGGGGGGACCCCAAAAATCAACGGGGGGGACCCCAAAAATGGGGGGGCAAAAAGGGACCCGGGGGGGGGGGCCACAAAAAACCCCACAAAAATCGGCCCCAAATTGGCCCAAAATTGGTTCAAAATCACCCGAAGAACCCAAAAATTGGGGGGGAAATCCTAAAACTGGGGGGGGCACCCCAAAATTTCAGGGGGACCCTAAAATTGATCCGGGGCACCCCAAAAATGAGGGGGTAAAAAAGGGACCCGGAGGGGCACAAAACCCCCACAAAAATCGGCCCAAAATTGGCCCAAAATTGGTTCAAAATCACACAAAGAACCCAAAAATTGGGGGGGAAATCCTAAAACTGAGGGGGACCCCAACATTTCAGGGGGACCCCAAAAATGATCTGAGGGACCCCAAAAATGGGGGGGGTAAAAAAAGTGACCCGGGGGGGCACAAAAACCCCACAAAAAATCGGCTCCAAATTGGCCCAAAATTGGTTCAAAATCACCCGAAGAACCCAAAAATTGTGAGGGAAATCCCAAAACTGAGGGGGACCCCAAAATTGACCAGGGGGACCTAAAATTGGCCGGGGGCACCCCAAAAATGGGGGGGCAAAAAGGGACCCCGGGGGGGGGCAAAAAAAACCCCACAAAAATCGGCCCAAAATTGGCCCAAAAAGAGCAGGAGAACCCAAAATTGTGGGGGAAATCCCAAAACTGAGGGGGAGCCCAGAATCACGCGGGGGGGACCCCAAAAATCAACGGGGGGACCCCAAAAATGGGGGGGGCAAAAAGGGACCCCGGGGGGGGCAAAAAAAACCCCACAAAAATCGGCCCCCAAATTGGCCCAAAATTGGTTCAAAATCACCCGAAGAACCCAAAAATTGGGGGGGAAATCCTAAAACTGAGGGGGACCCTAAAATTTCAGGGAGACCCCAAAAATGATCTGAGGGACCCCCAAAATGGGGGGGGTAAAAAAAGTGACCCTGGGGGAGGCAAAAAACCCCACAAAAATTTGCCCCAAATTGGCCCAAAAAGAGCAGGAGAACCCAAAAATGGGGGGGGAAATCCCAAAACTGAGGGGGGAGCCCAGAATCACGCGGGGGGACCCCAGAAATCAACGGGGGGACCCCAAAAATGGGGGGGGGCAAAAAGGGACCCGGGGGGGGGCACAAAAACCCCACAAAAATCGGCCCCAAATTGGCCCCAAATTGGCTCAAAATCACCCGAAGAACCCAAAATTGTGAGGGAAATCCTAAAACTGAGGGGGAACCCTAAAATTTCAGGGAGACCCCAAAAATGATCTGAGGGACCCCAAAAATGGGGGGGCAAAAAGGGACCCTGGGGGGGGCAAAAAAACCCCACAGAAATCGGCCCCAAATTGGCCCAAAAAGAGCAGGAGAACCCAAAAATGGGGGGGAAATCCTAAAACTGGGGGGACCCCAAAACTGACCCCAGGGGACCCGAAAGTTGGGGGGAACCTCAAAACCACCCGGGGAACCCCGAAATCCCTGGGGGAATCTCAAAATTCCTGGGGGGGGACCCCAAAATTTCCAGGGGGAAATCCCAAAATTGGGGGGAAAATCCTAAAACTGGGGGGGACCCCAAAATTTTCAGGGGGGGGGCCCTAAAATTGAGCAGGGGAACCCCAAAATCCCAGGGGGACCCCAAAACGAGGGGGGGGGACCCCAAAATCGGCTCAAAGCCACCGAGGGGACCCCAAAACCAGGGTGGGTTCCCCAAAATCAGGGGGTCCCCAAAATCAGGGGGTCCCCAAATTCGAGGGGGGTCCCAAAAACCTCTGGGAGGGAACCCCAAAAATGAAGGGGAAAATCCCAAAATTGGGGGGGGGGACACCCCAAAACCAGAGAGGAAATCTGCAAATCTGGGGGGTCCCCAAAATCGCCAGGGGTCCCCAAATCGAGGGGTCCCCAAAATCCCTGGGGGGACCCCAAAAAATGAAGGGAGAAATCCCAAAATTGGGGAGGAAAACCCAAAACCAGGGAGGAAAAACCCCAAATCCGGGGGGGGTCCCCAAATTCGGAGGGGGGGTCCCCAAATTGAGGGGGTCCCAAAAACCTCAGTGGGGTCCCCAAAACCGCCGGGGGACCCCCAAAATGAAGGGGAAAATCCCAAAATTGGGGGGGAAACACCCCAAAACCAGAGAGGAAATCTGCAAATCTGGGGGGTCCCAAAAATCGCCAGGGGTCCTCAAATCGAGGGGGTCCCCAAAATCCCTGGGGGGACCCCAAAAATGAAGGGAGAAATCCCAAAATTGGGGAGGAAAACCCAAAACCAGGGAGGAGAACCCCAAATCCGGGGGGGGGGTCCCCAAATTCGGAGGGGGGGGTCCCCAAATTCGAGGGGGTCCCAAAAACCTCAGTGGGGTCCCCAAAACCACCAGGGGACCCCCAAAATAAAGGGGAAAATCTCAAAATTGGGGGGAGAAACCCCAAAACCAGAGAGGAAATCCCGAAATTCGAGGGGTCCTCAAATCTGGGGGGGTCCCCGGAATTTGGGTGGGGGTCCCCAAATTCTCTCTGTGCCCCCAGGGACCCGCGTGTCGCTGTGCGGGCTCTGGAGGTCGATCGTGATGCGGGACCACGACGGGATGAGGGACAGGGCCGAGGAACTGGGGGTGAAGGGTGAGACCCCCCAAAAATGGGCCCTAAATAGCCCCAAAAGAACCCCAAAAATGGACACTAAATAAGTCCTAAATAACCCCAAAGTAACCCCAAAAAATGGACCTTAAATAACCCCAAAAGAACCCCAAAATAATGCCAAAATAACCCCAAAAATGGACACCAAATAACTCCTAAATAACCCCAAAATAACCCCAAAGTAACCCAAAAAATGCACCCTAAAAAACCCCAAAATAACCCCAAAATGGACCCTGAATAACCCCAAAATAACCCCAAAAATGGATCTTAATCAACCCCAAAATAACCCCAAAAATGGACCCTAAAAAAACCCAAATTAACCCCAAAATGGACCCTGAATAACCCCAAAATAACACCAAACATGGACCCTAAATAACCCCAAATTGACCCCAGAAATGGACCCTAAATTACCCCAAAATATCCCCAAAAATGGGCCCTAAATAACCCCAAAATAACCCCAAAAATGGACCCAAAATAACCCCAGATAAACCCCAAAAATAACCCAAAAATGGGCCCTAAATAACCCCAAAATAACACCAAACATGGACCCCAAATAACCCCAAATTAACCCCAAAAATGGACCCTAAATAACCCCAAATTAACCCCCAAAATGGACCCTAAATGACCCCAAATTAACCCCAGAAATGGACCCTAAATAACCCCAAAATAACCCCAAAAATGGACCCTAAAAAAACCCAAATTAAACCCAAAATGGACCCTGAATAACCCCAAAAATAACCCCAAAAATGGATCCTAAATTACCCCAAAATAACCCAAAAATGGACCCTAAAAAAACCCAAATTAACCCCAAAATGGACCCTGAATAACCCCAAAATAACCCCAAAAATGGACCCTAAATGACCCCAAATTAACCCCAGAAATGGACCCTAAATAATCCCAAAATAACCCAAAAATGGACCCTAAATAACCCCAAAATAACCCAAAAATGGTCCCCAAATAACCCCAAATTAACCCCAGAAATGGACCCTAAATAATCCCAAAATAACCCCAAAAATGGACCCGAAATAACCCCAAAATAACCCCAAAATGGACCCTAAATAACCCCAAATAACCCCAAAAGTGGACCCTGAATAACCCAAAAATGGACCCTAAATAACCCCAAAAATTTCTGGGGGTCATTCCGGAGCTCACCTGGAGCTCACCTGAGGTTCCCTGGAGGGCACCTGGGATCACCTGGGGGTTACCTGGTGGCTTTGGGGGTCACCTGGAGCTCACCTGGGGGTTACCTGGTGGCTTTGGGGGTCACCTGGGATCACCTGGGGGTTACCTGAAGGTGCCCGGGGAGACACCTGAGCTTACTTGGGTTTACCTTGGGCTTACCTGGGATTACCTGAGGATACCTGGGGGTACCTGGGTGTCACCTGGAGCTCACCTGTGCTTACCTGTCCCCCCCCACACTCCCTGCGCTTCTTGGAGACGCTGCTGCACCTCTGGGGTTACCTGGGGGTTCTGGGGGTCACCTGAGGGTCACCTGGAGCTCACCTGTGCTTACCTGTCCCCCCACACACTCCCTGCTCTTCTCGGAGATGCTGCTGCACCTCTGGGGTTACCTGGGGGGTCCTGGGGCTCACCTGAGGCTCACCTGGGTGTCACCTGGAGCTCACCTGTGCTTACCTGTCCCCCCACACTCCCTGCTCTTCTCGGAGGTGCTGCTGCACCTCTGGGGTTACCTGGGGGTTCTGGGGGGTCACCTGAGGGTCACCTGGGTGTCACCTGCAGCTCACCTGTGCTTACCTGTCCCCCACACTCCCTGCTCTTCTCGGAGACGCTGCTGCACCTCTGGGGTTACCTGGGGGTTCTGGGGGTCACCTGAGGGTCACCTGGGTGTCACCTGCAGCTCACCTGTGCTTACCTGTCCCCCACACTCCCTGCTCTTCTCGGAGACGCTGCTGCACCTCTGGGGTTACCTGGGGGTTCTGAGGGTCACCTGAGGGTCACCTGGAGCTCACCTGTGCTTACCTGTCCCCCCACACTCCCTGCGCTTCTCAGAGACGCTGCTGCACCTCTGGGGTTACCTGGGGGTTCTGGGGCTCACCTGAGGGTCACCTGAGGTTTACCTGCAGCTCACCTGTGCTTACCTGTCCCCCCAGACTCCCTGCTCTTCTCGGAGATGCTGATGCACCTCTGGGGTTACCTGGGGGTTCTGGGGCTCACCTGAGGGTCACCTGGAGCTCACCTGTGCTTACCTGTCCCCCCCCACACTCCCTGCTCTTCTCGGAGACGCTGCTGCACCTCTGGGGTTACCTGGGGGTTACCTGAGGGTCACCTGAGGGTCACCTGGGTGTCACCTGCGCTTACCTGTCCCCCCACACTCCCTGCGCTTCTCAGAGGTGCTGCTGCACCTCTGGGGTTACCTGGGGGTTCTGGGGCTCACCTGAGGGTCACCTGGAGCTCACCTGTGCTTACCTGTCCCCCCACACTCCCTGCTCTTCTCGGAGATGCTGATGCACCTCTGGGGTTACCTGGGGGTCACCTGAGGGTCACCTGAGGCTCACCTGAGGGTCACCTGGAGCTCACCTGTGCTTACCTGTGCCCCCAGACTACCTGCTCTTCTCGGAGATGCTGATGCAGCGCCCCCTGAGCCGCGACTCGCGCCTGCTGGGCCCGCCGGGCTCTCACCTGGACGCTTTCCCCGCGGAGGCGCCGGCGCGGCCGCTGCGGGGCGCACCTGAGGGGCACCTGAGCGCCGAGGAGCGCGAGTACATGCGCAGCATGGCGGCGCGGCGCTTCCCGCACATCGTGCAGGTGCTGCGGGAGCTGCCCCGCCCCATGCTGCTCGTGTTCCGCAACATCAACACGGTCCGCAGTGTCCACGGGGCGCTGGGCGCACCTGCGGACAGGTACGGCATCATGGCCCGCAGGTGAGTGTGAGCGCACGTGTGCCCAGGTGTGCCCAGGTGTGTCTGTGTGTCTGTATGTGTGTAAATATGTGCCCAGGTGTGCCCAGGTGTGCCTGTGTGTCTGTATATGTGTGTAAATGTGTGTGCCAGGTGTGCCCAGGTGTGCCCAGGTGTGCCCAGGTGTGTCTGTGTGTCTGTGTGTGTAAATGTGTGCTCAGGTGTGCCCATGTGTGTCTTTGTGTCTGTGTGTGTAAATGTGTGCTCAGGTGTGCCCAGGTGTGTCTGTGTGTCTGTATGTGTGTAAATGTGTGTGCCAGGTGTACCCAGGTGTGCCCAGGTGTGTCTGTGTGTATGTGTGTGACAGGTGTGCCCAGGTGTGTCTGTGTGTCTGTGAGTGAGACAGGTGTGTGTCTGTATGTGTGTGTACGTCTGTGTAAATGCGTGTGCCCAGGTGTGCCCAGGTGTGCCCAGGTGTGCCCAGGTGAGCGCTGCTCGTGTTCAGGAACATCCACACGGTCCGCGGTGTCCACGGGGGCGCTGGGCGCACCTGTGGACAGGTACGGAGGAGTGAGAGCCCGGAGGTGAGAGCCCGGAGAGGGTGCCCAGGTGTGCCCAGGTGTGTATGTGTGTGTAAATGTGTGCTCAGGTGTGCCCAGGTGAGCCCAGGTGTGCCCAGGTGTGTATGTGTGTGTAAATGTGTGCTCAGGTGTGCCCAGGTGTGCCCAGGTGTGTGTGTAAATGTGTGCTCAGGTGTGCCCAGGTGTGTGTGTGTGTCTGTACGTGTGTGTGCCCAGGTAGGGGTGCCCAGGTGTGTGCCTGGGTGTGTCTGTGTGTCTGTACGTGTGTGTGTGTGACTCAGGTGTGTCGGTAGTGTGTGTGTGTGTGCCAGGTGTGCCCAGGTGTGCCCAGGTGAGCTCAGGTGTGTCTGTGTGTCTGCACCTGTGTGTGTGTGTGACTCAGGTGTGTCTGTGTGTCTGTGTGTGTGTAAGTGTGTGTGACAGGTGTGGCCCAGGTGTGCCCAGGTGAGCTCAGGTGTGTCTGTGTGTCTGTATATGTGTGTAAATGTGTGTGCCAGGTGTGCCCAGGTGTGCCCAGGTGTGTCTGTGTGTCTGTATGTGTGTGTGTGCCAGGTGTGCCCAGGTCAGTCACAGGTGAGCCCTGGGGGGTGCTGGGGGCACCCAGGTGAGCTCAGGTGACCCCTGGGGGGTGCTGGGGGCACCCAGGTGAGCTCAGGTGTGCCCAGGTGTGCCCAGGTGACGTCAGGGGGGGTGTCGGGGTCACTCAGGTGCCCCCAGGTGAGGTTGAGGTCACTCAGGTGAGCTCAGGTGTGCCCAGGTGACCTCAGGGGGGTGTCAGGGTCACTCAGGTACCCCCAGGTGAGGGTTGGGTCACTCAGGTGAGCTCAGGTTAGCCCGGGGGGTTTTCTGGGGTCGCCCAGGTGTGCCCAGGTGATGTCGGGGGGTGTCGGGGTCACTCAGGTGTGCCCAGGTGAGGGTTGGGTCACTCAGGTGTGCCCAGGTGAGGTCAGGGGGGGTGTCAGGGTCACTCAGGTGTGCTCAGGTGAGGGTTGGGTCACTCAGGTGTGCCCCAGGTGTGCCCAGGTGACCTCAGGGGGGGGTGTTGGGGTCACCCAGGTGCCCCCAGGTGAGGTTGGGGTCACTCAGGTGAGCTCAGGTTAGCCCGGGGGTTTTTCGGGGGTCACTCAGGTGTGCCCAGGTGAGGTCAGGGGGGTGTTGGGGTCGCTCAGGTGCCCCAGGTGACCCCGTGCCCCTCCCCCAGCGCGGTGCGGAGCTGGAGCCGCCTCCGGGGGGGCCCCGCGCGGGTCGCTGCGGCAGCGGCTGCACCTGGGCTGGGAGCGGCTGCGCTTCGAGATGGCGCTCAGGTGAGACTGGGGGAGGGGCTCAGGTGAGACTGGGGGAGGGGCACAGGTGAGACTGGGGGGAGGGGCTCAGGTGGGAATGGGGGAGGGGCACAGGTGAGAATGGGGGGGAGGGGCTCAGGTGAGAATGGGGGGGAGGGGCACAGGTGAGGGGGGGGGAGGGGCTCAGGTGAGGGGGGAGGGGCCCAGGTGAGAATGGGGGAGGGGCTCAGGTGAGGATGGGGGAGGGGCTCAGGTGAGGGTGGGGGAGGGGCTCAGGTGAGGGGGGGAGGGGCACAGGTGAGAATGCGGGGGGAGGGGCTCAGGTGAGACTGGGGGGGAGGGGCTCAGGTGAGACTGGGGGGAGGGGCTCAGGTGAGACTGGGGGGGAGGGGCTCAGGTGAGAATGGGGGAGGGGCTCAGGTGAGACTGGGGGAGGGGCTGGGGGAGGGGCACAGGTGAGAATGGGGGAGGGGCTCAGGTGAGACTGGGGGAGGGGCTCAGGTGAGAATGGGGAGGGGCACAGGTGAGAATGGGGGGGAGGGGCACAGGTGAGGGGGGGGAGGGGCACAGGTGAGGATGGGGGAGGGGCACAGGTGAGAATGGGGGAGGGGCACAGGTGAGGGTGGGGGAGGGGTCTCAGGTGAGAATGGGGGAGGGGCTCAGGGTGAGGGGGGAGGGGCACAGGTGAGGGGGGAGGGGCTCAGGTGAGGATGGGGGAGGGGCTCAGGTGAGGATGGGGGAGGGGCTCAGGTGAGAATGGGGGAGGGGCTCAGGTGTGGGGGGAGGGGCACGTGGGGGAAGGGTTTGGGTATGGGGGGGTTCAGAGTGGGGGAGGGGCTCAGGTGTGTTTGGGGGAGGGGCTCGGGTGGAGGCTCGGGCCGGGGGGGGGAGGGGCTTAAGTGGGAGGGGGAGGGGCTCAGATGTGGGGGAGGGGTTCGGGTAGGAGGGGGAGGGGGAGGGGCTTCGGTTTGGGGGGAGGGGCTCCTGCGGGGTTGGGGGGGCCTCAGGTGTGGGAGGGGGGCTGAGGGTGGGGGGGGATGTGTGCGTGACTCCTCCCCCAGGTGTGTGCGACCCCTCCCCCCTCCCAGGTGTGTGCGACCCCTCCCCCCTCCCAGGTGTGTGTGACCCCTCCCCCCTCCCAGGTGTGTGTGACCCCCCCCAGCTGATCTCACCTGTCCCCCCCAGGTGTGTGTGACCCCTCCCCCCCTCCCCCAGGTGTGTGCGACCCCTCCCCCCCCCAGGTGTGTGTGACCCCTCCCCCCCCCCCCCCAGGTGTGTGTGACCCCTCCTCAGGTGTGACCCCAGGTGACCTCACCTGTCCGCTCCCCCCAGGTGACCCCCACCTGTCCCCCCAGATGTGTCTGACCCCTCCCCAGTGTGTGTGACCCTTCAGGTGTGTGTGACACCCCCCGGGTGACCCCACCTGTCCCCAGGTGACCCCACCTGTCCCCAGGTGACCTCACCTGTCTTTCCTCCCCAGGTGACCCCACCTGTCCCCTCCCTCCCCAGGTGTTTGTTGTCCCCCAGGTGACCCCACCTGTCCCCCCCAGGTGTGTGTGTGACCCCCCAAGTGTGTGACCCCAGGTGACCCCACCTGTCCCCAGGTGACCTCACCTGTCCCCCCAGGTGACCCCACCTGTCCCCCCAGGGTGACCCCATCTGTTTTTTTTCCAGGTGTGTGTGTGACCCCCCCCAAGCGTGTGACCCCAGGTGACCCCCACCTGTCCCCAGGTGACCTCACTTGTCCCCCCAGGTGTGTGACCCCACCTGTCCCTTCCAGGTGTGTGTGACCCCCCCCCCCCCCAGGTGTGTGTGTGACCCCAGGTGACCCCCAGATGACCCCCCAGGTGTGTGTGTGACCCCCCGGTGACCCCAGGTGACCCCCGGTGACACCCAGGTGTGTGTGTGACCCCCAGGTGACCCCCGGTGACCCCAGGTGTGTGTGTGACCCCCGGTGACCCCAGGTGACCCCCGGTGACCCCAGGTGTGTGTGTGACCCCCAGGTGACCCCAGGTGTGTGTGTGACCCCCCCCCCAGGTGTGTGTGTGACCCCCGGTGACCCCAGGTGACCCCCGGTGACCCCAGGTGTGTGTGTGACCCCCGGTGACCCCAGGTGACCCCCGGTGACCCCAGGTGTGTGTGTGACCCCAGGTGACCCCAGGTGGTGTGTGTGACCCCCCCCCCCAGGTGTGTGTGTGACCCCCGGTGACCCCAGGTGACCCCCGGTGACCCCAGGTGACCCCAGGTGACCCCCCTGTCCCCCCAGGCTGGAGTGGCTCCGGTTCCGGGGTGGCGGCGGCTGCGCTGCGGCTGCTGAGCCGCTGGGGGGCGCTGCCGAGCGGGGAGCACCTGCAGCACCTGCTGCGCGCCTGAGCCCCAAAACCGGCCGAAAACACCCCAAAAACCGGCTGGGAACACTCCGAAACCGGCCGGGAATGCTGAAAATACCCGAAAAAAATGGCTGAAATCACCCAAAAACGGCTGAAAACAACCCAAAAATCGACTGGGAACACCCCGAAAGCGGCTGGGAAAACCCCGAAAGCGGCCGGGAATGCTGAAAATGCCCCCAAAAACGGCGGAAATCACCCAAAAACGGCTGAAAACAACCCAAAAACCGACTGGGAACACCCCAAAACCGGCTGGAAACACCTCGAAACCGGCTGGGAATGCTGAAAATGCCGCCAAAAACGGCGGAAATCACCCAAAAAAACGGCTGAAAACAACCCAAAAACCGGCCGGGAACACCCGAAAAACCGGCTGAAATAACCCAAAACCGGCCGAAATAACCCCAAAAACCGGCTGGGAATGCTGAAAATACCCGAAAAAAATGGCTGAAATCACTCAAAAACGGCCGAAAACCACCCAAAAACCGATTGGGAACACCCCAAAAACAGCTGAAATAACCCAAAAAACCGGCTGGGAATGCTGAAAATGCCGCCAAAAACGGCTGAAATCACCCAAAAAACGGCTGAAATAACCCCAAAAACCGGCTGGGAACACCCCGAAACCAGCCGGGAACGCTGAAAATACCCGAAAAAAATGGCTGAAATCACCCAAAACCGGCTGAAAACAACCCAAAAACCGACTGGGAACACCCCGAAAGCGGCTGGAAAAACCCCGAAAGCGGCTGGGAATGCTGAAAATCCCCCCAAAAACGGCGGAAATCACCCAAAAAACCGGCTGGGAATGCTGAAAATACCCGAAAAAAACGGCGGAAATCACCCAAAAACGGCTGAAAACAACCCAAAAACCGGCTGGGAACACCCCAAAACCGGCTGGGAACACCCCGAAACCAGCCGGGAATGCTGAAAATGCCCCCAAGAACGGCTGAAATCACCCAAAACCGGCTGAAAACAACCCAAAAACCGGCTGGGAACACCTCGAAAGCGGCTGGGAATGCTGAAAATGCCCCCAAAACCGGCGGAAATAACCCAAAAAACGGCTGGGAATGCTGAAAATACCCGAAAAAAACAGCGGAAATAACCCAAAAACGGCTGAAAACAACCCAAAAACTGGCTGGGAACACCCCGAAACCGGTCGGGAATGCTGAAAATACCCGAAAAAAATGGCTGAAATCACTCAAAAACGGCCGAAAACAACCCAAAAATCGACTGGGAACACCCCAAAACCGGCTGGGAACACCCCAAAACCGGCCGGGGAACGCTGAAAATACCCAAAAAAATGGCTGAAATCACTCAAAAACGGCTGAAAACAACCCAAAAATCGACTGGGAACACCCCGAAAGCGACTGGAAAAACCCCGAAAGCGGCTGGGAATGCTGAAAATGCCCCCAAAACCGGCTGAAATCACCCAAAACCGGCTGGGAATGCTGAAAATACCCGAAAATTGGATGGGAGCACCCGAAAATACCCCCAAAAACAGCTGGGAAAAGCCAAAATATCCCCAAAAAAATGGCTGAAATACCCCAAAAATCGGATGGAAACACCCCCAAAACCGGCCGGGAATGCTGGAAATGCCCCAAAAAACGGCTGGGAATTCTCAAAATACCCGAAAATCGGATGGAAACGCCTGAAAACACCCCAAAAATCGGATGGGAACACCTGAGAGTATCTGAAAAACAACGAGAAAGACCCAAAACAGCCAAAAATTACCCCAAAAATCGGCTGGGAAAACCGGAAAATACCCCAAAAATCGCATGGGAATGCTGAAAATAACCCAAAAACGGGATGGGAACGCTGAAAATAACCCAAAAACGGGATGGAAATGCTGAAAATAACCCAAAAACGGGATGGGAATGCTGAAAATAGTCAAAAAATGGTCTGGGAACATCTGAAAAACAACGAGAAACACCTAAAATCCACCAAAAATAACCCCAAAAAGCAGCTGGGAACACCCAAAATACCCCAAAAATCAGCTGGGAACACCCGAGAATGTCTTAGAAATGAGAAAGACCCAAAACTACCAAACAACACCCCAAAAAATGGGCTGGGAACGCTGAAAATAACCCAAAAATTGGATGGGAACGCTGAAAATAACCCAAAAATGGGCTGGGAGCACCCAAAATTCCCTCAAAATCTGCTGGAAATACCAGAAAATGCCCCAAAAATGGGAGGGAAACACCCGAAATATCCCAAAGAATGGGCTGGGAATGCTGAAAATAAAGCAAAAAACGGCTGGAAGTGCCAGAGATTATCAGAAAAACAACCAGAAAAACCCAAAAGCACAGAAAAATACCCCAAAACTGGCTGGGAATGCTGAAAATACCCCAAAAATCGGATGGAAACACCTGAAAATACCCCAAAATCATTTGGGAACACCCAAAATGCCCCCAAAAGAAGCAAAATTCAGCCAAAAAACCCCCCAAAAAAAAGTCTGAAAACCAGCAAAAATACGTGAAAAAAGAATTAAAAAACCCCACAAAACGCCAAAAAAACCGCAGGAAAATTTAAAATAATTCCCAAAATTGGGTGTAAAACACCCCAAAAAAAACCAGCCGGAAAAAAGAAAAACAGCCTCAAAAATACCTGAAAAAAAAACCCCAAAAAATCTCCCCAAAACACCAAAAATTGCCCCAAAATCCCTCCAAAAATACCAAAAATCCCAAAACCCCCTCCCCGAAATTCACTGTGAAAAACCCCAAAACACTGTGAACCCCAAAATCCCAAAAATTACCCCAAAATTACCCCAAAATTACCTCAAATTCCCCCAAAATTTTCCCCAAAATCTTCCCCAAATAAACCTCAAAGCCAAAATGGAAAATTGTGTTTTATTACAAACCGGAATTCTGGGGGGGGTTTTGGGATTTTTGGGGATTTGTGGTGAAATTTGGGGATTTGGAATTTTTGGGGATTTTTTGGGGGGGATTTGTAGCAAAATTTGGGGGTTTTTGGGGGTTTTTAAGGGACATTTTGGGGGATTTTGAAAAAAAAAATTGGGAGTTTTTTTGGGAACTTTTGGGGGTTTTAGGAAATTTTTTTTGGGGGGAATTTTTTGGATTTTAAGAAATATTTGGGGGGGATTTGGTTTTTTTTATATAATTTTTGGGGGTTTTTGGGGGAAGATTTTTAGGAAGAGGTTTTTTTTTTTTTGTTTTGGGGAATTTTGGAGGTTTTGGGGGGATTTTTTGGGGATTTTTTTTTTGAATTTTTGTATTTTTGGGGATTTTTGGAGGGGAATTTTGGGGGGAATTCTGTGGATTTTGGGTCCCTCAGAAGTGGGCGGTGACGCGGTCGATCTCCAGGAGGTCGTCCAGGATCTGTGGGGGAGGGGAGAGAGGTCAGGGACTCACCTGGGCAAAATTCACCTGTCCCAAAATTCACCTAAAACTCATCTGTGAAACCTCACCTGTCCCAAAATTCACCTGTCCCAAATTCACCTGTCCCAAATTCACCTGGGCAAAATTCACCTGTCCCAAATTCACCTAAAACTCACCTGTGAAACCTCACCTGTCCCAAAATTCACCTGTCCCAAATTCACCTGTCCCAAATTCACCTAAAACTCACCTGTGAAACCTCACCTGTCCCAAAATTCACCTGTCCTGAATCTCACCTGGGCAAAATTCCCCTGTCCAAAATTTGCCTGTGCTGAATCTCACCTGTCCCAACTTCACCTGTCCAAAATTTACCTGTCCCAAAATTCACCTGTCCTGTCCCACCCTGCCCAGGTGTGTCCCAGGTGTGCCCAGGTGTGTCCCAGGTGTGTCCCAGGTGTGTCACTCATTATCTCAGGTGTGTCCCAGGTGTGTCACTCATTATCTCAGGTGTGCCCAGGTGTGTCCCACCCTGCCCAGATGTGTCCAGGTGTGCCCAGGTGTGTCCCTCATGATCTCAGGTGTGCCCAGGTGTGTCCCACCCTGCCCAGATGTGTCCAGGTGTGTCCCAGATGTGTCCCAGGTGTGCCCAGAGGTGTCCCAGGTGTGCCCAGGTGTGTCCAGGTGTGTCCCAGGTGTGTCCCAGGTGTGTCACTCATGATCTCAGGTGTGCCCAGGTGTGTCCCAGGTGTGTCCAGGTGTGTCCAGGTGTGCCCAGGTGTGCCCAGGTGTGTCCAGGTGTGCCCAGGTGTGCCCAGGTGTGTCCCAGGTGTGTCACTCACGATCTCAGGTGTGCCCAGGTGTGTCCCAGGTGTGTCCAGGTGTGTCCAGGTGTGCCCAGGTGTGCCCAGGTGTGTCCAGGTGTGCCCAGGTGTGCCCAGGTGTGTCCCAGGTGTGTCACTCACGATCTCAGGTGTGCCCAGGTGTGTCCCAGATGCGTCCAGGTGTGTCCCATGTGTGTCCCAGGTGTCCCCCAGGTGTGTCCCAGGTGTGTCACTCATGATCTCAGGTGTGCCCAGGTGTGTCCCAGGTGTGCCCAGGTGTGCCAGGTGTGTCCCAGGTGTGTCCCAGGTGTGTCCCAGGTGTGCCCAGCTGTGCCCAGGTGCGTCACTCACGATCTCAGGTGTGGTGCCGATTTTCTTGGCCAGCTCCGCCCTCTCCATGGCGCTCAGGTACAGGTACCTGCCCAGCAGTTCCCCGTCCAGGACGTTGCGCACGGCGTTCTGCAGCAGGCGGCGCTCGGACTGCAGCAACCTGCGCGGGGGGACAGGTGGGACAGGTGAGACAGGTGGGATGGGTGGGACAGGGGAGGGACAGGTGGGACAGGGGAGGGACAGGGGAGGGACAGGTGGGACAGGTGAGGGACAGGTGGGACAGGGGAGGGACAGGTGAGGGACAGGTGGGACAGGTGGGACAGGTGAGGGACAGGTGGGACAGGTGGGACAGGTGAGGGACAGGTGGGACAGGTGAGGGACAGGTGGGATGGGTGGGACAGGGGAGGGACAGGTGAGGGACAGGTGGGACAGGTGAGGGACAGGTGGGATGGGTGGGACAGGGGAGGGACAGGTGAGGGACAGGTGGGACAGGTGGGACAGGGGAGAGACAGGTGGGACAGGGGAGGGACAGGTGGGACAGGGGAGGGACAGGGGAGGGACAGGTGGGACAGGTGAGAGAGGTGAGGGACAGGGGAGGGACAGGGGAGGGACAGGTGGGACAGGTGGGACAGGGGAGGGACAGGTGAGACAGGGGAGGGACAGGGGAGGGACAGGTGAGACAGGGGAGGGACATTGGGACAGGTGAGGGACAGGAGGACAGGTGGGATGGGTGGGACAGGTGAGGGACAGGTGAGGGAAGGTGAGACAGGTAGGACAGGTGAGGGAAGGTGGGACAAGTGAGGGACAGCTGGGACAGGGGAGGGACAGGTGAGGGACAGGTGAGAGAGGTGAGGGACAGGTGAGGGACAGGACAAGGGGACAGGTGAGGGACAGGTGAGGGACAGGTGGGATGGGTGGGACAGGTGAGGGACAGGGGAGGGACAGGTGGGACAGGGGAGGGACAGGTGAGGGACAGGTGGGACGGGAGGGACAGGTGGGACAGGGGAGGGACAGGTGAAACTCAGGTGAGGGACAGGTGAGGGATGGGACAGGTGAGGGACAGTTGATGGGCAGGGAACAGGTGAGACAGGTGGCACAGGTGAGAGAGGTGAGGGACAGGGGAGGGACAGGTGAGGGACAGGTGAGACAGGTGAAGGATGGAACAGGAGGGACAGATCAGGGATGGGACAGGTGAGGGACAAGTGAGACAGGTGAGGGACAGGTGGGACAGGGGAGGGACAGGTGAGGGACAGGTGGGACAGGTGAAGGATGGAACAGGAGGGACAGATCAGCGATGGGACAGGTGAGGGACAGGTGGGACAGGACAAGGGGACAGGTGAGGGACAGCAGGACAGGTGGGATGGGTGGGACAGGTGAGGGACAGGTGAGGGACAGGTAGGACAGGTGAGGGACAGGTGGGAGAGATGAGAGACAGGTGAGAGATAGGACAGGTGGGACAGGTGTGTCCCTACCTGAATGTCCGGGGGTTGAGGCCGGCCAGGTGCGGCAGGGCAGAGCTCAGGTGTGCCCAGCTGTGCCCAGGCATGCCCAGGTGTGTGTAGATGTACCCAGCTGTGCCCAGGTGTGCCCAGGTGTGTGCAGGTGTATCCCAGGTGTGCCCTCACCTGAAGGCCCGTGGGTTGAGGCCGGCCAGGTGCGGCAGGGCGGAGCTGAGGTGTGCCCAGCTGTACCCAGGTGTATCCCAGGTGTACCCAGGTGTATCCCAGGTGTGCCCAGCTGTACCCAGGTGTGCCCAGGTGTATCCATTTACCTGAATGCCCTGGGGTTGAGGCCGGCCAGGTGCGGCAGGGCGGAGCTGAGGTGTACCCCAGGTGTGCCCAGGTGTGCCCAGCTGTACCCAGGTGTATCCCCGGTGTGCCCAGGTGTATCCCAGCTGTGCCCAGGTGTGCCCAGGTGTATCCATTTACCTGAATGCCCGTGGGTTGAGGCCGGCCAGGTGTGGCAGGGCGGAGCTGAGGTGTGCCCAGCTGTACCCAGGTGTATCCCCGGTGTGCCCAGGTGTATCCCAGGCGTGCCCAGGTGTGTGCAGATGTTCCCCAGGTGTGCCCAGGTGTGCCCTCACCTGAATGCCCTGGGGTTGAGGCCGGCCAGGTGCGGCAGGGCAGAGCTCAGGTGTGCCCCAGGTGTGCCCAGGTGTATCCCAGCTGTGCCCAGGTGTGTGCAGATGTTCCCCAGGTGTGTGCCCAGCTGTACCCAGGTGTATCCCAGGTGTACCCACGTGTGCCCAGGTGTGTGCAGATGTTCCCCAGGTGTGCCCAGGTGTGTGTAGGTGTATCCCAGGTGTGCCCTCACCTGAAGGCCCGTGGGTTGAGGCCGGCCAGGTGCGGCAGGGCGGAGCTGAGGTGTATCCCAGGTGTGCCCAGCTGTGCCCAGGTGTATCCCAGGTGTGCCCAGCTGTGCCCAGGTGTGCCCAGGTGTACCCAGGTGTATCCCAGGTGTACCCAGGTGTATCCCAGGTGTGCCCAGGTGTGCCCAGGTGTATCCCAGGTGTGCCCAGCTGTGCCCAGGTGTGCCCAGGTGTATCCCAGGTGTGCCCAGCTGTGCCCAGGTGTGCCCAGGTGTCTCCATTTACCTGAATGCCCTGGGGTTGAGGCCGGCCAGGTGCGGCAGGGCGGAGCTGAGGTGTATCCCAGGTGTGCCCAGCTGTGCCCAGGTGTGCCCAGGTGTATCCCAGGTGTGCCCAGCTGCCCAGCTGTGCCCAGGTGTGCCCAGGTGTATCCCAGGTGTACCCAGGTGTATCCCAGGTGTGCCCAGGTGTGCCCAGCTGTGCCCAGGTGTGCCCAGGTGTATCCATTTACCTGAATGCCCTGGGGTTGAGGCCGGCCAGGTGCGGCAGGGCGGAGCTGAGGTGTACCCCACCTGTGCCCAGGTGTATCCCAGGTGTGCCCAGGTGTATCCCAGGCGTGCCCAGGTGTGTGCAGATGTTCCCCAGGTGTGCCCAGGTGTCTCCATTTACCTGAATGCCCTGGGGTTGAGGCCGGCCAGGTGCGGCAGGGCGGAGCTGAGCGCGTTCTGCAGCATCAGCAACCTCCTGTAGGTTTTCTCCTGCATGGGCAGCAGCAGCCCCAGGCCCCCGTCCAGCGTCGCTGCGGGCACGGAGAGTCAGGGCAGCCAAAAACACCCGATTCCACCCCAAACCCCAAAATTACAGAAACCCCAAAAACCCCAAAATTACAGAAACCCCAAATCCCAAACCCCAAAATTACAGAAACCCCAAATCCCAAACCCCGAAATTACAGAAACCCCAAACCCCCAACCCCAAAATTACAGAAACCCCAAACCCCAAACCCCAAAATTACAGAAACCCCAAATCCCAAACCCCAAAATTACAGAAACCCCAAATCCCAAACCCTGAAACTACAGAAACCCCAAACCCCAAAAACCCCAAAATTACAGAAATCCCAAATCCCAAAAACCCCAAAATTACAGAAATCCCAAACCCCAAACCCCAAAATTACAGAAATCCCAAATCCCAAACCCCAAAATTACAGAAACCCCAAATCCCAAACCCTGAAACTACAGAAACCCCAAATCCCAAACCCCAAAATTACAGAAACCCCAAATCCCAAACCCTGAAACTACAGAAACCCCAAACCCCAAAAACCCCAAAATTACAGAAATCCCAAATCCCAAAAACCCCAAAATTACAGAAATCCCAAACCCCAAACCCCAAAATTACAGAAATCCCAAATCCCAAACCCCAAAATTACAGAAACCCCAAATCCCAAACCCTGAAACTACAGAAACCCCAAATCCCAAACCCCAAAATTACAGAAACCCCAAATCCCAAACCCTGAAACTACAGAAACCCCAAATCCCAAACCCCAAAATTACAGAAACCCCAAATCCCAAACCCCGAAATTACAGAAATCCCAAATCCCAAAAACCCCAAAATTACAGAAATCCCAAATCCCAAAAACCCCAAATTACAGAAACCCCAAACCCCAAAAACCCCAAAATTACAGAAACCCCAAACCCCAAAAACCCCAAAATTACAGAAACCCCAAATCCCAAAAACCCCAAAACTACAGAAACCCCAAATCCCAAAAACCCCAAATTCTACAAGTCCCAAACCCCCAAATTCCACAAATCCCCAAATTCCACAGAACCCCAAATGCCAGGAACCCCAAAACCCCAAATTCCAGGAACCCCAAATCCCAGGAAGCTCAAATCCCAAAAATCCCAAAAAGCGAAATCCCAGAAATCCTCAAACCCCAAATTCCAGAAAGTCCAAATCCCAAAAGGCCAAATCCCAGAAACCCCAAATTCCATAAACCTCAAAACTCAAAACCCCAAATCCCAGAAATCCCCAAACCCCAAATTCCAAAAATCCCCAAACCCCAGAAATCCCCAAACCCCAAATTCCAAAAATCCCCAAACCCCAGAAATCCCCAAATCCCAAATTTCAGTAATCCCCAATTCCAGAAACCAGCATCGCTGCAGGGCGACACGTCAGGGGAACCAAAAACCCCAAATTCCACCCCAAATCCCAAATTCTAGAAATCCCAACACCCCAAATCCCCAAATTCCACAAAACCCCAAATCCCAGAAACCCCAAACCCCAAATTCCAGAAACCCCAAATTCCAGAAATCCCCAAATCCCAAATTCCAGAAACCCCAAACCTCAAAATTCCAGAAACCCCAAATTCCATAAACCCCAAAACTCAAAAACCCAAACTCCAGAAATCCCCAAATCCCAAAAACCCCAAATCCCAGAAATTTCAAAACCCCAAATCCCAGAAACCCCAAATCCCAAATTCCAGAAATCTGCCAAACTGCAGAAATCCCCAAAATCCCAAATCCCAGAAATCCCCAAATCCCAAATTCCAGAAATCCCAAATCCCAGAAATCCCCAAATCCCAAATTCCAAAAATCCCCAAATTCCAGAAATCCCCAAACCCCAAATTCCAGAAATCCCAAATCCCAAAAATCCCAAATCCCAGAAATCCCCAAATCCCAAATATAAAAAAATCCCCAAATTCCAGAAATCCCCAAACCCCAAATTCCAGAAACCCCAAAATGCCAAATTCCAGAAATCCCAAATTCCAGAAACCCCAGGTCCCAGAAATCCCCAAATCCCAAACCCCCAAATCCCACCCCAAACCCCACCCTGATCCCAAAATCCCCAAATCCCAGAAATCCCAAATCCCGGAAATCCCAAACCCCAGAAACCCAAATCCCAAAACCCCAAATCCCAAAACCCCAAATTCCAACCCAATCCCAAAGCCCCAAATTCCACCCCAAATCCCGGCACCCCAAAGCCCAAAAATCCCCAACTCCACCCCAAATCCCAGAAACCCCAAATTCAACCCCAAATTTCACCCCAAATCCCAAATTCTAGAAACCCCAAATCCACACAGGTGCTGTGCTTGCGCTCCCAGGTGTGTCCCCAGGTGTGTCCCCATGTCCCCAGGTGTGTCCCCCTTACCGAACCAGGTGATGTGCTTGTTCTCCCAGGTGTGTCCCCATGTCCCCAGGTGTGTCCCAGGTGTCCCCAGGTGTGTCCCCATGTCCCCAGGTGTGTCCCCAGTTGTGTTCCCATGTCCCCAGGTGTCCCCAGGTGTGTCACTCACTGAACCAGGTGATGTGCTTGTTCTCCCAGGTGTATCCCAGGGGTATCCCAGGTGTGTCCCAGGTGTGTCCCCATGTCCCCAGGTGTCCCCAGGTGTGTTCCGGGTGTGTCCCCAGGTGTGCCCCAGGTGTGTCCCCCTTACCGAACCAGGTGCTGTGCTTGTTCTCCCAGGTGTGTCCCCATGTCCCCAGCTGTATCCCCAGGTGTGTCCCCATGTCCCCAGGTGTGCCCCAGGTGTGTCACTCACCGAACCAGGTGATGTGCTTGTTCTCCCAGGTGTGTCCCCATGTCCCCAGGTGTGTCCCCAGGTGTGTCCCCCTTACCGAACCAGGTGATGTGCTTGTTCTCCCAGGTGTGTCCCCATGTCCCCAGGTGTGCCCCAGGTGTGTCCCCATGTCCCCAGGTGTGCCCCAGGTGTCCCCAGGTGTGTCCCCCTTACCGAACCAGGCGCTGTGCTTGTTCTCCCAGGTGTATCCCAGGTGTGTCCCAGGTGTATCCCAGGTGTGTCCCAGGTGTGTCCCCATGTCCCCAGGTGTCCCCAGGTGTGTTCCGGGTGTGTCCCCAGGTGTGCCTCAGGTGTGTCACTCACCGAACCAGGTGATGTGCTTGTTCTCCCAGGTGTGTCCCCATGTCCCCAGGTGTGTTCCGGGTGTGCCCCAGGTGTGTCCCCATGTCCCCCTTACCGAACCAGGTGATGTGCTTGCGCTCCCAGGTGTGTCCCCATGTCCCCAGGTGTGTCCCCATGTCCCCAGGTGTGTCCCAGGTGTATCCCAGGTGTGTCCCCAGGTGTGTCCCCATGTCCCCAGGTGTGTCCCCCTTACCGAACCAGGTGATGTGCTTGTTCTCCCAGGTGTATCCCAGGTGTGTCCCCATGCCCAGGTGTGTCCCAGGTGTCCCCAGGTGTCCCCAGGTGTGTCCCCATGTCCCACTCACTGAACCAGGTGATGTGCTTGTTCTCCCAGGTGTGTCCCCATGTCCCCAGGTGTGTCCCCATGTCCCCAGGTGTGTCCCCAGGTGTGTCCCCCTTACCGAACCAGGTGATGTGCTTGTTCTCCCAGGTGTGTCCCCATGTCCCCAGGTGTGTCCCCATGTCCCCAGGTGTCCCCAGGTGTGTCACTCACCGAACCAGGTGATGTGCTTGTTCTCCCAGGTGTCCCCAGGTGTGTCCCCATGTCCCCAGGTGTCCCCAGGTGTGTCACTCACCGAACCAGGTGATGTGCTTGTTCTCCCAGGTGTGTCCCAGGTGTGTCCCCATCCCCAGGTGTCCCCAGGTGTCCCCAGGTGTGTCACTCACCGAACCAGGTGATGTGCTTGTTCTCCCAGGTGTGCCCCAGGTGTGTCCCCATGCCCAGGTGTGTCCCAGGTGTCCCCAGGTGTCCCCAGGTGTGTCCCCATGTCCCCCTTACCGAACCAGGTGATGTGCTTGTTCTCCCAGGTGCTGCTGCGCCGGTTGGGCCCCTCGGCGTGCCCGCGGCACGGCGTGCGCCAGAAGGTGTTGACGTGCGCGCCCACGTGGAAGTCGGCGCGGCGCAGCAGCCGCAGCCCCCCGAAGGACTCCTTGGCTGGGGGACACGCGGGCGGGGTCACCCGGGGTCACCCGGGGTCACCCGGGGTCACCCGGGGTCACCCGGGGTCACCCGGGGTCGCCCGGCCCCGCCCCGCTCACCTTCAGGCAGGTACATGTACACCAGCAGGTTCCGGTCGCGGTCCGACACTGCGCACGCGGGGTTGGGTGAAGTCAACGCAAATTTACCCAAATTTGACCAAATTTAATCGAATCTGACCCAAATTCACCCAAAGCTCAATAAAATTTGACCCAAATTTATCCAAATCTGAATAAAATTTCACCCAAATTTGACCCAAATTCACCTGATGCTCAATAAAATTTGACCCAAATTCACCCAAAGCTCAATAAAATCTGACCCAAATTTGACCCAAATTCACCCAAAATTCAATAAAATTTGACCCAAATTTGACCAAAATTTATCCAAAGCTCAATAAAATCTGACCCAAATTTGACCTAAATTTACCCAAAGCTCAATAAAATTTGACCCAAATTCGACCAAAATTTATCCAAAGCTGAATAAAATTTGACCCAAATTTGACCCAAATTCACCCAAAGCTGAATAAAATTTGACCCAAATTTGACCAAAATTCACCCAAAGCTCAATAAAATTTGACCCAAATACGACCAAAATTTACCCAAAGCTCAATAAAATTTGACCCAAATTTGACCCAAATTCACCCAAAGCTCAATAAAATCTGACCCAAATTTGACCCAAATTCACCCAAAATTCAATAAAATTTGACCCAAATTTGACCAAAATCTACCCAAAGTTCAATAAAACTGACTGATATTCACCCAAAGTCAACCTGAATTTACCCAAAGTGGACCCACATTTACCCAGATTCACCCAAATTTAACCAAAATTGACCCAAATTTAACTGTCTTTGCCCAGATTCACCCAAATTCAACCCAAATTTACCCTAATTCAAACAAAATTTACCTATTCACCCGAATTTAACCAAATCCACTGAAATTTACCGAGATTCACCCAAATTCAACCTGAATTTACCCAGATTCACCCAAATTTAACCAAAATGGGCCAAAATTTAATTAACTTTACCCAGATTAACCCAAATTTAACCAAATTTGACCCAAATCGACCCAGATTCCCCCAAGTTCAACCCAAATGTAACCAAATACGAAGCAAATCCACCCAGATTCACCCAAATTTAACTGAAATTTACTCAGATACACCCAAATTCAACCTGAATTTACCCAGATTCACCCAAATTCAACCCACATTTAAACAAGTTTGATCAAAATTTACTCAAATTCACCCAAAATCAACCCAAATTCAATGAAATTCGACCCAGATTCACCCAAATTGACCAAGATTCAACCAAATTTGACGCCAAATTACCAAAATTTACCAAGATTCACCCAAATTTACCCAACTGGACTCAACCCAAACCCAATCCAACCTCATTTGAACTCAACCCAAACCCGACCAAACCCAACCCAAATCCATTGAACTCAACCAAACCCAACCTAAACCCAACCAAACCCAACCCAAACTCAACCAAACCCAACCAAACCCAACCAAACCCAACCCAAACCCAACCAAACCCACCCAAAACTCAACCAAACTCAACCAAACCCAACCAAACCCACCCAAAACTCAACCAAACCCAACCAAACCCAACCAAAACCCAACCAAACCCAACCCAAACTCAACCAAACCCACCCAAAACTCAACCAAACTCAACCAAACCCAACCAAAACCCAACCAAACCCAACCAAAACCCAACCAAACTCATCCAAACTCAACCAAACCCACCCAAAACTCAACCCAAACCCGACCAAATCCATCCAAACCCATTGAACTCAACCAACCTCAACCAAACCCAACCCAAACCCCACCAAACATAAATAAAACCAATGGAAACCCAACCAAACCCACCCAAACTCAACCCAAACCTGACCAAACCCAACCCAAACTCATCCAAACCCAACCAAACATAAATAAAATCAATGGAAACCAACCCAAACCAACCCAAACTCAACCAAACCCAACCAAAACCCAACCAAACCCATTGAACTCAACCAACCTCAACCAAACCCAACCCAAACTCATCCAAACCCAACCAAACCCACCCAAAACTCAACCCAAACCCAACCAAATCCATCCAAACCCATTGAACTCAACCAACCTCAACCAAACCCAACCCAAACTCATCCAAACCCAACCAAACATAAATAAAATCAATGGAAACCAACCCAAACCCAACCAAACTCAACCCAAACCCGACCAAACCCAACCAAACCCATTGAACACAACCAATCTCAACCAAACCCAACCCAAACCCGACCAAACCCAACCCAAACTCATCCAAACCCAACCAAACCCATTGAACGCAACCAATCTCAACCAAAACCAACCAAACCCAACCCAAACTCATCCAAACTCAACCAAACCCACCCAAAACCCAACCCAAACCCGACCAAACCCATCCAAACCCATTGAACTCAACCAACCTCAACCAAACCCAACCCAAACTCATCCAAACTCAACCAAACATAAATAAAACCAACGGAAACCAAACCAAACCCACCCAAACCCAACCCAAACCCGACCAAACCCATTGAACACAACCAATCTCAACCAAACCCAACCCAAACCCAACCAAACCCAACCCAAACTCATCCAAACCCAACCAAACCCACCCAAAACCCATCCAAACCCGACCAAACCCACCCAAATCCATCCAAACCCATTGAACTCAACCAATCTCAACCAAACCCAACCCAAACTCATCCAAACTCAACCAAACATAAATAAAACCAACCCAAACCAAACCAAACCCACCCAAACTCAACCCAAACCCGACCAAACCAAACCAAAACCAACGATGGTCAATCAAACCCACCCAACCCAAACCCAACCCAACCAAACCAAAACCAATGATGGTCAATCAAACCCACCCAAACCAAACCAAACTCAACCAAACCCACCCCAAGCCCAACTGCCACCAACCAAACCCAAACTAAACTCAGCTAAACCCACCCAAACTCAACCAAACCCAACTACGGTAAAGCAAACCCAACTAAACTCAACCCAAACCCAACCAAACCAAACCAAACTCAACCCAAACCCAACCAAACCCAACCAAACTCAACCAAACTCAACCCAAACCCAACCAAACCCAACCCAAACTCAACCAAACCCAACCCAAACCCAACCAAGCGCACCCAAACCCAAGCCAAACCCAAGCCAAACCCAACCAAACTCAACCAAACTCAACCAAACTCAACCCAAACCCAACCAAACCCAACCCAAACTCAACCAAACCCAACCCAAACCCAACCAAGCGCACCCAAACCCAAGCCAAACCCAAGCCAAACCCAACCAAACTCAACCAAACCCAACCAAACTCAACCAAACCAAACCCAAACTCAACCAAGCGCACCCAAACTCAACCACACCTAACTAAACCCAACCCAACCCCAACGAAATCCCAACCAAACTCAACTGAAACCCACTCAAACCAAACCCAAACCCAACCAAACCAAAACTCTACCAAACCCAACCATGGTAAACCCAACCAAACTCATCCAAATTCAACCCCAACTCAACTGAAACCCACCCACAGCTCAACTAAACTCAACTATGGTCAGGAAACCCACCCAACCTCAACCAAACCCAACCTAACCCAAACTAAACCCAACCCAGCCCAACCTCAACCAAACCCAACCTAACCCAAACTAAACCCAACCCAACCTCAACCAAACCCAACCTAACCCAAACTCAACCCAACCCAGCCCAACCTCAACCAAACCCACCCAAACCAAATCAAAACCCAACTGAACCCAAACTCAACTAAATTAAACCAAAACTCAACTGAAACCCAACCAAACTCAATGAAACCCAACCCAAACTCAATGAAACCCAACCCAAACCCAACCCAAACCAAACCCAAACCAAACCCAAACTCAATGAAACCCAATCCAAACCCAACCCAAACTCAACCCAACTCAACCCAAACTCATCCAAATCCAATTAAACCAAACCAAACTCAACCCAAACCCCAACAAACAACCCAAACTCAACCAAACTCATCCAAACCCAACTGAACTCAACTAAACCCAACCAAACCCAAACTCAACCAACCCCTCCCAAACGCAACCAAAACCCGACCCAAATCCAACCACCTCCATCTAAACCCATCTAAACCCAATGGAACCCACCCAAACTACACCAAACCCAACCCAACCCAAACCGAACCCAACCCAAACCCAACCAAACCCAACTGAACCCAACCAAACCCAATGGAACCCAACCAAACTCCACCAAACCCAACCCAAACCCAACCGAACCCAATCTAACCAAACCCAAGCTCAACCACATCCATCCAAACCCAAACCAGACTCAACCAAACCAAACCCATCTAAACCAAACTGAACCCAACCCAACCTCAACCAAACCCAACTAGACTCAACCCAAACCCAACCAAACCCAACTGAACCCAACCAAACCCAACTAAACTCAACCCAAACCCAACCAAACCCAACCAAACCCAACTGAACCCAACCGAACCCAACCAAACCCAACCAAACCCAACTGAACCCAACCAAACCCAACTAAACTCAACCCAAACCCAACCAAACCCAACCAAAATCAACAAAGCCCAACCCAAACCAGCCCAAACTCAACCAAATTCAACCCAACCCCAACTAAACCCAACTAAAGTCAACCAAACCCAACCGAACCCAAGCCAAACCCAACCCAACCAAACCCAACACAAATCTAACTAAACTCAGCCCAACCCCAACTAAATCCAACCCAAACTCAACTGAACCCACCCAAACCCAACTCAACCCATCCAAACTCAACCCAAACCCAACTCAACCCAACCCAACCCAACCTCAACAAAACCCAACCCAAATCAAATTCAACTCAACCAAACCCATCCAAACCCAACACAAACCCAACTAAACTCAACCCAAACCCAACCAAACTCAACTGAACCCACCCAAACTCAACCCAAACCAAACCTCAACAAAACCCAACCCAAATCAAATTCAACTCAACTAAACCCATCCAAACCCAACACAAACCCAACTAAACTCAACCCAACCCCAACTAAACCCAACCCAAACTCAACTGAACCCACCCAAACTCAACCCAAACCCAACCAAACCCAACCCAACCTCAACAAAACCCGACCCAAATCAAATTAAACTCAACCAAACCCAACCAAACTCAACTATGGTCAACCAAACCCACCCAAACCCACCCAAACCCAACCAAGCACACCCAAACCCAACCCAACCCCAACTAAACCCAACCCAAACTCAACTGAACCCACCCAAACTCAACCCAAACCCAAATCAACCCATCCAAACCCAACCAAACTCAACCCAACCTCAACAAAACCCGACCCAAATCAAATTAAACTCAACCAAACCAAACCAAACCCAACTATGGTCAACCAGACCAAACCAAACCCAACCAAACCCAACCCAACCTCAACAAAACCCGACCCAAATAAAATTAAACCCAACCAAACCCAACCAAGCCCACCCAACCCTCACCAAGCCCACCCCGCCCGCGCCGGCCGTGCCGTACCCAGGAATCCCAGCTGGGTCCCATCCACCATGAAGTCCACGCTGTAGACCTCCAGCGGCTTGGCGTCCTGCGGGGACACCCCTGTCACTGTCACCGTCACCGTCAGTGTCACCGTCACCATCACTGTCATCGTCACTGTCACCATCACCGTCACCATCCCAGTGCCAGGCGTGGCACCTGGGCACCTCCTGAGACCCCCCAGGTGACCCCTGAGTGTCCTCCAGAGCCTTGGGCTGTCCTGGAGACCTCTGGGAGTGCTCCAAGATCCCTGGGTGTCCCTCAGGTGTCCCTCAGGTGTCCCCCAGGTGTGCCCCAGGTGTGCCCCAGGTGTCCCTCAGGTGTGCCCCAGGTGTCCCTCAGGTGTCACCTAAAACTCTGAGGTGTCCCCCAGGACCTTCAGGTGTCAGCCAAGACCCTCAGGTGTCACCTAAAAGCCTCAGGTGTCCCCAGGGACCCTCAGGTGTCCCCCAGAACTGTCAGGTGTCACCCAGCAATGACCTTCAGGTGGCTCCCAAGACCCTCAGGTGTCACCTAAAACCCTCAGGTGTCACCCAGCAATGACCTTCAGCTGGCCCCCAAGATCTTCAGGTGTCCCCCAGGTCCCTCAGGTGTCCCCCAGAACTGTCAGGTGTCACCTAGCAATGACCTTCAGGTGTCCCCAAGGACCTTCAGGTGTCACCTAAAACCCTCAGGTGTCACCCAAGATCTTCAGGTGTCCCCAGGGACCCTCAGGTGTCACCCAAGGACCTTCAGGTGTCCTCCAGGACCCTCAGGTGTCCCCCAGCAATGTCCTCAAGGCAGGTCTGGTGGCCCAGGGACACTTCGGTGGCCCTGAGGTGGGTTTGGTGCCCCAGGGTGGCTCTGATGGCCCCACGGAGGGTTTGGTGTCCCCATGGCAGCTTTGGTGACCCCACGTCAGGATTGGTGTCCCCATGGCAAGTTTGATGTCCCCATGGTGGGTTTGGTGACCCCATGGTGGGTTTGGTGTCCCTGTGAGGAGTTTGGTGTCCCCGTGTCAGGTCTGGTGTCCCCATGGCAAGTTTGATGGCCCCGTGGTGGGTTTGGCGTCCCCAAGGTGGATTTGGTGACCCCATGGCAGGTTTGGTGGCCCCATGGCATGTTCTGATGGCCTTGTGAGAGTTTGTTGGCCCTGGGTGGGTTCGGTGTCCCCATGTCAGGTTTGATGTCCCCATGTCAGGTTTGGTGACCCCAAGGTGGTTCTGGTGTCCCCCTGGTGGGTTTGGTGTCCCCACGGTGTGTTTGGTGGCCCCATGGCAGGTGTGGTGTCCCCAACACGTGTTTGGTGTCCCCATGGTGGGTTTGGTGTCCCCATGTCGGGTGTGGTGTTCCCCGGTGGGTTTGGTGTCCCCATGGTGTGTTTGGTGTCCCCATGTCGGGTTTGGTGACCTCAAGGTGGGTTTGGTGTCCCCCTGGTGGGTTTGGTGTCCCCATGGCAGGCGTGGTGTCCCCAGCACGTGTTCGGTGTCCCCATGGCAGGTGTGGTGTCCCCAAGACGTGTTTGGTGTCCCCATGGTGTGTTTGGTGTCCCCATGTCGGGTTTGGTGACCTCAAGGTGGGTTTGGTGTCCCCATGGCAGGTGTGGTGTCCCCAGCACGTGTTTGGTGTCCCCATGTCGAGTTTGGTGACCCAGGTGGGTTTGGTGTCCCCCTGGTGGGTTTGGTGTCCCCATGGCAGGTGTGGTGTCCCCAACACGTGTTTGGTGTCCCCGTGTCGCGTTTGCTGTCCCCATGGCGGTTCTGATGTCCCCACGGTGTGTTTGGTGTCCCCAGCACGTGTTTGGTGTCCCCATGTCAGGTTTGGTGTCCCCATGTCAGGTGTGGTGTCCCCAGCACGTGTTTGGTGTCCCCATGGCAGGTTTGGTGTCCCCAGCAGGTGTGTGGTGTCCCCACGGTGGGTTTGGTGTCCCCATGTCAGGTTTGGTGTCCCCATGGCAGGTGTGGTGTCCCCCTGGTGGGTTTGGTGTCCCCATGGTGGGTGCGGTGTCCCCAGCAGGTGTTTGGTGTCCCCATGTCAGGTTCGGTGTCCCCATGGCGGGTTCAGTGTCCCCCTGGTGGGTTTGGTGTCCCCAGCACGTGTTTGGTGTCCCCCTGGTGGGTTTGGTGTCCCCAGCACGTGTTTGGTGTCCCCCTGGTGGGTTTGGTGTCCCCATGGTGGGTTTGGTGTCCCCAGCAGGTGTTTGGTGTCCCCATGTCAGGTTTGGTGTCCCCATGTCAGGTGTGGTGTCCCCAGCAGGTGTTTGGTGTCCCCCTGGTGGGTTTGGTGTCCCCAGCACGTGTTTGGTGTCCCCCTGGTGGGTTTGGTGTCCCCCTGGTGGGTTTGGTGTCCCCATGGCAGGTGTGGTGTCCCCCTGGTGGGTTTGGTGTCCCCATGGCAGGTGTGGTGTCCCCAACACGTGTTTGGTGTCCCCATGGTGGGTTTGGTGTCCCCAGCACGTGTTTGGTGTCCCCATGTCAGGTGTGGTGTCCCCCTGGTGGGTTTGGTGTCCCCCTGGTGGGTTTGGTGGCCCCATGTCAGGTGTGGTGTCCCCAAGACGTGTTTGGTGTCCCCATGGTGGGTTTGGTGGCCCCATGGCAGGTGTGGTGTCCCCAACACGTGTTTGGTGTCCCCATGTCAGGTTTGCTGTCCCCATGGTGGTTCTGATGTCCCCATGGTGGGTTTGGTGTCCCCAGCACGTGTTTGGTGACCCCAAGACGTGTTTGGTGTCCCCATGGTGGTTCTGATGTCCCCATGGCAGGTGTGGTGTCCCCATGTCGGGTTTGGTGGCCCCATGTTGGGTTTGGTGTCCCCCTGGTGGGTTTGGTGTCCCCATGGTGGGTGTGGTGTCCCCAGCAAGTGTGTGGTGTCCCCCTGGTGGGTTTGGTGTCCCCATGGCAGGTGTGGTGTCCCCCTGGTGGGTTTGGTGTCCCCATGGCGGGTGTGGTGTCCCCAGCAGGTGTGTGGTGTCCCCGTGTGGCGCTCGCCGTCCCGTGTCCCACCCGGCTGACGAGGGACAGCGTCTTGCTCTCCTCCTGGTAGCGCAGCAGCGAGATGCTCTTCATGAGGTCGGCGGCCAGGATGAAGCTCTTGACGCTGATCATCTGGTGGATGTAGAGCTGCGTGTCGATGAACGCCATGCCCGTCAGCTCGTTGTCCTTCAGGCTCCACAGGAAGATCTGAGGGGACACCTCGAGGTCACCATGGATCTCCATGACCTTGTGGTGGCCTCTGTCACCTCCTTGGTGGCGATTCCAACCCAACCCCAACTGATGTGGAGTGGCCACCACCATCATCTCACTGAGGTTCCACCAGAAGATCTGAGGGAACAAGGACACCTCAAGGTCACCACGGAGCTCCTCGACCCTCTGGTGGCACCTGAGGTCACCAATCTGAGCCAAACCAGCACTGAGTGGCCACCAAGGTCAGCCCGTTGTCCCTCGGCTTCCACAAGGAGATCTAAGGGGACACCCCAAGGTCACCATGGAGCTTCTGGAGCTCATGGTGGCACCTCGAGGTCACCGACCCAAGCCAAACCCAACTGATGTGGAGTGACCACCACCATCATCTCACTGTCCTTGAGGATCCTCAGGAAAATCTGAGGGGACACCTCGAGGTCACCACGGATCTCCATGACCTTGTGGTGACCTCTGTCACCTCCTTGGTGGCGATTCCAGCCCAACCCCAACTGATGTGGAGTGGCCACCACCATCATCTCGCTGTCCTTCAGGATCCTCAGAGCTGAGGGGACACCTCGAGGTCACCACGGAGCTCCTTGACCTTGTGGTGGCCTCTGTCACCTCCTTGGTGGCCCCTCAGGTCACTGACACAAACCCGACAAACACTGAGGTGCCACCAAGGTCAGCCCGTGGTCCTTCAGGCTCCACGGGAAGATCTCAGGGGACACCTTGAGGTCACCATGGAGGTCCACCAGGTGTGCCCAGGTGTGCCAGGTGTGCCCAGGTGTGCCAGGTGTACCTTTTGCCCGATGGCAGACACCAGGTAGCCGTGGCAGGGGCACAGGGTTGTACCCAGGTGTGCCCAGGTGTGTCTGTGGTTATTCCCAGGTGTGCCCAGCTGTGCCCAGGTGTGTCTGTGGTTATTCCCAGCTGTACCCAGGTGTGCCCAGCTGTGCCCAGGTGTGTGTGTGGTTATTCCCAGGTATACCCAGGTGTGCCCAGGTGTGTCTGTGGTTATTCCCAGGTGTGCCCAGGTGTGCCCAGGTGTGCCAGGTGTACCTTTTGCCCGATGGCAGACACCAGGTAGCCGTGGCAGTGGCACAGGGCTGTGCCCAGGTGTGTCTGTGGTTATTCCCAGCTGTACCCAGGTGTGCCAGGTGTGCCTGTGGTTATTCCCAGGTGCCCCCAGGTGTGCCAGGTGTGTCTGTGGTTATTCCCAGGTGCCCCCAGGTGTGCCCAGGTGTGCCAGGTGTACCTTTTGCCCGATGGCAGACACCAGGTAGCCGTGGCAGTGGCACAGGGCTGTACCCAGGTGTACCAGGTGTGTCTGTGGTTACTCCCAGGTGTACCCAGCTGTGCCCAGGTGTGTCTGTGGTTATTCCCAGGTGTACCCGGGTGCCCCCAGGTGTGCCAGGTGTACCTTTTGCCCGATGGCAGACACCAGGTAGCCGTGGCAGTGGCACAGGGCTGTGCCCAGGTGTGTCTGTGGTTATTCCCAGGTGTACCCAGGTGTGCCAGGTGTGTCTGTGGTTATTCCCAGGTGTGCCCAGGTGTGCCAGGTGTACCTTTTGCCCGATGGCAGACACCAGGTAGCCGTGGCAGTGGCACAGGGCTGTGCCCAGGTGTGTCTGTGGTTATTCCCAGGTGTACCCAGGTGTGCCCAGGTGTGTCTGTGGTTATTCCCAGGTGTGCCCAGGTGTGCCCAGGTGTGCCCAGCTGTGCCCAGGTGTGTCTGTGGTTATTCCCAGGTGTGCCCAGGTGTGCCAGGTGTACCTTTTGCCCGATGGCAGACACCAGGTAGCCGTGGCAGTGGCACAGGGCCGTCACGGGTCCCTTCTGCTCCTTCTCGTAGAGCACCTTGAACTTGTTCTTGGTCAGCGGCTGCCCCGGCTCGGGCACCACCTCGATCACGTCCAGGATCAGGATCTGACAGGTGAGACACGGACAGACCAGGTGAGCCATGGAGAGGAACCCCCCAGCACCACCTCGATCACGTCCAGTATCAGGATCTGGGACAGGTGAGACAGGTGAGACACGGACAGGTGAGACATGGAGAGGAACCCCCCAGCACCACCTCGATCACGTCCAGGATCAGGATCTGACAGGTGAGACACAGAGACATGGACAGGTGAGACACAGACACATGGACACCTCATCACCACCTCGATCACGTCCAGGATCAGGATCTGACAGGTGAGACAGGTGAGACACGGACAGGTGAGTTATGGACAGACCAGGTACCCCTGGTACCTCGATCACGTCCAGGATCAGGATCTGGGACATGGACAGGTGAGACAGGTGAGACATGGACACCTCATCACCACCTGGATCACATCCAGGATCAGGATCTGAGATAGGTGAGACACGGACAGGTGAGACATGGACAGGTGAGACACAGGTGACACACGGACAGGTGAGACACGGACAGGTGAGACACAGAGACATGGACAGGTGAGACACGGACAGGTGAGACAGATGAGACACAGGTGAGACACGGAGACATGGACACCTCATCACAGCCCCTGGATCATGTCCAGGATCAGGATCTGGGACAGGTGAGACACAGACAGGTGAGACAGGTGAGACACGGACAGGTGAGACAGGTGAGACATGGACAGGTGAGACACGGACAGGTGAGACATGGACAGGTGAGACAGGTGAGACATGGACAGGTGAGACACGGACAGGTGAGACATGGACAGGTGAGACAGGTGAGACATGGACAGGTGAGACACGGACAGGTGAGACATGTGAGACATGGACAGGTGAGACATGGACAGGTGAGACATGGACAGGTGAGACAGGTGAGACATGGACAGGTGAGACAGGTGAGACATGGACAGGTGAGACACGGACAGGTGAGACACGGACAGGTGAGACATGGACAGGTGAGACACGGACAGGTGAGACATGGACAGGTGAGACATGGACAGGTGAGACACGGACAGGTGAGACAGGTGAGACACAGGTGAGACAGGTGAGACACGGACACATGGACACCTCATCACAGCCCCTGGATCATGTCCAGGATCAGGATCTGGGACATGGACAGGTGAGACAGGGCCAGACCAGGTGAGACATGGACACCTCATCACCACCTCGATCACGTCCAAGTGCCCCCAGGTGTGCCCAGGTACGTACCCGGCCCCGGCAGGTGACCTCCTCAGCCTGCATCAGGCAGGTGTGACCCCAGGTGTGCCCAGGTGTATCCCAGGTGTGCCCAGGTGTGCCCAGGTACCCCAGGTGTGCCCAGCTGTCCCCCAGGTGTGCCCAGGTGTGCCGTACCCGGCCCCAGCAGGTGACCTCCTCGCCCTGCATCAGGCAGGTGTGACCCCAGGTGTGCCCAGGTGTATCCCAGCTGTACCCAGCTGTCCCTCAGGTGTACCCAGGTACCCCAGGTGTGCCCAGCTGTCCCCCAGGTGTGCCCAGGTGTATCCCACATGTACCCAGGTGTGCCCAGGTGTGCCGTACCCGGCCCTGGCAGGTGACCTCCTTGCCCTGCATCAGGCAGGTGTGACCCCAGGTGTGCCCAGGTGTATCCCAGATGTACCCAGGTATGCCCAGGTGTATCCCAGGTGTGCCCAGGTGTATCCCAGATGTACCCAGGTATGCCCAGGTGTATCCCAGGTGTGCCCAGGTGTGCCCAGGTGTATCCCAGGTGTGCCCAGGTGTGCCCAGGTGTGCCGTACCCGGCCCCAGCAGGTGACCTCCTCGCCCTGCATCAGGCAGGTGTGACCCCAGGTGTGCCCAGGTGTATCCCAGATGCACCCAGCTGTCCCCCAGGTGTGCCCAGGTGTGCCCAGGTGTGCCGTACCCGGCCCCGGCAGGTGACCTCCTCGCCCTGCATCAGGCAGGTGTGACCCCAGGTGTGCCCAGGTGTATCCCAGATGCACCCAGCTGTCCCCCAGGTGTGCCCAGGTGTGCCCAGGTGTGCCGTACCCGGCCCCGGCAGGTGACCTCCTCGCCCTGCATCAGGCAGGTGCCCACGGCCACGTAGCCCTTGAGGCCCGACACCGTCTCCTCGGAGCGCAGCGACACCGTCTTCATGCAGGTGACGTGCTCCCACTCCTCCAGCGCGATCCTGCACAGGTGGGCACAGGTGGGCACAGGTGGGACATGGGGGGGTCAGGGTGGGGTCACAGGGGCACCCCAGGGACACGTCACTTAATGCAGGTGACGTGTGCCCGCTCCTCCAGGGCCATCCCGCACAGGTGGGCACAGGTGGGCACAGGTGGGCACAGGTGAGGTCAGGGTGGGGTCAGGGGCACCCCAGGGGTCTCAGGTCACCCCATGCAGGTGACGTGTGCCCGCCCATCCAGGGCGATCCTGCACAGGTGGGCACAGGTGGGCACAGGTGGGCACAGGTGGGCACAGGTGGGCACAGGTGAGGTCAGGGTGGGGTCAGGGGCACCCCAGGGGTCTCAGGTCACCCCATGCAGGTGACGTGTGCCCACCCATCCAGGGTGATCCTGAACAGGTGGGCACAGGTGAGCACAGGTGGGCACAGGTGGGCACAGGTGGCACCAAACAGGGTCAGTGTGGGGTCAGGAGGGATCAGGGGGCACCCCAGGGGTCTCAGGGTCACCCCATGCAGGTGACGTGTGCCCGCCCATCCAGGGTGATCCTGCACAGGTGGGCACAGGTGGGCACAGGTGAGACATGGGGGGGTCAGGGGGCACCCCAGGTGGGGCTGTGGGGCTCAGGTCACCCCATGCAGGTGACGTGTGCCCGCCCATCCAGGTGCACAGGTGGGCACAGGTGAGGTCAGGGTGGGGTCAGGGGGCACCCCAGGTGTCTCGGGTCACCCCATGCAGGTGACGTGTGCCCGCCCATGCAGGGCGATCCTGAACAGGTGGGCACAGGTGGGCACAGGTGAGACATGGGGGGGTCAGGGGGCACCCCAGGTGGGGCTGTGGGGCTCAGGTCACCCCATGCAGGTGACGTGTGCCCGCCCATCCAGGGTGATCCTGCACAGGTGGGCACAGGTGAGGTCAGGGTGGGGTCAGAGGGGCACCCCAGGGGTCTCAGGTCACCCCATGCAGGTGACGTGTGCCCGCCCATCCAGGGTGATCCTGCACAGGTAGGGTCAGGGTGGGCACAGGTGGGCACAGGTGGGACCAGGTGAGGTCAGGGTGGGCACAGGTGGGGTCAGGGTGAGGTCAGGGGGCACCCCAGGGGTCTCAGGGTCACCCCATGCAGGTGACGTGTGCCCGCTCCTCCAGCGCGATCCTGCACAGGTGGGCACAGGTGGGACCAGGTGAGGTCAGGGTGGGCACAGGTGAGGTCAGGGTGGGGTCAGAGGGGCACCCCAGGGGTCTCAGGTCACCCCATGCAGGTGATGTGTGCCCACTCCTCTAGGGCGATCCTGCACAGGTGGGCACAGGTGGGCACAGGTGGGACCAGGTGAGGTCAGGGTGGGCACAGGTGACGTCAGGGTAGGGTCAGGGGCACCCCAGGTGTCTCAGGTCACCCCATGCAGGTGACGTGTGCCCACCCATCCAGGGTGATCCTGCACAGGTGGGCACAGGTGGGACCAGGTGGGACCAGGTGGGCACAGGTGGCACCAAACAGGGTCAGGATGAGGTCAGGGTGGGGTCAGAGGGGCACCCCAGGGGTCTCAGGTCACCCCATGCAGGTGACGTGTGCCCGCCCATCCAGGTGCACAGGTGGGCACAGGTGGGCACAGGTGAGGTCAGGGGGGATCAGGGGCACCCCAGGTGTGGCTCAGGTGGTGCCCAGGTCTCAGGTCACCCCATGCAGGTGACGTGTGCCCGCCCATCCAGGGCGATCCTGCACAGGTGGGACCAGGGGATTTTGGGGGTCCCACCTGGTGTTGGGGATGGGTCACTGTGGGAGTTGGGATTTTTGGGGTTCCCGGGTGTATTTTGGGGATTTTGGGGTTCCCAGGTGTATTTTGGGGTCCCACCTGGTGCTGGGGATGGGACACCGTGGGGTTGGGGATTTTGGGGTTCCCAGGTGTATTCAGGGGATTTTTGGGGTTCCCAGGTGTATTCAGGGATTTTTGGGGGTCCCACCTGGTGTTGGGGATGGGTCACTGTGGGGGTTGGGATTTTTGGGGTTCTCAGGTGTATTTAGGGGATTTTGGGGTTCCCAGGTGTATTCAGGGATTTTTGGGGTTCCCAGGTGTATTTTGGGGTCCCACCTGGTGTTGGGGATGGGTCACTGTGGGGTTGGGGATTTTGGGGTTCCCAGGTGTATTTAGGGGATTTTTGGAGTTCCCAGGTGTATTTTGGGGATTTTGGGGTTCCTGGGTGTATTTAGGGGATTTTTGGAGTTCCCAGGTGTATTTTGGGGTCCCACCTGGTGTTGGGGATGGGGTCACTGTGGGGTTTGGGATTTTGGGGTTCTCGATGGGATTTTTGGGGTTCCCAGGTGTATTTTGGGGTCCCACCTGGTGTTGGGGATGGGTCACCGTGGGGTTTGGGATTTTTGGGGGTCCCACCTGGTGTTGGGGATGGGTCACTGCGGGGTTGGGGATTTTTGGGGTTCCCAGGTGTATTTTGAGGATTTTGGGGTTCCCAGGTGTATTTTGGGGTCCCACCTGGTGTGGGGAGGGGTCACTGTGGGGTTGGGGATTTTTGGGGTTCCCAGGTGTATTCAGGGATTTTTGGGGTCCCACCTGGTGTTGGGGATGGGTCACTGTGGGGTTGGGGATTTTTGGGGTTCCCAGGTGGATTTTGGGGTCCCACCTGGTGTTGGGGATGGGGTCACTGTGGGGTTGGGGATTTTGGGGTTCTCGATGGGATTTTTGGGGTTCCCAGGTGTGTTTTGGGGTCCCACCTGGTGTTGGGGATGGGTCACCGTGGGGTTTGGGATTTTTGGGGGTCCCACCTGGTGTTGGCGATGGGTCACTGTGGGGTTGGGGATTTTGGGGTTCCCAGGTGTATTTTGGGGACACACCTGGTGTTGGGGATGGGTCACTGCGGGGTTGGGGATTTTGGGGTTCTCAATGGGATTTTTGGGGTTCCCAGGTGTATTTTGGGGTTCCCAGGTGTATTTTGGGGTCCCACCTGGTGTTGGGGATGGGGTCATGCGGGGGTTGGGGATTTTTGGGGTTCCCAGGTGTATTCAGGGATTTTTGGGGGTCCCACCTGGTGTTGGGGATGGGTCACTGTGGGGTTGGGGATTTTGGGGTTCCCAGGTGTATTTTGGGGTCCCACCTGGTGTTGGGGATGGGGTCATGCGGGGGTTGGGGATTTTTGGGGTTCCCAGGTGTATTCAGGGATTTTTGGGGGTCCCACCTGGTGTTGGGGATGGGTCACTGTGGGGTTGGGGATTTTGGGGTTCCCAGGTGTATTTTGGGGTCCCACCTGGTGTTGGGGATGGGTCACTGCGGGGTTTGGGATTTTTGGGGTCCCACCTGGTGTTGGGGATGGCCTCCCAGCTGACGGGTGAGATGAGCTGGATGCTGAAGGCCTCCTGCTGGGGGGGGACGTAGCGCTCGTCTGGGGACACCGAGAGGGGACACGGGGTCAGGGGGGACAATGGGGACATTGGGGACATTGGGGACACCGAGAGGGGACACAGGGTCAGGAGGGACAATGGGGACACTGGGGACATTGGGGACATTGGGGACACCGAGAGGGGACACAGGGTCAGGGGGGACATGGGGATATTGGGGACACCAAGAGGGGACACAGGGTCAGGGGGGACAATGGGGACAGTGGGGACACTGGGGACATTGGGGAGATGTCACTGGGGACAATGGGGAGATGACACTGGGGACAATGGGGACACTGAGAGGGGACACAGGGTCAGGGGGTACATGGGGACAGTGGGGAGATTGGGGACACCGAGAGGGGACACAGGGTCAGGGGGACATTGGGGACACTGGGAATGGGGACACTGGGGACACCGAGAGGGGACACAGGGTCAGGGGGGACATGGGGACACCGAGAGGGGACACAGGGTCAGGGGGACATGGGGACATGGGGACACTGGGGACACCGAGAGGGGACACAGGGTCAGGGGGGACATGGGGACACTGGGGACACTGGGGATATTGGGGACACCAAGAGGGGACACAGGGTCAGGGGGACAGTGGGGACATGGGGACACTGGGGACAGTGGGATTGAGATTGGGGACACTGGGATTGGGAACATTGGGGACACTGGGATGGGACACTGGGACTGGGGACACTGGGGACAGTGGGGACAGTGGGGACAGTGGGACTGGGGACATTGAGACTGGGGACACTGGGATTGGGGACAGAGGGGACACAGGGTCAGGGGGGACAGCGGGGACATGGGGACACTGGGGACACTGGGGACACTGGGACTGGGGACATTGAGACTGGGGACACTGGGATTGGGGACACTGAGGGGACATTGAGAGCACTGGGGACACTGGGATTGGGGACAGTGGGGACACTGGGACTGGGAACATTGGGGACAGTGGGGGCAATGGGGACAGTGGGGACAGTGGGGACAGTGGGATTTGGGACACTGGGACTGGGGACACTGGGGACACTGGGGACACTGGGAATGCTGGGGGACACTGGGGACATTGGGGACACTGGGATTGGGGACATGGAGGACACTGGGGACACCAAGAGGGGACACAGGGTTAGGGGGGACAGTGAGGACACCGGGGACAGAGGGACTGGGGACACTGGGGACATTGGGGGCACTGGGGGACACTGGGACTTGGATTGGGGACACTGGGGACACTGGGGGACATTGGGATTGGGAACATTGGGGACACAGAGATTTGGGGACATCCCCAGGTGTGCCCAGGGACGTCTCCAGGTGTGCCCAGGTGCCCCAAAGTGTGACAGTTACACCCCCCAGGTGCCCCCAGGTGTGCCCAGGTGTGCCAGGTGTGCCCAGGTGCTCCCAGGTGTATCCCCAGACGCCCCCAGGTGTGCCCAGGTGCCCCCAGGTGTCCCCAGGTGCCCCCAGGTGTCCCCAGGTGTCCCCAGGTGTGCCCAGGTGCCCCCAGGTGTGCCCAGGTGCCCCAGGATGTGCCCAGGTGCCCCCAGGTGCCCCCAGGTGTGCCCAGGTGTGCCCAGGTGCCCCCAGGTGTGCCCAGGTGCCCCCAGGTGCCCCCAGCTGTGCCCAGGTCTATCCCAGGTGTGCCCAGGTGCCCCCAGGTGTATCCCCAGGTGCCCCCAGGTGCTCCCAGGTGTGCCCAGGTGTCCCCAGGTGTTCCCAGGTGTGCCCAGGTGCCCCCAGGTGTGCCCAGGTGTCCCCAGGTGTGCCCAGGTGCCCCCACCTCTCTCGATGCTCTCGAACTCCTTCTCCTCTCCCGTCATGCGCGGGATCCGCGTGCAGGGGTGGGGGGAGCTGGTGGCCACCGCGTACACCTGGGGGGGGAGGGGCAGCGCTGAGACCCCCCCCAAAATCCCCCGGGACCCCCCAGGACCCCCCATGTACACCTGGGGGGGGAGGGGCAGCACTGAGACCCCCCCCCCCAAAATCCCCCGGGACCCCCCAGGACCCCCCATGTACACCTGGGGGGGGAGGGGCAGCGCTGAGACCCCCCCAAAATCCCCTGGGACCCCCCCCGGGACCCCCCAGAACCCCCCATGTACACCTGGGGGGGGGAGGGGAAGCGCTGAGACCCCCCCCCCAAAATCCCCCGGGACCCCCCAGAACCCCCCATGTACACCTGGGGGGGGGGCAGCGCTGAGACGACCCCCCCCCCCAAAATCCCCCGGGACCCTCCAGGACCCCCCAAAATCCCCCATGTACACCTGGGGGGGGGAGGGGCAGCGCTGAGACCCCCCCAAAATTCCCCGGGACCCCCCAGGTGAGTCCTGGCTGTGCCCAGGTGTGTTCTGAGTGTGCTGTGGGTGTGCCCAGGTGTGTCCAGACCATACCCAGGTGTGCCCAGGTGTGCCCAGGTGTGTTGTGGCTGTGCCCAGCTGTGTTCTAAGTGTGTTGTGGGTGTGCCCAGGGGTGCCCAGACCATACCCAGGTGTGCCCAGGTGTGTCCTGACCATACGCAGGTGTGCCCAGGTGTGCCCAGGTGTGCCCAGGTGTGCCCAGACCATACCCAGGTGTGCCCAGGTGTGTCCTGACCATACCCAGGTGTGCCCAGGTGTGCCCAGGTGTGTCCAGACCATACGCAGGTGTGCCCAGGTGTGCCCAGGTGAGTCTTGGCTGTGCCCAGGTGTGTTCTAAGTGTGCTGTGGGTGTGCCCAGGGGTGCCCAGACCATACCCAGGTGTGCCCAGCTGTGCCCAGGTGTGCCCAGGTGTGTTGTGGGTGTGCCCAGGTGTGTTCTGGGTATACCCAGGTGTATTGTGGGTGTGCCCAGGTGTGTCCTGACCATACCCAGGTGTGTCCTGGTGTGTTGTGGCTGTGCCCAGGTGTGCCCAGGTGTGTTCTGGGTGTGCCCAGGTGGATTGTGGTTGTGCCCAGATGTGCCCAGCTGTGTCCTAACCATACCCAGGTGTGTTCTGAGTGTACCCAGGTGTGTCCTGACTGTACCCATGTGTGCCCAGGGTGCCTTGGGCATGCCCAGGTGTGCCTTGGGCGTGCCCAGGTGCATTGTGGGTATGTCCAGATGTGCCCAGGTGTCCTGATCATACCCACGTGTGCCCAGGCGTGTTCTGGGTATGCCCAGGTGAGTCCTGGCTGTGCCCAGGCGTGTTCTGGGTGTGCCCAGGTGAGTTCTGACAATACCAAGGTGTGTCCTGACCATACCCAGGTGTGCCCAGGTGAGTCCTGGCTGTGCCCAGGTGTGCTCAGGTGTGATGTTGGTGTGCCCAGGTGTGTTGTGGGCATACCCAGGTGAGCCCAGGTGTGCCCAGGTGTGTCCTGGTGATGCCCATGCGTGCCCAGGCTGTGCCCAGATGCACCCAGCTGTGTCCTGATCACATCCAGGTGTGCCAAGGTGTGTTGTGAGCGTGCCCACATGTGTCCAGGGTGTGCCCAGGTGTGCCCAGCTGTATTGTGGGTGTGCCCAGCTGTGTCCTGACTACACCCAGGTGTGCCCAGGTGTGTCCAGGTGCATTGTGGGTATGCCCAGGTGTGCCCAGGTGTGATGTCATTGTGCCCAGGTGTGTGCCCAGGTGTGATGTCATTGTGCCCAGGTGTGCCCAGCTGTGTTCTGACCATACACAGGTGTGTGCCCAGGTGTGCCCAGGTGTGTTCTGGGTGTGCCCAGGTGTGCCCAGCTGTGTTCTGACCATGCTCAGGTGTGCCCAGGTGTGCCCAGGTGTGTTCTGGGTGTGCCCAGGTGTGCCCAGCTGTGTTCTGACCATACTCAGGTGTGTGCCCAGGTGTGCCCAGGTGTGTGCCCAGCTGTGTTCTGACCATACCCAGCTGTGCCCAGGTGTGTTCTGGGTGTGCCCAGCTGTGTTCTGACCATACTCAGGTGTGCCCAGGTGTGCCCAGGTGTGTGCCCAGGTGTGCCCACCTTGGACTCCACGTGGTAGGCGACGTAGTGCGCGGTGCAGCGCAGGGGGATCTTGCGCACGGGCCAGGGCGCATCGTACGACAGGTACGCGGGGAGCACGCTGATCCTTAATTCACCCTGAAACAGCCCAAAATTAACCAAAATTAACCAAAATTAACCAAAATGGCTCAGGTGTCACAGGACAGGTACAGGGGAGCACGCTGATCCTTAATTCACCCTGGAACCAAAATTAACCTAAATTAACCAAAATTAACCAAAATTAACACAAAATATCCCAGAATGGCTCAGGTGTGACACAGGACACGTACGCGGGGAGCACGCTGATCCTCAGCTCACCCTAAACACAGGAAAATCACCCAAAGTTAACCAAAATATCCCAAAGTTACACCAAACACAGGACAGGTACGCGGGGAGCACGCTGATCCTTAATTCACCCTGGAACCAAAATTAATCAAAATTAACGAAAATATCCCCAAATTAACCCAAAGTTAACCCAGAATGGCTCAGGTGTGTCACAGGACAGGTACGCGGGGAGCACGCTGATCCTTAATTCACCCTGAAACAGCCCAAAATTAACCAAAATTACCCAAAATATCCCAAAGTTACACCAAACACAGGACAGGTATGTGGGGAGTATGCTGATCCTCAGCTCACCCTGGAACCAAAATTAACCTAAATTAACCAAAATTAACCAAAATTAACACAAAATATCCCAGAATGGCTCAGGTGTCACAGGACAGGTACAGGGGAGCACGCTGATCCTTAATTCACCCTGAAACCAAAATTAACCTAAATTAACCAAAATATCCCAAAGTTACACCAAACACAGGACAGGTACGTGGGGAGCACGCTGATCCTTAATTCACCCTGGAACCAAAATTTAACAAAATTAACCAAAATATCCCAAAATATCCCAAAAATGGATCCTGACCATTAACTCATCCCAAAACACCCAAAAATGGCTCAGGTGTGACACAGGACAGGTACAGGGGAGGACGCTGATCCTGAACTCACCCTGAAACAGCCCAAAATGAACCAAAATATCCCAAAATGAACCAAAATATCCCAAAATGAACCCAAAATTAACCCAAAATATCCCAAAGTTAACCCAGAACGGCTCAGGTGTGACAGGACAGGTACAGGGGAGGACACTGATCCTGAACTCACCCTGAAACAGCCCCAAATCACCCAAAATTAACCCAAAGTGACCCCAAAATATCCCAAAGTGACCCCAAAATGGCTCAGGTGACACAGGACAGGTACGCAGGGAGGATGCTGATCCTGAGCTCAGCCTGAAACGACCCAAAATTAACCAAAATCACCCAAAATACCCCAAAGTGACCCCAAAATATCCCAAAGTGACCCCAGAATGGCTCAGGTGTCACAGGACAGGTGCAGGAAGAGAACACCGATCCTTAACTCACCTTGACCCCAAAACACCCCAAAATGACCCCAAAACCCGGGTCAGGGATCTCCATAAACCCCAGAGCCTGAACTCAGCCCCAAACACCCCAAAATATCCCAAAGTGACCCCAAAGTGACCCCAGAGTGACCCCAAAAAGGCTCAGGTGTGTCACAGGACAGGTACAGGGGAGCGCGCTGATCCTGAGCTCACCCTGACCCCAAAACAGCCCAAAATACCCCAAAATTAACCCACAGTTATCCCAAAATTAACAAAAATTAACCCACAATTAACCCAAAAAACGCCCAAATCACCACAAAAATGGATCCTGATCATTAACTCGTCCCAAAACACCCCAAAATTGCCCCAAAACGCCCCGAAAAGGCTCAGGTGTGACACAGGACAGGGACAGGGGAGCACACTGAGCCTGAGCTCACCCTGAAACCAAAATCAAACCAAAATATCCCAAAATTAACCAAAATATCCCAAAGTTAACCCAAAATATCCCAAAATTGACCCAAAATATCCCAAAGTTAACCCAGAATGGCTCAGGTGTGACAGGACAGGTACAGGGGAGCACGCTGATCCTGAGCTCACCCTGAAACGAAAAACAAACCAAAATATCCCAAAGTGACCCCAAAATATCCCCAAAATTAACCCAAAATATCCCCAAAATGAACCAAAATATCCCAAAATGAACCCAAAATATCCCCAAAATGAACCCAAAATATCCCCAAAATTAACCCAAATATTCCAAAATGAACCCAAAATATCCCAAAATGAACCAAAATATCCCAAAATGAACCAAAACATCCCAAAATGAACCCAAAATATCCCAAAATGAACCAAAATATCCCAAAATGAACCCAAAATATCCCAAAATGAACCAAAATATCCCAAAATGAACCCAAAATATCCCCAAATTAACCAAAATATCCCAAAATGAACCCAAAATATCCCAAAATGAACCAAAATACCCCAAAATGAACCAAAATATCCCAAAATTAACCAAAATATCCCAAAGTTTCCCCAGAATGGATCTGTTCGCCCTAAAGAACCGCAAGCCTGAACTCAGCCAGAATGTGCCCAAAATGGCGCCCAAGGTGCCCTGAGACAGCCCAAAGGTGTGCCCAGGTGTGCCCAGGTGTGCCCAGGTGTGTGCCCAGGTGTGTGCCCAGGTGTGTCTGTGGATATCCCCAGGTGTGTCCCCAGGTGTGCCCAGGTGTGCCCAGGTGTGTGCCCAGGTGTGTGTCCAGGTGTGTGCCCAGGTGTGTCCTGGTGTGTGTCCAGGTGTGTGCCCAGGTGTGCCCAGGTGTGTGCCCAGGTGTGCCCAGGTGTGTGCCCAGGTGTGTGTCCAGGTGTGCCCAGGTGTGTCCTGGTGTGTGCCCAGGTGTGTGCCCTGGTGTGTCCAGGTGTGTCCTGGTGTGTGCCCAGGTGTGTGCCCAGGTGTGTCCAGGTGTGTGCCCAGGTGTGTGTCCAGGTGTGTGCCCAGGTGTGTCCAGGTGTGTGCCCAGGTGTGTGCCCAGGTGTGCCCAGGTGTGTCCAGGTGTGTGTCCAGGTGTATCCCAGGTGTGTGCCCAGGTGTGTGCCCGGGTGTGTGTCCAGGTGTGTGCCCAGGTGTGTCCAGGTGTGCCCAGGTGTGCCCAGGTGTGTCCAGGTGTGCCCAGGTGTGCCCAGGTGTGTCCAGGTATGTGCCCAGGTGTGTGTCCAGGTGTGTGCCCAGGTGTGTGCCCGGGTGTGTGCCCGGGTGTGTGCCCAGGTGTATCTCAGGTGTGTCCAGGTGTACCCAGGTGTGTACCCATGTGTGCCCAGGTGTGCCCAGGTGTGCCCAGGTGCGCTCACCTGCCAGTTGAAGTACAGGAAGCCCTTGGGGCAGTGTGGGTGTGCCCGGGTGTGTGCCCGGGTGTGTGCCCATGTGTGTGCCCAGCTGTGCCCATGTGTGTGCCCAGGTGTACCCCAGGTGTGCCCAGGTGTGTGCCCAGGTGTACCCCATGTGTGCCCATGTGTGCCCAGGTGTACCCAGGTGCGCTCACCTGCCGGTTGAAGTACAGGAAGCCCTTGGGGCAGTGTGGGTGTGCCCAGGTGTACCCATGTGTGTGTCCAGGTGTGTGCCCAGGTGTGCCCATGGGTGTGCCCAGGTGTACCCAGGTGTGTGCCCAGGTGTGCCCAGGTGTGTGCCCAGGTGTGTGCCCATGTGTGTGCCCAGGTGTGCCCATGTGTGTGCCCAGGTGTGCCCATGTGTGTGCCCAGCTGTGCCCAGGTGTGCCCAGGTGCGCTCACCTGCCGGTTGAAGTACAGGAAGCCCTTGGGGCAGTGTGGGTGTGCCCAGGTGTGCCCATGTGTGTGCCCAGGTGTGCCCAGGTGTGTGTCCAGGTGTGTGCCCAGGTGTGCCCAGGTGTGTACCCATGTGTGTACCCATGTGTGTGCCCAGGTGTGCCCAGGTGTGCGAGGTGTGCCGTACCTGCCGGTTGAAGTACAGGAAGCCCTTGGGGCAGTGTGGGTGTGCCCAGGTGTGTGCCCAGGTGTGCCCAGGTGTGTGCCCAGGTGTGTGCCCATGTGTGCCCATGTGTGCCCAGGTGTGCCCAGGTGTGTGCCCAGCTGTGCCCAGGTGTGTACCCATGTGTGTGCCCAGGTGTGTGCCCAGGTGTGCCCAGGTGTGTGCCCAGGTGCGCTCACCTGCCGGTTGAAGTACAGGAAGCCCTTGGGGCAGTTGACGTTGTGGAAGGGCGCGAACGATTCCACGGGGCCGTCGATGCCCATGGGGTGCAGGCGCAGAGCACCCCGGCCGGTGAGCAGCACCCAGTGCGGGGAGGGGCCGCAGATGAACACCTGGGACAGGTGAGGGACAGGTGACACAGGTGAGGGACGGGTGACACAGGTGAGGGACAGGTGAGACAGGTGAGGGACACCTGGGGACACCCAGGGACCCGCGGGAATGGGGCACCCAGAGCGCCCCAGCCGGTGAGCAGCACCCAGTGCGGGGAGGGGCCGCAGATGAACACCTGCACAGGTGAGGGACAGGTGACACAGGTGAGGGACGGGTGACACAGGTGAGGGACACCTGGGGACAGGGACACCCAGGAATGGGGCACCCAGAGCGCCCCGGCCCGTGAGCAGCACCCAGTGCGGGGAGGGGCCGCAGGTGAACACCTGCACAGGTGAGGGACAGGTGACACAGGTGAGGGACACCTGGGGACACCTGGGGACACCCAAAACCTGCCAGGAATGGGGACAGGGACACCCAGGGACTCCCTGTGAGCAGCACCCAGTGTGGGGAGGGGCCGCAGACGAACACCTGCACAGGTGAGGGACAGGTGACACACCTGGGGACACCTGGGGACAGGGACACCCAGGAATGGGGCACCCAGAGCGCCCCGGCCCGTCAGCAGCACCCAGTGCGGGGAGGGGCCGCAGATGAACACCTGGGACAGGTGAGGGACAGGTGACACAGGTGAGGGACAGGTGACACACCTGGGGACACCTGGGGACAGCTGGGGACACCCAAACCTGCCAGGAACGGGGACAGGGACACCCAGGGACTCCCTGTGAGCAGCACCCAGTGCAGGGAGGGGCCGCAGGTGAACACCTGGCACAGGTGAGGGACAGGTGACACACCTGGGGACACCTGGGGACACCTGGGGACAGGGACCCGCAGGAATGGGGCACCCAGAGCGCCCCGGCCCATCAGCAGCACCCAGTGCGGGGACGGGCCGCAGGTGAACACCTGCACAGGTGAGGGACAGGTGACACAGGTGAGGGACAGGTGACACACCTGGTCACACCTGGGGACACCCAAAACCTGCCAGGAATGGGGACAGGGACACCCAGGGACTCCCTGTGAGCAGCACCCAGTGCGGGGAGGGGTCGCAGGTGAACACCTGGGACAGGTGAGGGACAGGTGACACAGGTGAGGGACAGGTGACACACCTGGGAATGCGGACAGATTTGGGGTCCCTCCCCAGTGTTGGGGTCCCTCTCTCCACACACTGGGGGTCCCACCCCATAGATCTGGGGGTCCCTGTTGGGTTTTGGGGACACTCCGGCCGTTTTTGGGGTCTCTCACCCCCGAGTAGCCGTGGATGTCGTGGAAGGGGCGGATTTGGGGTCCCTGCTGGGCTTTGGGGTCCCACACCCCAGATTTGGGGTCCCTGGTGGGTTTTGGGGTCCCACCCCCCAGATTTGGGGTCCCACCCCCCAGATTCAGAGTCTCTGATTGATTTTGGGGTCCCTGGTGGGTTTTGGGGTCCCTGGTGGGTTTTGGGGTCCCACCCCCCAGGATTCGTGATCCCTGATGGATTTTGGGGTCCCTGGAGGGTTTCGGGGTATCATCCCATGGATTTGGGGTCCCTGATGGATTTTGGGGTCCCTGTTGGGTTTTGGGGTCCCTGATGGATTTTGGGGTCCCTGGAGGGTTTTGGGGTCCCTGGCAGGTTTTAGGGTCTGACCTCCCAGATTTGGGTCCCTGGCGGGTTTTGGGGTGCCCCCATCCCATTTTTGGGGTCCCTGTTGGGTTTAGGGGTGCCCCCCCACCCCGTTTTCGGGGTACCTCACCCCCGAGTAGCCGTAGATGTCGTGGAAGGGACAGATTTGGGGTCCCTGGTGGGTTTTGGGGTCCCTGACAGGTTTTGGGGTCCCTGATGGATTTTGGGGTCCCTGTTGGGTTTAGGGGCGCCCCCACCCCGTTTTCGGGGTGCCTCACCCCCGAGTAGCCGTAGATGTCGTGGAAGGGGTGGATTTGGGGGGGGTCCCTGGTGGGTTTAGGTGTCCCACACCCCATTTTTGGGGTCCCTGTTGGGTTTTGGGGTCCCTGTTGGGTTTAGGGGTCCCCCCATCCCATTTTTGGGGTCCCTGTTGGGTTTTGGGGTGCCCCCATCCCATTTTTGGGGTGCCTGGTGGGTTTAGGGCCCCCCCCACCCCGTTTTTGGGGTCCCTGTTGGGTTTAGGGGCGCCCCCAGCCCGTTTTCGGGGTGCCTCACCCCCGAGTAGCCGTAGATGTCGTGGAAGGGGTGGATTTGGGGGGGTCCCTGGTGGGTTTAGGTGTCCCCCACCCCATTTTTGGGGTCCCTGTTGGGTTTTGGGGTCCCTGTTGGGTTTAGGGGTCCCCCCATCCCATTTTTGGGGTCCCTGTTGGGTTTTGGGGGGCCCCCATCCCATTTTTGGGGTCCCTGTTGGGTTTTGGGGTCCCTGACAGGTTTTGGGGTCCCTGATGGATTTTGGGGTCCCTATTGGGTTTTGGGGTGCCCCCATCCCATTTTTGGAGTGCCTGGTGGGTTTAGGTGTCCCACACCCCATTTTTGGGGTCCCTGTTGGGTTTTGGGGTGCCCCCCGGCCATTTTTGGGGTCTGTCACCCCCAAGTATCCGTGGATGTCATGGAAGGGGCAGATTTGGGGTCCCTGTTGGGTTTTGGGGTCCCTGTTGGGTTTTGGGGTCCCCCCATCCCATTTCTGGGGTCCCTGTTGGGTTTTGGGGTCCCTGCTGGGTTTAGGGGCGCCCCCCCCCCCGTTTTCGGGGTCTCTCACCCCCGAGTAGCCGTAGATGTCGTGGAAGGGCCGGAAGCGCGCCACGCGGCCCCGGGGCCCCCCCGGTTCCTCGGGGGTCCCTCCCGGAGCCCCCCCGGGGGTCCCCCCCGGCCCCTCCGGCTTCTTGCGCGACGGCTTCGGCTTCTTCTCGCGGAAGTTGATGCCGTGGGGCACCTGGGGGGCACGGACGGGGGCTCTGGGGGGTGGGAACCCCAAAAACGCCCCCAAAATCCTCCCCAAATACCCCCCAGAATCGTCTCCAAATCCCATCCAAAATTGTCCCCAAATCTCCCCCCAAAATCGTCCCCAAATCCCCCCCTGGAGCCTCCGCAAATCCTCCTCAAATTCCCCCAGAGCCCCCCAAAAAATCCCCCCCAAATCTGCCCCAAAATCGTCTCCAAATCCCCCCGGAGCCCCCCTAAATCCTCCTCAAAGTCCCCCCAAATCCCCCCCAAATCCCCACAGAGCCCCCCAAAATCTCCCCAGAGCCCCCCAAAATCCCCCCAAAGCCTCCTAAATCCTCCCAAAATCCCCCCAGAGCCCCTCGAAATCCCCCCAAAATCCCCCCAGAGCCCCCCGAAATCCCCCCAGAGTCCCCCAAAATCCCCCCAGAGTCTCCCAAATCCTCCCAAATCCTCCCAAAATCCCCCCAAAATCCCCCCAGAGCCCCCCAAAATCCCCCCAGAGCCCCCCAAATCCTCCCAAAATCCCCCCAGAGTCCCCCAGAAAATCCTCCCCAGATCGCCCCCAAATCCCCCCTGGAGCCCCCCAAAAAATCCTCCCCAAATCTGCCCCAAAATCGTCTCCAAATCCCCCCTGGAGCCCCCCCAAATCCCCCCAAAAATATCACCAAATCCACCCCAAAAAATTGTCCCCAAATCGCCCCTGGAGCCCCCCCAAATCCCCCCAAAATTGTCACCAAATGCCCCCCAAAAATTCCCCTGAAGACACCGAAAATCCTCCCCAAATTCCCCCAAAATCTTCACCAAATCCCCCCCAAAATTGTCACCAAATGTCCCCCAAAATCGTACCCAAATCCACTCCAAAAATCGTCCCCAAATCCCCCCGGGGACCCCAAAATCCACCTCAAATTCCCCCAGAGCCCCACAAAAAATCCTCCCCAAATCTGCCCCAAAATCGTCTCCAAATCGCCCCTGGAGCCCCCCCAGATCCCCCCAAAATTGTCACCAAATGCCCCCCAAAAATTCCCCTGAAGACACCGAAAATCCTCCCCAGAGCCCCCCAAATCCTCCCAAAATCCCCCCAGAGCCCCCCAAAATCCCCCCGGAGCCCCCCAGAGTCCCCCAAAATCCCCCCAGAGCCTCCCAAATCCTCCCAAAATCCCCCCGAAATCCCCCCAGAGCCCCCCGAAATCCCCCCAGAGCCCCCCAAATCCTCCCAAATCCCCCCAGAGCCCCCCGAAATCCCCCCAGAGCCCCCCAAAATGCCCCCAGAGCCTCCCAAATCCCCCCAAAATCCCCCCAGAGCCCCCCAAAATCCCCCCAGAGCCCCCCGAAATCCCCCCAGAGCCCCCCAGTTGCGCTCTCACCTTGCGGAACCGAACCTTGAGGTTGCTCTGGCCCAGCTGGGAGTCGTGGGCAAAGGCCTCGTACAGGAGCAGCTCCTGCTCCACGTGCACCTGCAACCCCAAAAACACACATGGGGACCCCAAAATACACCTGGGAACCCCAAAACACACATGGGGACCCCAAATACACACCTGGGAACCCCAAAAATCCATCCCAGAACCCCAAAAAATCCACCTGGGAACCCCAAACCCCTCGTACAGGAGCAGCTCCTGCTCCACGTGCACCTGGAACCCCAAAAACACACATGGGGACCCCAAAATACACCTGGAACCCCAAAATCCACCTGGGAACCCCAAAAATCCATCCCAGAATCCCAAAACTACACATAGAAACCCAAAAATCCAACTGGAAACAAAATAGAAAACCACACCTGGGAACCCCAAAAACACACCTGGAACCCCAAAAAATCCATCTCAGGACCCCAAACCCCTCGTACAGGAGCAGCTCCTGCTCCACGTGCACCTGCAACCCCAAAAACACACATGGGGACCCCAAAATACACATGGGAACCCCAAAAATACACCTGGGAACCCCAAAACACACATGGGGACCCCAAAATACACCTGGGAACCCCAAAAATCCATCCCAGAACCCCAAAAATCCACCTGGGAACCCCAAACCCCTCGTACAGGAGCAGCTCCTGCTCCACGTGCACCTGGAACCCCAAACACACACACGGGGACCCCAAAACACACCTGAGAACCCCAAAATACACATGGGGACCCCAAAACACACATGGGGACCCCAAACACACATGGGGACCCCAAAATACACCTGGGAACCCCAAAACACACATGGGGACCCCAAAATACACCTGGGAACCCCAAAAATCCATCCCAGAACCCCAAAAATCCACCCCAGAACCCCAAATCCCTCGTACAGGAGCAGCTCCTGCTCCACGTGCACCTGCAACCCCAAAAACACACATGGGGACCCCAAAAACACACCTGGAAAATCCTAAATCCACCTGGGGATTCCTAAATCCATCCCAGAATCCAAAAAAATTCAACTACAAACCCAAAAATCCACCCCAAAAATCCACCCCAGAACCCCAAACCCCTGGTGCAGGAGCAGCTCCTGCTCCACGTGCACCTGCAACCCCAAAAACACACCTGGGAACCCCAAAAATACACCTGGAACCCCAAAAACACACCTGGGAACCCCAAAAACACACCTGGAACCCCAAAACACACCTGGGAACCCCAAAACACAACTGGGAACCCCAAAATACACCTGGGAACCCCAAAAATCCATCCCAGGAACCCCAAAAATGCACCAAGGAACCCAAAATTCCATCCAAGACCCCCAAAATGCACCAAGGAACCCAAAATTCCATCCAAGACCCCCAAAATGCACCAAGGAACCCAAAAATGCACCCCAGAACCCCAAAAAATCCACCTGGGAACCCGAAATCCATATGGGAACCCCAAAATTCACACCAGAACCCCCAAAATCCACCCAGTGCCCATCCCAGTGCCATCCCAGTGCCATCCCCAGTGCTCCCAGTGCCATCCCAGTACTCCCAGTGCTCCCAGTGCCCATCCCAGTGCCATCCCAGTGCCATTCCAGTGCCATCCCAGTGCTCCCAGTGCCATCCCAGTGCCATCCCCAGTGCTCCCAGTGCCCATCCCAGTGCCATCCCAGTGCCATCCCAGTGCCCATCCCAGTACTCCCAGTGCTCCCAGTGCCCATCCCAGTGCCATCCCAGTACTCCCAGTGCCCATCCCAGTGCTCCCAGTGCCCATCCCACTGACATTCCCAGTGCCCATCCCAGTGCCATTCCCAGTGCTCCCAGTGCCATCCCAGTGCCCATCCCAGTGCCCATCCCAGTGCCCATCCCAGTGCCCATCCCAGTGCTCCCAGTGCCATCCCAGTGCCCATCCCAGTATTCCCAGTGCCCATCCCAGTGCCCATCCCAGTGCTCCCAGTGCCATCCCAGTGCCCATCCCAGTATTCCCAGTGCTCATCCCAGTGCCATTCCCAGTGCTCCCAGTGCCCATCCCAGTGCCCATCCCATTGCCCATCCCAGTGCCCATCCCAGTGCTCCCAGTGCTCATCCCAGTGCCATTCCCAGTGCTCCCAGTGCCCATCCCAGTGCCATTCCCAGTGCCCATCCCAGTGCCATCCCAGTGCCCATCCCAGTGCCCATCCCAGTGCCCATCCCAGTATCCCCAGTATCCCCAGTACCAGCAGGAAGGGGCGGCTCTGGTTGCGGCCCAGCCCCAGCAGCAGCAGCTCCCGGACGTGGGGCAGTGCCCAGTGCCCATCCCAGTGCCCATCCCAGTGCCTATCCCAGTGCCCATCCCAGTGCCATTCCCAGACCCATGCCATCACTCCCATCACTCCCAGTATTCCCAGTATCCCCAGTATGCCCAGTACCAGCAGGAAGGGGCGGCTCTGGTTGCGGCCCAGCCCCAGCAGCAGCAGCTCCCGGACGTGGGGCAGTGCCCAGTGCCCATCCCAGTGCCCATTCCCAGTACTCCCAGTGCCCATCCCAGTGCCATCCCATCACTCCCAGTGCTCCCAGTATCCCCAGTACCAGCAGGAAGGGGCGGCTCTGGTTGCGGCCCAGCCCCAGCAGCAGCAGCTCCCGGACGTGGGGCAGTGCCCAGTGCCCATCCCAGTGCCCATCCCAGTGCCATTCCCAGACCCATGCCATCACTCCCATCACTCCCATCACTCCCAGTATCCCCAGTATCCCCAGTACCAGCAGGAAGGGGCGGCTCTGGTTGCGGCCCAGCCCCAGCAGCAGCAGCTCCCGGACGTGGGGCAGTGCCCAGTGCCCATCCCAGTGCCCATCCCAGTGCCCATCCCAGTGCCATTCCCAGACCCATGCCATCACTCCCAGTATTCCCAGTATCCCCAGTATCCCCAGTACCAGCAGGAAGGGGCGGCTCTGGTTGCGGCCCAGCCCCAGCAGCAGCAGCTCCCGGACGTGGGGCAGTTCCCTCTCGCCCCTCTCGTCCTTGCGGGGCTCGGCCGCCGGCTGCCCGAAGGACGAGTCCACCAGCACGCGCTGCCCCACCGGGAAGTTCTTCACCAGGAACACCAGGCGCCACTCGGGCACCTGGTAAATCTGGGGAGAAACAGGGAAAAATGGGAAAATTGAGAAAAAAATGGGAATTGTGGGGTTAAAAATGGGAATTGTGGGGTTAAAAATGGGAATTGTGGGTGGGAAAATGAGGACTTTGGGGGAAATGAATGGGAAGTTCTTCACCAGGAACACCAGGGGCCACTCGGGGACCTAATAAATCTGGGGGGAAATGGGGAAAAATGGGAATACTGAGAAAAAATGGGAATTATGGCATTAAAAATGGGAATTGTGGGGTTAAAAATGGGAATTGTGGGGTTAAAATGGGGATTATGGGAGGGAAAATGGGGATTGTGGGGAGAAGTGAATGGGAAGTTCTTCAGCAGGAACACCAGGCGCCACTCAGGGACCTGGTAAATCTGGGGGGAAATGGGGAAAAAATGGGAAAAACTGGGGAAAAAATGGGAATTATGGGGTTAAAAATGGGAATGATGGGGTTAAAAATGGGAATTGTGGGAGGGAAAATGGGGATTATGGGGGGAAATGAATGGGAAGTTCTTCAGCAGGAACACCAGGGGCCACTTAGGGACCTGGTAAATCTGGGGGGAAATGGGGAAAAAATGGGAAAAACTGGGGAAAAAATGGGAATTGTGGGGTTAAAAATGGGAATTGTGGGGTTAAAAATGGGAATTGTGGGTGGGAAAATGGGGATTATGGGGTTAAAAATGGGATTATGGGAGGGAAAATGGGGATTATGGGGGGAAATGAATGGGAAGTTCTTCACCAGGAACACCAGGGGCCACTCGGGCACCTGGTAAATCTGGGGGGAAATGGGGAAAAATGGGAAAAATTGGGAAAAATGGGAATTGTGGGGTTAAAAATGGGAATTATGGGGTTAAAAATGGGAATTGTGGGGTTAAAAATGGGAATTGTGGGAGGGAAAATGGGAATTGTGGGGAAAAAAATGGGAATTGTGGGGTTAAAAATGGGAATTGTGGGAGGGAAAATGGGAATTATGGGGGGAAATGAATGGGAAGTTCTTCACCAGGAACAGCAGGCGCCACTCGGGCACCTGGTAAATCTGGGGGGAAATGGGGGAAAAATGGGAAAATTTGAGAAAAAAATGGGAATTGTGGGGTTAAAAATGGGAATTGTGGGGTTAAAAATGGGAATTATGGGAGGGAAAATGGGAATTGTGGGGGTAACGATGGGATGTTCTTCACCAGGAACAGCAGGCGCCACTTGGGGACCTGGTAAATCTGGGGGGAAATGGGGAAAAAATGGGAAATATTGAGAAAAAATGGGAATTGTGGGGTTAAAAATGGGAATTGTGGGAGGGAAAATGGGGATTGGGGGGGGAAATGAATGGGAAGTTCTTCAGCAGGAACACCAGGGGCCACTCAGGGACCTGGTAAATCTGGGGGAAATGGGGAAAAATGGGAAAAACTGGGAAAAATGGGAATGATGGGGTTAAAAATGGGAATTGTGGGGTTAAAAATGGGAATTATGGGAGGGAAAATGGGGATTATGGGGGGAAGTGAATGGGAAGTTCTTCACCAGGAACACCAGGGGCCACTCGGGGACCTGGTAAATCTGGGGAGAAATGGGGAAAAAATGGGAAAAATTGAGAAAAAAATGGGAATTATGGGGTTAAAAATGGAAAATATGGGGGAAAAATGGGAATTTTGGGGGGAAAATGGGAATTATGACAGGAAAACATGAGGAAGTTCTTCAGCAGGAACACCAGGCGCCACTCGGGGACCTGGTAAATCTGGGGAGAAAACGAGAAAAATTGGGGAAAAATGGGGGAAAAAAGGGAATTACGGGGGCAACAACTGGAATTATGGGGAAAAATAATGGGAATTAGGGGGAAAAAAAGTGAATTTTGATGAGAAAATGGAGATTAAGGGGGAAAAGAACAGGAAGCTCTTCACCAGGAACAGCAGAGGCCAGTCGGGACCTGGGAGATACGGGGGGAAATGGGAAAAAATTGGGAAAAATGGGAATGATGGGTTTGAAATGGGAATTTTAATGGGAATTCTGCAGGAAAGCAATGGGAAGTTCTTCACCAGGAACCCCAGGCACCACTCGGGGACCTGATAAATCTGGGGGGAAAACAGGAAAATGGGAAACATCGGGAAAAAAAATTGGAATGTTGGGAATTATGGGGTTAAAAATGGGAATTACGGGGGGAAAATGGGAACGTTAATGGGAATTATGGGGGGAAAACAAGAGGAGTTCTGGAGGGGAAATGGGAATTGGGAAGGGAAAACAACGGGAATTCCAGAGGGAAAACATTCCCAGCCCCTCCCAGTGCTCCCAGTCTCATTCCCAGTCCATCCCAGTGCTCCCAGTACCTCCGTGTTGCCGTTCTCCCATTCCCAGTGCCATTCCCAGTATCCCCAGTGCCATTCCCAGTCCCTCCCAGTATCCCCAGTCCCATTCCCAGTATTCCTAGTGTCATTCCCACTATCCCCAGTCCCTCCCAGTATCCCCAGTGCTCCCAGTATCCCCAGTACCTCCATGTTTCCGTTCTCCCATTCCCAGTCCATTCCCAGTTTCCCCAGTCCCTCCCAGTATCCCCAGTGCCATTCCCAGTATCCCAGTCCATTCCCAGTATTCCCAGTCCATTCCCAGTATCCCCAGTCCATTCCCAGTGCCGTTCCCAGTCCCTCCCAGTATCCCCAGTACCTCCGTGTTTCCGTTCTCCCATCCCCAGTCCCATTCCCAGTATCCCCAGTGCTCCCAGTCCCTCCCAGTATCCCCAGTGCCATTCCCAGTATTCCCAGTGCCATTCCCAGTATCCCCAGTGCCATTCCCAGTCCCTCCCAGTTTCCCCAGTACCTCCATGTTTCCATTCTCCCATTCCCAGTCCCATTCCCAGTATCCCCAGTCCATTCCCAGTTTCCCCAGTCCCTCCCAGTATGCCCAGTCCCATTCCCAGTATCCCCAGTCCCTCCCAGTATCCCCAGTCCATTCCCAGTATCCCCAGTCCCTCCCAGTATCCCCAGTCCATTCCCAGTATCCCCAGTCCCTCCCAGTATCCCCAGTCCATTCCCAGTATCCCCAGTCCCTCCCAGTTTCCCCAGTCCATTCCCAGTATCCCCAGTCCATTCCCAGTATCCCCAGTCCCTCCCAGTATCCCCAGTCCCATTCCCAGTATCCCCAGTACCTCCATGTTTCCGTTCTCCCATTCCCAGTCCATTCCCAGTATCCCCAGTGCTCCCAGTCCCTCCCAGTATCCCCAGTGCTCCCATTCCCATTCCCAGTATCCCCAGTGCCATTCCCAGTGCTCCCAGTGCCATCCCCAGTACCTCCATGTTGCCCTTCTCCCATTCCCAGTATCCCCAGTGCCATTCCCAGTCCATCCCAGTATTCCCAGTATCCCCAGTACCTCCATGTCGTCGTTCTCCCATTCCCAGTGCTCCCAGTATCCCCAATACCATTCCCAGTCCCATTCCCAGTATCCCCAGTGCCATTCCCAGTATCCCCAGTGCCATTCCCAGTATCCCCAGTATCCCCAGTCCATCCCAGTACCTCCATGTTGCTGTTCTCCCATTCCCAATATTCCCAGTATCCCCAGTCCCTCCCAGTGCCATTCCCAGTATCCCCAATCCCATTCCCAGTATGCCCAGTGCCATTCCCAGTCCCCAGTATCCCCAGTCCCTCCCAGTATGCCCAGTGCCATTCCCAGTTTCCCCAGTACCTCCATCTTTCCGTTCTCCCATTCCCAGTCCGTCCCAGTATCCCCAGTGCTCCCAGTATCCCCAGTACCTCCATGTTGCTGTTCTCCCATTCCCAGTCCCTCCCAGTATCCCCAGTCCCTCCCAGTTTCCCCAGTCCATTCCCAGTATCCCCAGTCCCTCCCAGTATCCCCAGTGCTCACAGTTTCCACAGTGCCATTCCCAGTATCCCCAGTCCATTCCCAGTATCCCCAGTGCCATTCCCAGTATCCCCAGTGCCATTGCCAGTATCCCCAGTCCCTCCCAGTATCCCCAGTCCCTCCCAGTATCCCCAGTGCTCCCAGTATCCCCAGTACCTCCATGTTTCCGTTCTCCCATTCCCAGTCCCATTCCCAGTATCCCCAGTCCCTCCCAGTTTCCCCAGTCCATTCCCAGTATCCCCAGTCCCTCCCAGTATTCCCAGTCCATTCCCAGTATCCCCAGTCCCATTCCCAGTATCCCCAGTACCTCCATGTTTCCGTTCTCCCATTCCCAGTCCATTCCCAGTATCCCCAGTGCTCCCAGTCCCTCCCAGTATCCCCAGTGCTCCCATTCCCATTCCCAGTATCCCCAGTGCCATTCCCAGTGCTCCCAGTGCCATCCCCAGTACCTCCATGTTGCCCTTCTCCCATTCCCAGTATCCCCAGTGCCATTCCCAGTATTCTCATGAGCCATTCCCAGTCCATCCCAGTATTCCCAGTATCCCCAGTACTTTCATGTCATCGTTCTCCCATTCCCAGTGCTCCCAGTATCCCCAATACCATTCCCAGTCCCATTCCCAGTATCCCCAATACCATTCCCAGTATCCCCAGTATCCCCAGTCCATCCCAGTACCTCCATGTTGCTGTTCTCCCATTCCCAATATTCCCAGTATCCCCAGTCCCTCCCAGTACCATTCCCAGTATCCCCAATCCCATTCCCAGTATGCCCAGTGCCATTCCCAGTGCTCCCAGTATCCCCAGTGCCATTCCCAGTATTCCCAGTCCCTCCCAGTATCCCCACTACCTCCATGTTTCCGTTCTCCCATTCCCAGTCCATTCCCAGTATCCCCAGTGCTCCCAGTCCCTCCCAGTATTCCCAGTGCCATTCCCAGTATCCCCAGTCCCATTCCCAGTATCCCCAGTCCCTCCCAGTATCCCCAGTCCCTCCCAGTTTCCCCAGTACCTCCATGTTTCCGTTCTCCCATTCCCAGTCCCATTCCCAGTATCCCCAGTCCCTCCCAGTATTCCCAGTCCATTCCCAGTATCCCCAGTCCCTCCCAGTATCCCCAGTGCTCCCAGTGCTCCCAGTTTCCCCAGTACCTCCATGTTGCTGTTCTCCCATCCCCAGTCCATTCCCAGTATTCCCAGTGCCATTCCCAGTGCCATTCCCAGTGCTCCCAGTTTCCCCAGTACCTCCATGTTTCCGTTCTCCCAGTATCCCCAGTGCTCCCAGTATCCCCAGTGCTCCCAGTATCCCCAGTACCTCCATGTTTCCGTTTTCCCATCCCCAGTCCATTCCCAGTATCCCCAGTCCATTCCCAGTTTCCCCAGTACCTCCATGTTTCCGTTCTCCCGGGCCAGCACGCACCAGTGGGAGGGGTCAGGGCTCAGGGGGGCGGGGTCTCTCTCGGGGGGCCCCGCCCTCCGCGGCTCCTCCCGGGGCGGGGAACGGCCCGAGCCCCCCGAGTCCCCGTAGAGCATCTCCTCCTCATCGTCCACCGAGCCGCTGCAAAGAGAGGGCACCTGGGCACACCTGGGCACACCTGGGCACAGGTATGGCACACCTGGGCACACCTGGGCACACCTGGGCACACCTATATACACCTAACAACACCCCCGAGCCCCCCGAGTCCCCGTAGAGCATCTCCTCCTCATTGTCCACCGAGCCACTGCAAAGAGAGGGCACCTGGGCACACCTGGGCACACCTGGGCACACCTGGGCACACCTATATACACCTAACAGCCCCCCGAGCCCCCCGAGTCCCCGTAGAGCATCTCCTCCTCATCGTCCACCGAGCCGCTGTGGGGAGAGACACCTGGGCACACCTGGGCACAGGTATGGCACACCTGGGCACACCTGGGATACACCTGGGCACACCTGGGCACACCTGGGATACACCTGGGCACACCTAACAACACCCCCGAGCCTCCCGAGTCCCCGTAGAGCATCTCCTCCTCATCGTCCACCGAGCCACTGTGGGGAGAGACAGGTATGGCACACCTGGGCACACCTGGGCACGCGTGGGATACACCTGGGCACACCTGGGTACAGGTATGGCACACCTGGGCACACCTGGGCACGCGTGGGATACACCTGGGCACACCTGGGTACAGGTATGGCACACCTGGGCACACCTGGGTACACCTGGGGACAGGTATGGCACACCTGGGCACACCTGGGTACACCTGGGGACAGGTATGGCACACCTGGGCACACCTATATACACCTAACAGCCCCCCGAGCCCCCCGAGTCCCCGTAGAGCATCTCCTCCTCATCGTCCACCGAGCTGCTGCAAAGAGAGGGCACCTGGGCACACCTGGGCACACCTGGGCACACCTGGGCACACCTGGGATACACCTGGGCACACCTGGGCACACCTGGGCACACCTGGGTACACCTGGGTACACCTGGGCACACCTAACAACCCCCCCAAGTCCCTGTAGAGCATCTCCTCCTCATCATCCACTGAGCCACTGCAAAGAGAGGGCACCTGGGCACACCTGAGACACCTGGGCACACCTGGGCACACCTGGACACAGGTATGGCACACCTGGGCACACCTGGCATAGACCTAGGGACAGGTGGGATACACCTGGGGACACCTGAGAACATCCCCAGAGACACAGCCAGAAACACCTGGAGACTGGGGACACCTGGGGACACTTGGGAACACCTGGGGGACACCTGGGGACACCTTGGGGACACCTGGGGACACCTTGGGGACACTTGGGAACACCTTGGGGAGACACTTGGGAACACCTGGGGACACCTGGGGACACCTTGGGGACACCTGGGGACACCTGGGGACGTCCCTGGACACACAACCAGAAACACCTCCAGAGTGGGGACACCTGGGGACACACCTGGGGACACCTGGGGACACACCTGGGGACACCTGGGGACACACCTGGTGACCTGTGACCCACCTGAGGTCCTGGATGAGGGTCTCGGCCTCGGCGTGGGGGCGGGGCGGGGGCTCCTCGCGGGGGGCGCGGCTCTCGGTGGTGAACATTCCGGAAAGGTCCCGGTACAGGCACAGCGCGGTGACACGGGACGGCTGCAGTGGGGACATCATTGGGGACACCATTGGGGACATTGGGGACACTGGGGACACCATTGGGGACATTCCGGAAAGGTCCCGGTGCAGGCACAGCGCGGTGACACGGGACGGCTGCGGGGACAGTGGGGACATTGGGGACACCATTGGGGACATTCCGGAAAGGTCCCGGTACAGGCACAGCGCGGTGACACGGGACGGCTGCGGGGACAGTGGGGACATTGGGGACACCATTGGGGACATTCCGGAAAGGTCCCGGTACAGGCACAGCGCGGTGACACGGGACGGCTGCGGGGACACCATTGGGGACATCATTGGGGACATCACTGAGGACATTCCGGAAAGGTCCCGGTACAGGCACAGTGCGGTGACACGGGACGGCTGCGGGGACAGTGGGGACACCACTGAGGACACCATTTGGGACGTTTGGGACACCACTGGGGACATTGGGGACATTCCGGAAAGGTCCTGGTACAGGCACAGCGCGGTGACACGGGACGGCTGTGGGGACAGTGGGGACATTGGGGACATTGGGGACACCATTGGGGACATTCCGGAAAGGTCCCGGTACAGGCACAGCGCGGTGACACGGGACGGCTGCGGGGACAGTGGGGACACCATTGGGGACATCATTGGGGACACTGGGGACATCATTGCGGACATTGAGGACAGTGGGGACATCACTGGGGACATTGGGGACACTCCGGAAAGGTCCCGGTACAGGCACAGGGCAGTGACACGGGACGGCTGCGGGGACAGTGGGGACACCATTGGGGACATCATGGGGGACACTGGGGACACCATTGGGGACACCATTGGGGACACCATTGGGGACATTCTGGAAAGGTCCCGGTACAGGCACAGGGCAGTGATAAGGGACGGCTGTGGGGACACCATTGGGGACATTGGGGACACCATTGGGGACACCACTGGGGACATTGAGGACATTGGGGACATCACTGGGGACATTGGGGACACTCCGGAAAGGTCCCGGTACAGGCACAGCGCGGTGACACAGGACAGCTGCGGGGACAGTGGGGACATTGGGGACACCATTGGGGACATTGGGGACACTCCGGAAAGGTCCCGGTACAGGCACAGGGCAGTGACACGGGACAGCTGCGGGGACAGTGGGGACATCACTGGGGACACCATTGGGGACATTGGGGCCACTGGGGACACATTAGGGACATTGGGGACATCACTGGGGACACTGGGGACATTGGGGACATTGTGGGATATTGAGATGTTGGGGACAGTGGGGATATTGGGGGCATCATTGGGGACATTGGGGACATTTGGGACACCACTGGGGACATTGGGGACATTCCGGAAAGGTCCTGGTACAGGCACAGGGTGGTGACACGGGACGGCTGCGGGGACAGTGGGGACATTGGGGACATTGGGGACACCATTGGGGACATTCCGGAAAGGTCCCGGTACAGGCACAGCGCGGTGACACGGGACGGCTGCGGGGACAGTGGGGACACCATTGGGGACACCATTGGGGACATTCCGGAAAGGTCCCAGTACAGGCGCAGCGCGGTGACACGGGACGGCTGCGGGGACACCATTGGGGACATCATTGGGGACATCATTGGGGACACTGGGGACACCACTGGGGACATTGTGGGGGGCACTGGGATATTGGGGACATTGTGAGGACAGAGGGGACATTCAGGACAAGGGGACACTGTGGGGAACTGGGGACAATCACATGTCACCCAGGGACCGGGGACACTGGGGACAGTTAAGGGCACTGGGGACACCGTGGAATGTGACGCTGAAGGTGTCACCTGAAGCAGTGCCAGGTGGGCATGGTTGGGGACACAGGTGACACCGGTGACACATGTGACATGGGTGGCTGCAGCAGGGTTGGGGATGGTTGGGGACAGTTGGTGACACTCACGTGTGACACGGGCGGCCGCAGCAGGGTTGGGGATGGTTGGGGATGGTCAGGAAGGGTTGGGGACAGTCGGTGACACTCACATGTGACATGGGTGGCCGCAGCAGGGTTGGGGATGGTCAGGAAGGGTTGGTGACACAGGTGACACTCACGTGTGACACGGGTGGCCGCAGCAGGGTTGGGGATGGTTGGGGACACAGGTGACACTCACGTGTGACACGGGTGGCCGCAGCAGGGTTGGGGATGGTCAGGCAGGGTTGGGGGTGGTTGGGGACGGTTGGTGACATTGGTGACACTCACGTGTGACACGGGTGGCCGCAGCAGCGCCAGGCAGGGTTGGGGATGGTTGGGGATGGTTGGGGACAGTTGGTGACATTGGTGACACTCACGTGTGACACGGGCGGCCGCAGCAGGGTTGGGGATGGTTGGGGATGGCTGGGGACGGTTGGGGACATTGGTGACACTCACGTGTGACATGGGTGGCCGCAGCAGCGCCAGGCGGGGGGCGCGGCCGCCGTAGGTGTCCCCCTTGAGGGTGAAGGTGGCCAGGTGGCCGTCGGCGCTGAGCAGGACCCCGAAGGGATCGGCCACGGCGCAGTGCACGATGGGAGAGCCCAGATCCACCGGGACAAAGTGCAGCTGGGTCACTGTGGGGACAGCAATGTCACACTGTCACATTGTCACAGCAGTGTCACAGTGCACGATGGGAGAGCCCAGATCCACGGGGACAAAGTGCAGCTGGGTCACTGTGGGGACAGCAGGGTCACACTGTCACAGCAGTGTCACATTGTCACAGCAGTGTCACAGCAGTGTCACAGTGCACGATGGGAGAGCCCAGATCCACGGGGACAAAGTGCAGCTGGGTCACTGTGGGGACAGCAATGTCACAGCAATGTCACAGCAGTGTCACAGCCATGTCACAGCAGTGTCACAGCAGTGTCACACTGTCATATCCCCTGTGTGACCCCAGATCCACGGGGACAAAGTGCAGCTGGGTCACTGTCAGGGGACAGCAATGTCACAGCAATGTCACAGCAATGTCACAGCAGTGTCACAGCAGTGTCACACTGTCACAGCAGTGTCACAGCAATGTCACAGCAATGTCACAGCAGTGTCACAGCAGTGTCACACTGTCACAGCAGTGTCACACTGTCACAGCAGTGTCACAGCAGTGTCACACTGCCACATCCCCTGTGTGACCCCAGATCCACGGGGACAAAGTGCAGCTGGGTCACTGTCAGGGGACAGCAGGGTCACAGCAGTGTCACATCCTCTGTGTCACCTCCTGTGTCACCTGCCAGTGTCACCTCACTGTCACTGCACTCCCAAGAATGACCCAGTCGTGTGTCCCAGGTGTCCCCAGGTGTGTCACTGTCCCAGGTGTGTCCCAGGTGTGTCACTGTCCCCAGGTGTCCCCAGGTGTGTCACTGTCCCAGGTGTGTCACTGTCCCCAGGTGTGTCCCTGTCCCCAGGTGTGTCCCAGGTGTCCCCAGGTGTCCCCAGGTGTGTCACTGTCCCAGGTGTGTCCCCAGGTGTGTCCCTGTCCCCAGGTGTGTCACTCCCCAGGTGTGTCCCTGTCCCCAGGTGTCCCCAGGTGTGTCACTGTCCCCAGGTGTCCCCAGGTGTGTCACTCACCGCCCTGCAGCAGCCGCAGCCCCAGCGGTGACACCTGCACGATGAACTGGCCCTGGCCCAGGTGTGTCCCTGTCCCCAGGTGTGTCCCTGTCCCCAGGTGTGTCACTCCCCAGGTGTGTCCCTGTCCCCAGGTGTGTCCCCAGGTGTCCCCAGGTGTCCCCAGGTGTGTCACTGTCCCAGGTGTGTCCCTGTCCCCAGGTGTCCCAGGTGTCCCCAGGTGTGTCCCAGGTGTCCCAGGTGTCCCCAGGTGTGTCCCAGGTGTCCTAGGTGTCCCCAGGTGTGTCACTCACCGCCCTGCAGCAGCCTCAGTCCCAAAGGTGACACCTGCACGATGAACTGGCCCTGGCCCAGGTGTGTCCCTGTCCCCAGGTGTGTCCCTGTCCCAGGTGTCCCCAGGTGTCCCCAGGTGTGTCACTCACCGCCCTGCAGCAGCCGCAGCCCCAGCGGTGACACCTGCACGATGAACTGGCCCTGGCCCAGGTGTGTCCCTGTCCCCAGGTGTCCCCAGGTGTCCCCAGGTGTCCCCAGGTGTGTCACTCACCGCCCTGCAGCAGCCGCAGCCCCAGCGGTGACACCTGCACGATGAACTGGCCCTGGCCCAGGTGTGTCCCTGTCCCCAGGTGTCCCCAGGTGTCCCCAGGTGTCCCCAGGTGTGTCACTCACCGCCCTGCAGCAGCCGCAGCCCCAGCGGTGACACCTGCACGATGAACTGGCCCTGGCCCAGGTGTGTCCCTGTCCCCAGGTGTGTCCCTGTCCCCAGGTGTGTCCCTGTCCCCAGGTGTGTCACTGTCCCCAGGTGTGTCACTCCCCAGGTGTCCCCAGGTGTGTCACTCACCGCCCTGCAGCAGCCGCAGCCCCAGCGGTGACACCTGCACGATGAACTGGCCCTGGCCCAGGTGTGTCCCTGTCCCCAGGTGTCCCCAGGTGTCCCCAGGTGTCCCCAGGTGTGTCACTCACCGCCCTGCAGCAGTCTCAGTCCCAAAGGTGACACCTGCACGATGAACTGGCCCTGGCCCAGGTTCCCCGCGTACACCGTCGGGCCCTGCGTGGCGAAGCCGCTCGTGTCCAGCTCCAGGATCTCCTGGCCCGTCTGCAGGATCTGGGGACAGCGGGGACATCAGGGGGACACTGGGGACACTGGGGATAATGGGAGCATCAGGGACATTGGGGACATTGGGGACATCGGGGAAATTGTACCCATGGAGCCACCAGAGCATGGGTGCTGTCCCCAAGGAGGGACGTGGGGACACTGAGGGGACACTGGGCAGGGCCAAACCCTAGGTGACACCAAATCCAGGTCGTTGTCCCTTGAGAGGACATCGGGGAGATTGGGGACACTGGGGACATCAGGGGACATTGGGGACATGGCAAACACAGAGCCACCAGGGCATGGGTGCTGTCCCCAGGGAAGAACATGGGGACACTGAGGGGACACTGGGCAGGGCCAGCCGCCACCTAACCCCAAATCCAGGTCACTGTCCCATGGAGGGACATCAGGGGACACTGGGGACACGGCAAACACAGCGCCACCAGGGCATGGGTGCTGTCCCCAGGGAGAGACATGGGGACACTGAGGGGACACTGGGCAGGGCCAACACCCAGGTGACCCCATGATGTCCCCATGATGTCCCCAGTCAGTGTCCCCTCACCATGGTGGAGTCCTCGCGCCTAAGGATGAGGAACCCCTGACCCTGTGATGTCCCCAATGTCCCCAATGTCCCCGTGATGTCCCCTCACCATGGTGGAGTCCTCGCGGCTCAGGATGAGGAAGCCGTGACCCCGTGATGTCCCCAGTGTCCCCAATGTCCCCGTGATGTCCCCAATGTCCCCAATGTCCCCAATGTCCCCGTGATGTCCCTCACCATGGTGGAGTCCTCGTGGCTCAGGATGAGGAACCCCTGACCCTGTGATGTCCCCAATGTCCCCAATGTCCCTCACCATGGTGGAGTCCTCGCGGCTCAGGATGAGGAACCCGTGACCCCGTGATGTCCCCAATGTCCCCAATGTCCCCAGTGTCCCCAGTGTCCCTCACCATGGTGGAGTCCTCGCGGCTCAGGATGAGGAAGCCGTGACCCCGTGATGTCCCCAGTGTCCCCAGTGTCCCCGTGATGTCCCCAATGTCCCCAATGTCCCCAATGTCCCCGTGATGTCCCTCACCATGGTGGAGTCCTCGCGGCTCAGGATGAGGAACCCCTGACCCTGTGATGTCCCCAATGTCCCCAGTGTCCCCAGTGTCCCCAATGTCCCCAGTGTCCCTCACCATGGTGGAGTCCTCGTGGCTCAGGATGAGGAACCCCTGACCCTGTGATGTCCCCAATGTCCCCAATGTCCCCAGTGTCCCTCACCATGGTGGAGTCCTCGCGGCTCAGGATGAGGAAGCCGTGACCCCGAGATGTCCCCAGTGTCCCCAGTGTCCCCAGTGTCCCTCACCATGGTGGAGTCCTCGCGGCTCAGGATGAGGAAGCCGTGACCCCGTGATGTCCCCAGTGTCCCCAATGTCCCCAATGTCCCCAATGTCCCCAATGTCCCCAGTGTCCCTCACCATGGTGGAGTCCTCGCGGCTCAGGATGAGGAAGCCGTGACGTTCCCCGTCCTCCTCAGAAGGTTCCGGAGCCGCCGTGGCCGCCTCGGGCTCCGCGCTGGTCCCCGGGGCCACCTCGGGCTGTGGGGACAGAGCGTCCCTGGGGACAGGGGACACGGACAGGGGACACGGGGACAAGAGGGGACACGGACAGGGGACACGGACAGGGGACACAGACAGGGGACACGGGGACAAGAGGGGACACGGACATGGAATGAGGGGACACAGGGAGCGACAGGGTGACAAAGGTGACGCAGGGAGGGTGACACAGGGACACAGACACAGGGACATGAGGGGATGGGGACACGGGGACAAGAGGGGACAGGGACATTTGGGGACACAGGCGGACACAGAGGGACATAGGGACACAGATACAGGGACGTGAGGGGACAGGGGCATGTGGGGAGAAGAGGGGCAGGGACACGGGGTGAGGGGACACAGGACATGGGGACACGGAGGGACATGGGGACACAGGGACAGGGGGACATGGAAGGACATAGGGACACAGACACAGGGACATGAGGGCACAGAAGGTTACAGGGACAGGGGGACATGGGGACGGGGACACAGGGACACAGAGGACACGGAGGGACAGGGGGACATGAAGGGACATGGGGACACAGGGGGACACAGAGGACATGGAGGGACATGGGGATGGGCACATGGACATGGGGACACCAACACAGGGACACGAGGGAACAGGGGGACATGGGGACACAGAGGGACAGAGGGACATTTGGGGACACAGGGGGGCACAGAGGGACAAGAGGGGACACAGAGGACACAAAGGGACAGAGGGACATTTGGGGACACAGGGGGACACAGAGAACATTTGGGGACACAGAGGACACAGAGGGACAGAGGGACAAGAGGGGACACAGAGGACACAGAGGGACATGGGGACACAGGAACGGGGCCATGGAAGGACATGGGGACACAGACACAGGGACAGTGGGACATGAGGACACAGGAAAAGGGAGGGACAGGGGGACACAGGTACAAGGACGTGAGGGGACATGGGGATGGGGACACAGGGACATGGGGACAAGAGGGGACAGGGACACGGGATGAGGGGACACGGAGGACACGGAGGGACAGGGGGACATGGAGGGACATGGGGACAAGAGGGGACAGGGACACGGGATGAGGGGACACGGAGGACACAGAGGGAAAGGGGGACATGGAGGGACATGGGGACACAGACATGGGGACAAGAGGGGACAAGGGGACACAGGGACAGGGGGACATGGGGATGGGGACACGGGGACATGGGGACAAGAGGGGACAGGGACACGGGATGAGGGGACACGGGATGAGGGGACACGGAGGACACGGAGGGAAAGGGGGACATGGAGGGACAGGGGGACACAGACATGGGGACAAGAGGGGACAAGGGGACACAGGGACAGGGGGACATGGGGATGGGGACACGGGGACATGGAGGGACATGGGGACACAGACACGGGGACAAGAGGGGACAGGGGATGGGTACATGGACATAGGGACATGGAAGGACATTGGGACACACAGGGACACAGGGACAGCAGCACATGGGGACACAGGTGACGCAGGAAGGGTGACATGTGGACACAGTGACACAGGTGACACAGGTGACACAGGGACCCACCTGTTCCCGTGGGGGGGGGCGCAGTGACACAGGTGTCACCGGGGTGTGATATGGTGACACAGGGGTGTCACAGGTGACACAGGGGGTGACACAAGGGGGGACACAGGTGACCCACCTGTTCCTGTGGGGGGGGCACAGTGTCACAGGTGACACAGGGGGTGACACAGGTGACACAGGTGACATGGTGACCCACCTGTTCCCGTGGGGGGGGGGGGGGGCACGGTGTCACAGGGGGTGACACAGGGGGTGACACAGGGGGGGACACAGGGGGGTGACACAGGTGACACGGTGACCCACCTGTTCCCGCAGGGGGGGCACGGTGTCACAGGTGACACAGGGGGTGACACAGGTGACACAGGGGGTGACACAGGGGGTGACACAGGGGGTGACACAGGTGACACGGTGACCCACCTGTTCCCGCGGGGGGGGCGCAGTGTCACAGGTGTCACAGGTGACACAGGGGGTGACACAGGGGGTGACGCAGGGGGTGACACAGGGGGTGACACAGGGGGTGACACAGGGGGTGACACGGTGACCCACCTGTTCCCGTGGGGAGGGCACGGTGACACAGGTGACACAGGGGGTGACACAGGGGGTGACACAGGGGGTGACACAGGTGACACAGGGGGTGACACGGGTGACACGGTGACCCACCTGTTCCCGCGGGGGGGGCGCGGTGACCGTCCACATGTCGTAACAGCCGGGCAGCTCGAAGGTGGTGACAACCTGCGGCCGGATGCTGCGCTGGGGACAGGGACAGGGACAGCGTCAGGGACAGGGGACAGGGACAGGGACAGGGACAGGGACAGCCATGGGGACAGGGGACAGGGACAGGGGACAGGGACAGCGTCAGGGACAGGGGACAGGGACAGGGGACAGGGGACAGGGGACAGGGACAGGGGACAGGGACAGCCATGGGGACAGGGGACAGGGACAGGGACAGGGACAGGGACAGGGACAGGGATGGGGACAGGGACAGGGACAGCATCAGGGACAGACAGGGGGACAGGGACAGGGATGGGGACAGGGACAGGGGACAGGGACAGCCATGGGGACAGGGGACAGGGATGGGGACGGGGGACAGGGGACAGGGACAGCCACGGGGACAGGGACAGGGGACAGAGACAGCCATGGGGACAGGGACAGGGGACAGGGGACAGGGGACAGGGACAGGGGACAGAGACAGGGACAGCATCAGGGACAGGGGACAGGGACAGCGTCAGGGACAGCCATGGGGACAGGGGACAGGGGACAGGGACAAGGCTGGGGACAGCTGTCACAGGGGACAGGGATGGGGATGAGCACAGCGGTCAGGGGGGACAGGGACAGGGACAGGGACAGGGACAGGGACAGGGACAGGGACAGCCATCCGGGGACAGCTCCACCTTTATGCGGTTCTGCCCCATGGATTTGGGGTGCCCCAGAGTTTTGGGGTGTCGCTGGGGGGCACAGGCAGTTTTTGGGGTGCCCCACAGTTTTGGGGTGTCCCTGGGGGGCACAGGCAGTTTTTGGGGTGCCCCACAGTTTTGGGGTGTCCCTGGGGGGCACAGGCAGGTTTGGGGTTTTTGGGGGTGCCGCTGGGGGGGCACAGGCAGGTTTGGGGTTTTTGGGGTGTCGCTGGGGGGCACAGGCAGTTTTTGGGGTGCCCCACAGTTTTGGGGTGTCGCTGGGGGGGCACAGGCAGTTTTTGGGGTTTTTGGGGTGTCGCTGGGGGGGTACAGGCAGTTTTTGGGGTTCCCCACAGTTTTGGGGTGTCGCTGGGGGGTACAGGCAGTTTTTGGGGTTCCCCACAGTTTTGGGGTGTCGCTGGGGGGTACAGGCAGTTTTTGGGGTTCCCCACAGTTTTGGGGTGTCGCTGGGGGGCACAGGCAGTTTTTGGGGTTCCCCACAGTTTTGGGGTGTCGCTGGGGGGCACAGGCAGGTTTGGGGTTTTTGGGGTGTCGCTGGGGGGGCACAGGCAGTTTTTGGGGTTCCCCACAGTTTTGGGGTGTCGCTGGGGGGTACAGGCAGTTTTTGGGGTTCCCCACAGTTTTGGGGTGTCGCTGGGGGGCACAGGCAGTTTTTGGGGTTCCCCACAGTTTTGGGGTGTCGCTGGGGGGCACAGGCAGGTTTGGGGTTTTTGGGGTGTCGCTGGGGGGGCACAGGCAGTTTTTGGGGTTCCCCACAGTTTTGGGGTGTCGCTGGGGGGGCACAGGCAGTTTTTGGGGTGCCCCACAGTTTTGGGGTGCCGCTGGGGGGGCACAGGCAGTTTTTGGGGTACCCCACAGTTTTGGGGTGTCGCTGGGGGGGCACAGGCAGGTTTGGGGTTTTTTGGGGTGTCGCTGGGGGGGTACAGGCAGTTTTTGGGGTGCCCCACAGTTTTGGGGTGTCGCTGGGGGGCACAGGCAGGTTTGGGGTTTTTGGGGTGTCGCTGGGGGGCACAGGCAGTTTTGGGGTTTTTTGGGGTGTCGCTGGGGGCACAGGCAGTTTTTGGGGTGCCCCAGAGTTTTGGAGTGTCCCAGGGTGGGCACAGGCAGGTTTGGGGTTTTTGGGGTGTCGCTGGGGGGGCACAGGCAGTTTTTGGGGTGCCCCAGAGTTTTGGAGTGTCCCAGGGTGGGCACAGGCAGGTTTGGGGTTTTTGGGGTGTCGCTGGGGGGGCACAGGCAGTTTTTGAGGTGCCCCACAGTTTTGGGGTGTCCCAGGGTGGGCACAGGCAGGTTTGGGGTTTTTGGGGTGCCGCTGGGGGGCACAGGCAGGTTTGGGGTTTTTGGGGTGTCGCTGGGGGGGCACAGGCAGTTTTTGGGGTGCCCCACAGTTTTGGGGTGTCGCTGGGGGGCACAGGCAGTTTTTGGGGTGCCCCACAGTTTTGGGGTGTCGCTGGGGGGGCACAGGCAGTTTTTGGGGTGTCGCTGGGGGGCACAGGCAGGTTTGGGGTTTTTGGGGTGTCGCTGGGGGGGCACAGGCAGGTTTTGGGGTTTTTGGGGTGTCGCTGGGGGGCACAGGCAGGTTTTGGGGTTTTTGGGGTGTCGCTGGGGGGCACAGGCAGGTTTTGGGGTTTTTGGGGTGTCGCTGGGGGGCACAGGCAGTTTTTGGGGTGTCGCTGGGGGGGTACAGGCAGGTTTGGGGTTTTTGGGGTGTCGCTGGGGGGGTACAGGCGCTCCCCAGACTTTGGGGTCACCCTGGTTCACCCCAGCCCTGCTCTGGCACCGGGATCGGCCCCCGGGAACCTCCCCCGGGGGCACTGGGCGGTGCGGGGGGTTGGGGTTTTGGGGTTCAGGGGGATTTGTGGGGTTCAGGGGGGTTTGTGGGGTTCAGGGGGGTTTGTGGGGTTCAGGGGGGTTTGGGGTTTGGGGGTTTGGGGTTTTGGGGTTCAGGGGGATTTGTGGGGTCAGGGGGGTTTGGGGTTTGGGGTTTGGGGTTCAGGGGGTTTGGGGTTTGGGGGTTTGGGGTTTTGGGGTTCAGGGGGATTGTGGGGGTCAGGGGGGATTTGGGGTTCAGGGGGGATTTGGGGTTTGTGGGGCAAAGGGGGGTTTGTGGGGGTCAGGGGGGTTTGGGGTTTTGGGGTTCAAGGGGGGTTTGGGGTTTTGGGGTTCAGGGGGGTTTGGGGTTTCGGGGTTCAGGGGGTTTGTGGGGGTCAGGGGGGTTTGGGGTTTGTGGGGCACAGGGGGGTTTAGAGTTCAGGGGGGGTTTGGGGTTTTGGGGTTCAGGGGGTTTGTGGGGGTCAGGGGGGATTTGGGGTTTTGGGGTTCAGGGGGGTTTGTGGGGGTCAGGGGGGTTTGGGGTTTGTGGGGGTCAGGGGGGTTTGGGGTTTTGGGGTTCAGGGGGTTTGTGGGGGTCAGGGGGGATTTGGGTTTGTGGGGCAAAGGGGGGTTTGGGGTTCAAGGGGGGTTTGGGGTTTTGGGGTTCAGGGGGTTTGTGGGGTTCAGGGGGGTTTGGGGTTTGTGGGGGTCAGGGGGGTTTGGAGTTCAGGGGGGGTTTGGGGTTTTGGGGTTCAGGGGGGTTTGGGGTTTGGAGTCCAGAGGGATTTGGGGTTTTGGGGTTCAGGGGGATTTGTGGGGGTCAGGGGGGGTTTGGGGTTTGTGGGGCAAAGGGGGGTTTGGGGTTCAGGGGCGTTTGGGGTTTTGGGGTTCAGGGGGATTGTGGGGGTCAGGGGGATTTGTGGGGGTCAGGGGGGGTTTGGGGTTTTGGGGTTCAGGGGGTTTGTGGGGATCAGGGGGGATTTGGGGTTTGTGGGGCAAAGGGGGGTTTGGGGTTCAGGGGGGTTTGGGGGTTTGGGGTTCAGGGGGATTTGTGGGGGTCAGGGGGGATTTGGGGTTTGTGGGGTTCAGGGGGATTTGGGGTTTGGGGGGTTTGGGGTTTGGGGGTTTGGGGTTCAGGGGGGTTTGGGGTTTTGGGGTTCAGGGGGGTTTGGGGTTTGGGGGTTTGGGGTTTTGGGGTTCAGGGGGATTTGTGGGGTCAGTGGGGTTTGGGGTTTGGGGTTTTGGGGTTCAGGGGGGTTTGGGGTTTGGGGTTTTGGGGTTTAGGGGGGTTTGTGGGGGTCAGGGGGGTTTGGGGTTTGTGGGGCAAAGGGGGATTTGGAGTTCAGGGGGGTTTGGGGGTTCAGGGGGTTTGTGGGGGTCAGGGGGGATTTGGGGTTTTGGGGTTCAGGGGGGTTTTGGGGTTCAGGGCAGTTTGGGGTCTAAGGGGATTTGGGGTTCAGGGGGATTTGGGGTTCAGGGGGATTTGGGGTTTGTGGGCTTCAGGGGGGTTTGTGGTTTTTTGGATTTCAGGAGGATTTGGGTTCAGGGGATTTGGGGGTTCAGGGGAGTTTTGGGTTTTTTGGGGTCCAAGGGGGATTTGGGGTTTTGGAGCTTTTGGGGTTCAGGGGGTTTGGGGGGGTTCAGGTGGGGATTTCGGATTTGTGGGGGCGTTTTGGGGTTTTTGGGGTTTCAGGGAGGGTTTTGGGGTTTTTGGGGTTTCAGGGAGGGTTTTGGGGTCTAAAGGGGATTGGGTTTTTTTTGGGGGGGGATTTTTGAGGTTCCAGGGGGTTTTGGGGTTTCTGGGGTTCAGGGGGGAATTGGGGTTTTTGGGGTACCTGCAGCACGGTCAGGGCCCCGTTACTGCCGGACCCCGAGCACAGGCAGGGTTTGGGGTTTTTGGGGTGATTTTTGGGATGTTTTTGGGGTGATTTTTGGGGTTTTTTGGGTACCTGCAGCACGGTCAGGGCCCCGTTCTTGCCGTACCCCGAGCACAGGCAGGGTTTGGGGTTCAGGGCTGGTTTTTGGGGTTTTTGGGGTGATTTTTGGGGTGATTTTTGGGGTGGTTTTTGGGGTTTTTGGGTACCTGCAGCACGGTCAGAGCCCCGTTCTTGCCGTACCCCGAGCACAGGCAGGGTTTGGGGTTTTTGGGATGTTTTTGGGGTGATTTTTGGGGTTTTTGGGTACCTGCAGCACGGTCAGAGCCCCGTTTTTGCCGTACCCCGAGCACAGGCAGGGTTTGGGGTTTTTGGGGTGATTTTTGGGGTGATTTTTGGGGTTTTTGGAGTGTGTTTGGGATGTTTTTGGGGTGATTTTTGGGATGTTTTTAGGGTGGTTTTTGGGGTTTTGGGTACCTGCAGCACGGTCAGAGCCCCGTTCTTGCCGTACCCCGAGCACAGGCAGGGTTTGGGGTTTTTGGGGTGATTTTTGGGGTGATTTTTGGGGTTTTTGGGGTGGTTTTTGGGATGTTTTTGGGGTGATTTTTGGGATGTTTTTGGGGTGGTTTTTGGGGTTTTTGGGGTGATTTTTGGGGTTTTTGGTACCTGCAGCACGGTCAGAGCCCCGTTCTTGCCGTACCCCGAGCACAGGCAGGGTTTGGGGTTTTTGGGGTGATTTTTGGGGTGATTTTTGGGGTTTTTGGGGTGTGTTTGGGATGTTTTTGGGATGTTTTTGGGGTGATTTTTGGGGTTTTTGGGTACCTGCAGCACGGTCAGGGCCCCGTTCTTGCCGTACCCCGAGCACAGGCAGGGTTTGGGGTTTTTGGGGTCATTTTTGGGGTGTGTTTGGGATGTTTTTGGGATGTTTTTGGGGTGGTTTTTGGGGTTTTTGGGTACCTGCAGCACGGTCAGGGCCCCGTTCTTGCCGTACCCCGAGCACAGGACGATCTCCAGGTCGGGCTCGGGGCTGTTCTGGAACTGCAGAGAGACAGCGGGGTCAGCTTTGGGGTTTTGGGGCTCGTTTTGGGGTTTTTGGGGCACATTTTGGGGTTTTTGGGGCATGTTTTGGAGTTTTTGGGGCACATTTTGGGGTTTTGGGGTACTTTTTGGGGTGTTTTTAGGGCTTGTGTCCCCTCACCCTCTTGGACAGGAAGGTCAGGTTTGGGGTGGGTTTTAGGATGGGTTTTGGGGTGGGTTTTGGGGTACATTTTGGGGTTTTGGGGTACATTTTGAGGTACATTTTGGGGTTTTTGTGTCCCTCGCCCCCTCAGACAGGAAGGCTGGGTTTGGGGTGAGTTTTTGGGGTACATTTTGGGGTGTTTTCTGGGGTGTTTTTTGGGGTTTTTCTCCCCTCACCTCCTCAGACAGGAATGCCGGGTTTGGGGTACATTTTGGGGTTTTTGGGGTACATTTTGGGGTACAATTTGGGGTACATTTTGGGGTACAATTGGGGTACAATTTGGGGTTTTTGGGGTACATTTTGAGGTTTTTGGGGTACAATTGGGGTACATTTTGGGGTTTTTGGGGTACATTTTGGGGTACATTTTGGGTACAATTTGGGGTTTTTCTCCCCTCACCTCCTCGGACAGGAAGGCCAGGTTTGGGCTGGGTTTGGGGCACATTTTGGGTACATTTTGGGGTTTTTGGGGTACATTTTGGGTACAATTTGGGGTCCCTCACCTCCTCGGACAGGAAGGCCGGGTTTGGGCTGGGTTTGGGCACATTTTGGGGTACATTTTGGGGTTTTTGGGGTACAATTTGGGGTTTTTGGGGTACATTTTGAGGTTTTTGGGGTACAATTGGGGTACATTTTGGGGTTTTTGGGGTACATTTTGGGGTACATTTTGGGTACAATTTGGGGTTTTTCTCCCCTCACCTCCTTGGACAGGAAGGCCGGGTTTGGGCCGGGTTTGGGGTACATTTTGGGGTACATTTTGGGGTTTTTGGGGTATATTTTGGGGTACAATTTGGGGTTTTTGGGGTACAATTTGGGGATTTTGGGGTCCCTCACCTCCTCGGACAGGAAGGCCGGGTTTGGGCTGGGTTTTGGGGTACATTTTGGGGTTTTTGGGGTCCATTTTGGGGTACATTTTGGGGTTTTTGGGGTACATTTTGGGGAACAATTTGGGGTTTTTTGGGGTACAATTTGGGGATTTTGGGGTCCCTCACCTCCTCGGACAGGAAGGCCGGGTTTGGGGCACATTTTGGGGTACATTTTGGGGATTTAGGGGTACAATTTGGGTACAATTTGGGGATTTTGGGGTCCCTCACCTCCTCGGACAGGAAGGCCGGGTTTGGGGCACATTTTGGGTACATTTTGGGGTTTTTGGGGCACATTTTGGGTACATTTTGGGGTTTTTGGGGCACATTTTGGGTACATTTTGGAGTTTTTGGGGTACAATTTGGGTACATTTTGGGGATTTTGGGGTCCCTCACCTCCTCGGACAGGAAGGCCGGGTTTGGGCTGGGCTTTGGGGTACAATTTGGGGTTTTTGGGGCACATTTTGGGGTACATTTTGGGGATTTTGGGGTCCCTCACCTCCTCGGACAGGAAGGCCGGCTCCCCCATGGCGGCGTTGGCGCAGGGCCCGATGTTGAGGATGCTGTCACACACCTGGCACGGGGACAGCGCCGTCACACCGCGGTGACACCGGGGTGACACACGGGTGACAGGGAGGTGACAGCACCCCGAGGGAGTGCATGGCCAGCTGGAGTCACAGGGAGGTGACACAGGTGACAGGTGACACACAGGTGACAATGACAGTACATCAAAGGAGTAGGTGGCCAGCTGGGTGTGACAGGGAGGTGACAGGGAGGTGACAGACAGGTGACAGACACACAGGTGACAGGTGACACAGGTGACACACGGGTGACAATACCTCGAAGGAGGAGGTGGCCAGCTGGGTGTCACGGGGAGGTGACAGACAGGTGACACAGAGATGACACAGGTAACAGGTGACACACAGGTGACACAGGTGACACCCAGGTGAGATAGGTGACACACAGGTGACACACAGGTGACACACAGGTGACAATGACAGTGCCATCACCTCGAAGGAGTAGGTGGCCAGCTGTGTGTGACAGGGAGGTGACAGACAGGTGACAGACAGGTGACAGACACAGACAGGTGACAATGACAGTGACGTCACCTCGAAGGAGTAGGTGGCCAGCTGGGTGTGACACACAGGTGACAGACACACAGGTGACAGACAGGTGACAGACACACAGGTGACACACAGGTGACAATGACATCACCTCGAAGGAGTAGGTGGCCAGCTGTGTCCCCGAGGCCGCCTCGCTGCCGTACACCTCGATCTCGTCCACCTCGTCCTGGGCCTGCGGCTTCCCCCCTGGCACAGGGACACGAGTGCCACCTGTGCCACCTGTGTCACCTGTGCCACCCCTGTGCCACCTGTGTCACCCACTGCCACCCCTCTGTCACCCCTCTGTCACCCACTGCCACCCCCCCTGCCACAGGGACACACCTGTCACCTGTGTCACCCACTGTCACCTGTGCCACCCCTGTGTCCCCTACTGTCACCCACTGTCACCCACTGTCACCTGTGCCACCCGTGTCACCCACTGTCACCTACTGTCACACATTGTCACCCCCCCCGGCACAGGGACACACCTGCTGTCACCTACTGCCACCCATTGTCACCTACTGTCACTCTGTGTCACCCACTGTCACCTCTGTCACCTACTGCCACCTGTGTCACCTACTGTCACCCCTGTGTCTCCCCCCTGGCACAGGGACACACATGTGTCATCCTGTGTCACCCATTGTCACCCCTGTGTCACCCCTGTGTCACCCCCCTGCCACAGGGACACACCTGGGTCACCCTGTGTCACCTGCTGTCACCCTCCTGGCACAGGGACACACCTGCTGTCACCTACTGCCACCCATTGTCACCTACTGTCACTCTGTGTCACCCACTGTCACCTACTGCCACCCATTGTCACCTCTGTCACCTACTGCCACCCACTGTCACCCTGTGTCATCTGTGTCACCCCCCTGGGACAGGGACACACCTGTGTCACCTACTGTCACCTGTGTCACCCCCTCAGTGTCTCTACAGGTCCCCAGGTGTGCCCCAGTGTCCCCAGACTGTCCCCAGGGTCCCCAAATCCCCCCAGGTGTCCCCAAATCCCCCCAGGTGTCCCCAGTGTCCCCCAGAGTGTCCCCAAATCCCCCCAGGTGCCCCCAGTGTCCCCCAGGTGTCCCCAGTGTCCCCCAGGTGTCCCCACTGCTCCCCAGGTGTCTCCCAGGTGTCCCCCAGGTGTCCCCAGGTGTCCCCACTGTCCCCCAGGTGTCCCCACTGCTCCCCAGGTGTCCCCCAGGTGTCCCTCAGGTGTCCCCCAGGTGTCCCCAGGTGTCCCCAGGTGTCCCCAGGTGTCCCCACTGTCCCCCAGGTGTCCCCAGGTGTCCCCATTGTCCCCCAGGTGTCCCCAGGTATCCCCAGGTGTCCCCACTGTCCCCCAGGTGCCCCCACTGTCCCCCAGGTGTCCCCAGTGTCCCCCAGGTGTCCCCAGTGTCCCTCAGGTGTCCCCAGGGTGTCCCTCAGGTGTCCCCAGGTGTCCCCACTGTCCCCCAGGTGCCCCCACTGTCCCCCAGGTGTCCCCACTGTCCCTCAGGTGTCCCCAGGTGTCCCCACTGTCCCCCAGGTGCCTCCAGTGTCCCCCAGGTGTCCCCATTGTCCCCCAGGTGTCCCCAAGGTGTCCCTCAGGTGTCCCCACTGTCCCCCAGGTGTCCCCAGGTGTCCCCAGGTGTACCAAGGTGTCCCCCAGGTGTCCCCAGGTGTACCAAGGTGTCCCCCAGGTGTCCCCAGGTGTCCCCAGGTGTCCCCCAGGTGTCCCCACTGTCCCCACCTGCCCACGGCCCCGATGGCTCCGAGCGTTTCTTCTTCACCGGGGGCTCCTCCTGGGGGGGACAGGGACGGGTTCGGGGTGCCCAGGTGTGATGATTTTGGGGTGCCCAGGTGGATTTTGGGGAGCCCAGGTGTGATGATTTTGGGGTGCCCAGGTGGATTTTGGGGGTCCCCAGGTAAATTTTGGGGATCCCCAGGTGATTTTTGGGGTTCCCAGGTGTGATGATTTTGGGGTTCTCAGGTGGATTTGGGGTGCCCAGGTGGATGTTGGGGTTCCCAGGTTCATTTTGGGGTTCCCAGGTTCGTTTTGGGGTGCCCAGGTGGATGCTGGGTGCCCAGGTGGATTTTGGGGTGCCCAGGTGGATTTGGGGTTCCCAGGTGTGATTTGGGTGCCCAGGTGGATGTTGGGGTGCCCAGGCGGATTTTGGGGTGCCCAGGTGTGATTTGGGGTGCCCAGGTGTGATTTGGGATCCCCAGGTGTGATTTGGGGTGCCCATGTTCATTTTGGGGTGCCCAGGTGTGATGATTTTGGGGTGCCCAGGTGGATTTGGGATTCCCAGGTGGATTTGGGGTGCCCAGGTGTGATTTGGGCATCCCAGGTGTGATGATTTGGGGTGCCCAGGTGGATGTTGGGGTGCCCAGGTTCATTTTGGGGTTCCCAGGTGGATTTTGGGGTGCCCAGGTGTGATGATGTTGGGGTGCCCAGGTGTGATTTGGGGTGCCCAGGTGTGATGATTTTGGGGTTCCCAGGTGTGCTTTGGGGTGCCCAGGTGGATGTTGGGGTGCCCAGGTTCATTTTGGGGTTCCCAGGTTCATTTTGGGGTGCCCAGGTGTGATTTGGGATCCCCAGGTGGACTTTGGGGTGCCCAGGTGTGATGATTTTGGGGAGCCCAGGTGGATTTTAGGATCCCAGGGTGGATTTGGGGTGCCCAGGTGTGATTTGGGGTTCCCAGGTGTGATTTGGGGTTCCCAGGTGTGATTTGGGATCCCCAGGTGTGGTTTGGGGTGCCCATGTTCATTTTGGGGTGCCCAGGTGTGATGATTTTGGGGTGCCCAGGTGAGTTTTGGGGTGCCCAGGTGAGTTTTGGGGTTTCCAGGTGTGATTTGGGGTTCCCAGGTGGATTTTGGGGTGCCCAGGTGGATTTTGGGGTGCCCAGGTGTGATTTGGGGTTCCCAGGTGGATGTTGGGGTGCCCAGGTGTGATGATTTTGGGGTTCCCAGGTGTGATTTGGGGTGCCCAGGAGTGATTCGGGGTTCCCAGGTGCATTTTGGGGTGCCCAGGTGTGATGATTTTGGGGTGCCCAGGTGGATGTTGGGGTTCCCAGGTGGATTTGGGGTGCCCAGGTGTGATTTGGGGATCCCCAGGTGTGATTTGGGGTGCCCAGGTGGATTTTGAGCTTCCCAGGTGTGATGATGTTGGGATGCCCAGGTGGATTTGGGGTTCCCAGGTGGATTTTGGGGTGCCCAGGTTCATTTTGGGGTGCCCAGGTGAGTTTTGGGGTTCCCAGGTGTGATGATTTTGGGGTGCCCAGGTGAGTTTTGGGGTGCCCAGGTGTGATTTGGGGTGCCCAGGTGGATTTTGGGGTTCCCAGGTGGATTTTGGGGTGCCCAGGTGAGTTCTGGGGTGCCCAGGTGTGATGATGTTGGGGTGCCCAGGTGGATTTTGGGGTTCCCAGGTGAGTTCTGGGCTGCCCAGGTGGATTTTGGGGTGCCCAGGTGGATTTTGGGGTTCCCAGGTTCATTTTGGGGTGCCCAGGTGGATTTGGGATCCCCAGGTGAGTTTTGGGGTGCCCAGGTGTGATTTGGGGTGCCCAGGTGTGATTTGGGGTGCCCATGTTCATTTTGGGGTGCCCAGGTACGATGATTTGGGGTGCCCAGGTGTGATTTGGGGATCCCCAGGTGTGATTTGGGGTTCCCAGGTAGATTTGGGGATCCCCAGGTGGATTTTGGGGTGCCCAGGTGTGATTTGGGGTGCCCAGGTGGATTTTGGGGTGCCCAGGTGGATTTTAGGATTCCAGGGTGGATTTTGGGGTTCCCAGGTGAGATTTGGGGTGCCCAGATGTGATCTGGGGTTCCCAGGTTCATTTTGGGTGGATTTTGGGGTTCCCAGGTGTGATGATTTTGGGGTGCCCAGTGGATGTTGGGGTGCCCAGGTGTGATGATTTTGGGGTGCCCAGGTGTGGTTTGGGGTGCCCAGGTGTGATGATTTTGGGGTGCCCAGGTGGATGTTGGGGTTCCCAGGTTCATTTTGGGGTGCCCAGGTGGATGTTGGGGTTCCCAGGTGGATTTTGGGGTGCCCAGTGGATTTTGGGGTGCCCAGGTGTGATGATGTTGGGGTGCCCAGGTGGATGTTGGGTGCCCAGGTGTGATGATTTGGGGTGCCCGGTGGATTTTGGGGTGCCCAGGTGGATGTTGGGGTGCCCAGGTGGATGTTGGGGTGCCCAGGTGTGATGATTTTGGGGTGCCCAAGTGTGATGATTTTGGGGTGCCCAGGTGGATGTTGGGGTGCCCAGGTGTGATGATTTGGGGTGCCAGGTGTGATGATGTTGAGGTGCCCAGGTGTGATGATGTTGGGGTGCCCAGGTGGATGTTGGGGTGCCCAGATGTGATGATTTTGGGGTGCCCAGGTGTGATGATTTTGGGGTGCCCAGTGGATGTTGGGTGCCCAGATGTGATGATGTTGGGGTGCCCAGGTGGATGTTGGGTGCCCAGGTTCATTTTGGGGTTCCCAGGTTCGTTTTGGGGTGCCCAGGTGTGATGATGTTGGGGTGCCCCAGCCCTCACCTGTCTGTCGGGCGCGTCCCTGCCCGGCCCCGCGGGCGCCTCCTGCAGCTTCTCCGTGTACCTGAGCAGCAGCGAGTTCCCCAGGCGGGAGCCCAGGAACAGATAGCCGGGCTCCAGGGGCACCATCTGCGGGCACAGCGCCACCTCAGTGCCACCTCAGTGTCACCTCAGTGCCACCTGAGTGCCACCTCAGTGCCCAGGAACAGATAGCCGGGCTCCAGGGGCACCATCTGGGGACACAGTGCCACCTCAGTGCCACCTCAGTGTCACCTCAGTGCCACCTGAGTGCCACCTCAGTGCCCAGGAACAGATAGCCGGGCTCCAGGGGCACCATCTGCGGGCACAGCGCCACCTCAGTGCCACCTCAGTGTGCCCAGGTGTGCCCAGGAACAGATAGCCGGGCTCCAGGGGCACCATCTGCGGGCACAGCGCCACCTCAGTGCCACCTCAGTGTGCCCAGGTGTGCCCAGGAACAGATAGCCGGGCTCCAGGGGCACCATCTGGGGACACAGTGCCACCTCAGTGCCACCTCAGTGCCACCTGAGTGCCACCTGAGTGCCACCTCAGTGCCACCTGAGTGCCCAGGAACAGATAGCCGGGCTCCAGGGGCACCATCTGCGGGCACAGCGCCACCTCAGTGCCACCTGAGTGCCACCTCAGTGCCACCTGAGTGCCCAGGAACAGATAGCCGGGCTCCAGGGGCACCATCTGCGGGCACAGCGCCACCTGAGTGCCACCTCAGTGCCCAGGAACAGATAGCCGGGCTCCAGGGGCACCATCTGCGGGCACAGTGCCACCTGAGTGCCACCTGAGTGCCACCTCAGTGCCACCTCAGTGCCACCTGAGTGTGCCCAGGAACAGATAGCCGGGCTCCAGGGGCACCATCTGCGGGCACAGCGCCACCTCAGTGCCACCTGAGTGCCCAGGAACAGATAGCCGGGCTCCAGGGGCACCATCTGCGGGCACAGTGCCACCTGAGTGCCACCTCAGTGCCACCTCAGTGCCACCTCAGTGCCACCTGAGTGTGCCCAGGAACAGATAGCCGGGCTCCAGGGGCACCATCTGCGGGCACAGCGCCACCTCAGTGCCACCTCAGTGCCCAGGAACAGATAGCCGGGCTCCAGGGGCACCATCTGCGGGCACAGCGCCACCTCAGTGCCCAGGTGTGCCCAGGAACAGATAGCCGGGCTCCAGGGGCACCATCTGCGGGCACAGTGTCACCTCAGTGCCACCTCAGTGCCCAGGAACAGATAGCCGGGCTCCAGGGGCACCATCTGCGGGCACAGCGCCACCTCAGTGCCACCTCAGTGCCCAGGAACAGATAGCCGGGCTCCAGGGGCACCATCTGGGGACACACCTGAGTGTCACCTCAGTGCCACCTCAGTGCCACCTGAGTGCCCAGGAACAGATAGCCGGGCTCCAGGGGCACCATCTGGGGGCACAGCGCGACCTCAGTGCCACCTCAGGGTCACCAGGTGTCCCCAGTGTCCCCAGGTGTCCCCCGGGTCCCCAGGTGCTCACACAGTTGTCCCCAGTGTTCCCAGGTGTCCCCAGACTGTCCCAGGTGTCCCCACTGTCCCCAGGTGTCCCCGGTGTCCCCGGTGTCCCCGGTGCCCCCAGTGTCCCCAGGTGTCCCTGGTGTCCCCGGTGTCCCCAGGTGTCCCAGGTGTCCCCAATGTCCCCAGGTGTCCCCAGTGTCCCCAGTGTCCCAGGTGTCCCTGGTGTCCCCAGTGTCCCCAGGTGTCCCCAGTGTCCCCAGTGTCCCCAGACTGTCCCAGGTGTCCCCAGTGTCCCCAGCGTCCCCAGACTGTCCCCAGGTGTCCCCAGGTGTCCCCAGTGTCCCCAGGTGCTCACACAGGTGTCCCCAGTGTCCCTGGTGTCCCCAATGTCCCCAGTGTCCCCGGTGTCCCCAAGTGTCCCAGGTGTCCCCACTGTCCCCAGGTGTCCCCAGGGTCCCCGGTGTCCCCGGTGTCCCCAGGTGTCCCCAGTGTCCCCGGTGTCCCCGGTGTCCCCAGGTGTCCCCAGTGTCCCAGGCGTCCCCACTGTCCCAGGTGTCCCCAATGTCCCCAGTGTCCCCAGGTGCTCACACAGGTGTCCCCAGTGTCCCCAGACTGTCCCCAGGTGTCCCCAGACTGTCCCCAGACTGTCCCCAGTGTCCCAGGTGTCCCCAGACTGTCCCCACTGTCCCCAGTGTCCCCACTGTCCCCAGACTGTCCCCAGACTGTCCCCGGTGTCCCCAGGCGCTCACACAGGTGCCCCCAGGTGCCCCCAGTGTCCCCACTGTCCCCAGCTGTCCCCAGACTGTCCCCGGTGTCCCCAGACACTCACACAGGTGTCCCCAGGTGCCCCCAGTGTCCCCACTGTCCCCAGACTGTCCCCAGGTGTCCCCGGTGTCCCCAGACACTCACACAGGTGTCCCCAGGTGCCCCCACTGTCCCCAGTGTCCCCAGTGTCCCCGGTGTCCCCAGACACTCACACAGGTGGTCAGCACGGACGCGGCCGCTTTGTCGAAGTGGAAGGAGCGCACGGAGCGCATCCCGTCCGTGATCAGCGTCAGCACGTAGCTGCCATGGCAAAGGGACATGAGGGGGTGACAACCCCTGGGGACACCCCCAGACCCTTGGGGACACCCCCAAACCCTGGGGACACCCCCAGACCCCTGGGGACACCCCCAGAAAAACCAGGACCCCCAGGGACCCCCCCCTTGTCCCACAGGACAGAGCGCATCCTGTCCGTGATCAGCGTCAGCACAGAGCTGCCGTGGCAAAGGGACATGAGGGGGTGACAACCCCTGGGGGACACCCCCAAACCCTTGGGGACACCCCCAAACCCTTGGGGACACCCCCACACCCTGGGGACACCCCCAGACCCTGGGGACACCCCCAGAAAAACCAGGACCCCCAGGGACCCCCCCTTGTCCCACAGGACAGAGCGCGTCCCGTCCGTGATCAGCGTCAGCACAGAGCTGCCATGGCAAAGGGACATGAGGGGGTGACAACCCCTGGGGGACACCCCCAAACCCTTGGGGACACCCCCAACCCCTTGGGGACACCCCCAGACCCTTGGGGACACCCCCAGACCCTTGGGGACACCCCCAAACCCCTGGGGACACCCCCAGACCCTGGGGACACCCCCAAACCCCTGGGGACACCCCCAGACCCTTGGGGACACCCCCAACCCCTGGGGACACCCCCAGACCCCTGGGGACACCCCCAAACCCCTGGGGACACCCCAGACCCCTGGGGACACCCCAACCCCTTGGGGACACCCCCAACCCCTGGGGACACCTCAGACCCCTTGGGGACACCCCCAAACCCCTGGGGAAACCCCGAGGACCCCCCAAAATCCCTGGAGACCCCCAAAGTCCCCCCAGAAACCCCCAGGGGTGTCCAGGGCAGGAGGGGACAGAGCTCACCCTGTCCCTGAGCAGAGCCAGGACACGGCTGGGACAGGGGGTGGCACTTCAGGGGGGGACAGGGGACACCCCAAACCCTTGGGGACACCCCTGAGTCCTTGGGGACACCCCCAAACCCCTGGGGAAACCCCGAGGACCCCCCAAAATCCCTGGAGACCCCCAAAGTCCCCCCAGAAACCCCCAGAGGTGTCCCAGGGCAGGAGGGGACAGAGCTCACCCTGTCCCTGAGCAGAGCCAGGACACGGCTGGGACAGGGGGTGGCACTTCAGGGGGGGACAGGGGACACCCCAAACCCTTGGGGACACCCCAAACCCTTGGGGACACCCCAAATCCCCTTGGGGACACCCCCAGGCCCCCCCCAGACTCACATCTCCCCCCCCTTGAGCGAGATGACCATCTTGTCGTAGGAGATGAAGGTGGCCTGGGCACAGTCCAGAGTCATCCTCACGCCCTCCTGGATCCCTGGGGACAGCGACAGTGGGGACAGGGACAGTGGGGACAGGGACAGGGATGGGGACAGTCACAGTGGGGATGGGGACAGGGGACAGCTGGGACAGGGACAGTGGGGATGGGGACAGCGACGGGGACAGGGACAGTGACGTGGGGACAGAGATGGGGACAGCGATGGGGACAGGGATGGGGACAGCGATGGGGACAGTCACAGTGGGGATGGGGACAGGGACAGGGATGGGGACAGGAACAGGGACAGGTGACAGGGACAGGTGACAGGTGTGACACTCACTCAGAGGAACACGGTGGTGCCGCAGGTGAGGCTGTTCAGGGCCACCCCGTACAGGGACAGGGACAGTGACAGGGACAGGGGACAGTGATAGGGATGGTGACAGGTGACAGGTGACAGGGACAGGGACAGTGTCACTCACGCAGAGGGAACACGGTGGTGCCGCAGGTGAGGCTGTTCAGGGCCACCCCGTACAGGGACAGGGACAGGTGACAGGTGACAGGGACAGGGATGGTGACAGGTGACAGGTGACAGGGACAGGGACAGTGTCACTCACGCAGCGGGAACACGGTGGTGCCACAGGTGAGGCTGTTCAGGGCCACCCCGTACGGGGGCACGCTCTGGTTCAGGTACAGCAGCGAGTTCACAGCGAAGATCACAACGCCCCCTGTGACATGGGGACATGGGGACATGGGGACAGTGTCACTGTCATTGTCACCACACCCCCTGGGACATGGGGACATGGGGACAGTGTCACTGTCATTGTCACCACACCTCCTGGGACATGGGGACATGGGGACAGTGTCACTGTCATTGTCACCACACCCCCTGGGACATGGGGACATGGGGACAGTGTCACTGTCATTGTCACCACACCTCCTGGGACATGGGGACATGGGGACAGTGTCACTGTCATTGTCACCACACCTCCTGGGACATGGGGACAGTGTCACTGTCATTGTCACCACACCCCCTGGGACATGGGGACAGTGTCAGTGTCAGTGTCACCATCTCCACACCTGCTGGGACATGGGGACAGTGTCAGTGTCATTGTCACCACACCCCCTGGGACATGGGGACAGTGTCACTGTCATTGTCACCGTCACCACACCTCCTGGGACATGGGGACATGGGGACAGTGTCACTGTCATTGTCACCACACCCCCTGGGACGTGGGGACAGTGTCAGTGTCATTGCCACCATCACCACACCCCCTGGGACATGGGGACATTGGGGACAGGGACAGTGTCACTGCCAGTGTAACCATCATCACACCCCGGGACACTGGGGACAGTGTCAGTGTCATTGTCACCATCACCACACACCCTGGGACATTGGGGACATGGGGACAGGGACAGTGTCACTGCCAGTGTAACCATCATCACACCCCCGGGACATTGGGAACAGTGTCAGTGTCATTGTCACCACACCCCCTGGGACATGGGGACAGTGACAGTGTCAGTGTCAGTGTCAGTGTCATTGTCACCATCACCACACCCCCTGGGACATGGGGACATTGGGGACAGGGACAGTGTCATTGTCATTGTCATCACACCCCCTGGGACATGGGGACAGTGACAGTGTCATCATCACCACACCCCCTGGGACACTGGGGACAGGGACAGTGTCATTGTCACCACACCATCACCACTGTCACCCTCATCACACCATCACCACAGCCCCTAGGACAAGGTGACATGGGGACAGTGTCAGTGTCATTGTCATGGTCACCACATCCCCTGGGACATGGGAACAGTGTCAGTGTCACCACACCCCCTGTGTCACTGGGGACATTGGGGACAGTGTTATTGTCATTGTCACCACACCCCCTGGGACATGGGGGACATGGGGACAGTGTCAGTGTCACCACACCGCCTGTGTAACTGACTGACTGTCACTGTCACTGTGTCACTGTCACTGTGTCACAGTGTCACTGTCACTGTGTCACTGTCACACTGTCACTGTCACTGTGTCACTGTCACTGTCACTGTGTCACTGTGTCACTGTCACTGTGTCACTGTGTCACTGTCACTGTGTCACTGTGTCACTGTGTCACTGTCACTGTGTCACTGTGTCACTGTCACTGTGTCACTGTCACTGTCACTGTGTCACTGTGTCACTGTGTCACTGTCAGTGTCACTGTCACTGTGTCACTGTCACTGTGACACTGTCACTGTGTCACTGTCACTGTCACTGTGTCACTGTGTCACTGTCACTGTCACTGTCACCGTCACTGACTGATGGGTTTGGGCACGGGCAGTGCCTGGGTGCAGTCGAAGGGCAGCGAGCTCAGGGACCAGATCACTGTCACTGTGTCACTGTCACTGTGTCACTGTCACTGTGTCACTGTCACTGTCACTGTGTCACTGTGTCACTGTCACTGTCACTGTCACTGTGTCACTGTCACTGTGTCACTGTCACTGTCACTGTCACTGTCACTGTGTCACTGTGTCACTGTCACTGTGTCACTGTCACCGTCACTGTGTCACTGTCACTGTGTCACTGTGTCACTGTCACTGTGTCACTGTGTCACTGTCACTGTGTCACTGTCACTGTCACTGTCACCGTCACTGTGTCACTGTCACTGTGTCACTGTGTCACTGTCACTGTCACTGTCACTGTCACTGTGTCACTGTGTCACTGTCACTGTGTCACTGTGTCACTGTGTCACTGTCACTGTCACTGTGTCACTGTGTCACTGTCACACTGTCACTGTCACTGTCACTGTGTCACTGTCACTGTCACCGTCACTGACCGATGGGTTTGGGCACGGGCAGTGCCTGGGTGCAGTCGAAGGGCAGCGAGCTCAGGGACCAGATCACTGTCACTGTGTCACTGTCACTGTCACTGTCACTGTGTCACTGTCACTGTGTCACTGTCACTGTGTCACTGTCACTGTCACTGTCACTGTGTCACTGTCACTGTGTCACTGTCACTGTGTCACTGTCACACTGTCACTGTCACTGTGTCACTGTCACTGTGTCACTGTGTCACTGTGTCACTGTCACTGTGTCACTGTCACTGTCACCGTCACTGACCGATGGGTTTGGGCACGGGCAGTGCCTGGGTGCAGTCGAAGGGCAGCGAGCTCAGGGACCAGATCACTGTCACTGTGTCACTGTCACTGTGTCACTGTGTCACTGTCACTGTCACTGTGTCACTGTCACTGTGTCACTGTCACTGTGACACTGTCACTGTGTCACTGTCACTGTCACTGTGTCACTGTCACTGTCACTGTCACCGTCACTGACCGATGGGTTTGGGCACGGGCAGTGCCTGGGTGCAGTCGAAGGGCAGCGAGCTCAGGGACCAGATCACTGTCACTGTGTCACTGTCACTGTGTCACTGTCACTGTGTCACTGTCACTGTGTCACTGTCACTGTGTCACTGTGTCACTGTCACTGTGTCACTGTCCCTGTGTCACTGTCACTGTGTCACTGTCACTGTGTCACTGTTTCACTGTGTCACTGTCACTGTCACTGTGTCACTGTCACTGTGTCACTGTCACTGTGTCACTGTGTCACTGTGTCACTGTCACTGTCACTGTCACCGTCACTGTGTCACTGTGTCACTGTCACTGTGTCACTGTCACTGTGTCACTGTCACTGTCACTGTGTCACTCTCACCGTGTCACTGTCACACTGTCACTGTCACTGTGTCACTGTCACTGTGTCACTGTCACTGTCACTGTGTCACTGTCACTGTGTCACTGTCACTGTGTCACTGTCACTGTCACTGTGTCACTGTCACTGTGTCACTGTGTCACTGTGTCACTGTCACTGTGTCACTGTCACTGTCACTGTGTCACTGTCACTGTGTCACTGTGTCACTGTGTCACTGTGTCACTGTCACTGTCACTGTCACTGTGTCACTGTCACTGTGTCACTGTCACTGTGTCACTGTGTCACTGTCACTGTGTCACTGTCACTGTGTCACTGTGTCACTGTGTCACTGTCACTGTGTCACTGTCACTGTGTCAATGTGTCACTGTCACTGTGTCAATGTGTCACTGTGTCACTGTCACTGTCACTGTGTCACTGTGTCACTGTCACTGTGTCACTGTCACTGTCACTGTCACTGTCACTGTGTCACTGTCACTGTCACTGTCACTGTCACTGTCACTGTCACTGTGTCACTGTCACTGTGTCACTGTCACTGTCACTGTCACTGTCACTGTGTCACTGTCACTGTCACTGTGTCACTGTCACTGTGTCACTGTCACTGTCACTGTCACTGTCACTGTGTCACTGTCACTGTGTCACTGTCACTGTGTCACTGTCACTGTCACTGTGTCACTGTCACTGTGTCACTGTCACTGTCACTGTGTCACTGTGTCACTGTGTCACTGTCACTGTCACTGTCACTGTCACTGTCACTGACCGATGGGTTTGGGCACGGGCAGTGCCTGGGTGCAGTCGAAGGGCAGCGAGCTCAGGGACCAGATCACTGTCACTGTGTCACTGTCACTGTGTCACTGTCACTGTGTCACTGTCACTGTGTCATTGTCACTGTCACTGTGTCACTGTCACTGTGTCACTGTCACTGTGTCACTGTCACTGTCACTGTGTCACTGTCACTGTGTCACTGTGTCACTGTCACTGTCACTGTGTCACTGTCACTGTGTCACTGTCACTGTCACTGTCACTGTCACTGTGTCACTGTGTCACTGTCACTGTCACTGTGTCACTGTCACTGTCACTGTGTCACTGTCACTGTGTCATTGTCACTGTCACTGTGTCACTGTCACTGTGTCACTGTGTCACTGTGTCACTGTCACTGTCACTGTGTCACTGTCACTGTGTCACTGTGTCACTGTGTCACTGTCACTGTCACTGTGTCACTGTCACTGTCACTGTGTCACTGTCACTGTGTCACTGTCACTGTCACTGTGTCACTGTCACTGTGACACTGTCACTGTGACACTGTCACTGTGTCACTGTGTCACTGTCACTGTCACTGTCACTGTGTCACTGTGTCACTGTCACTGTGTCACTGTGTCACTGTCGCTGTCACTGTGTCACTGTCACTGTGTCACTGTGTCACTGTGTCACTGTCACTGTGTCACTGTGTCACTGTCGCTGTCACTGTCACTGTCACTGTGTCACTGTGTCACTGTGTCACTGTCACTGTGTCACTGTGTCACTGTGTCACTGTCACTGTGACACTGTTACTGTGTCACTGTCACTGTCACTGTGTCACTGTCACTGTGTCACTGTGTCACTGTCACTGTGTCACTGTCACTGTGTCACTGTCACTGTCACTGTGTCACTGTCACTGTGTCACTGTCACTGTGTCACTGTGTCACTGTCAATGTGTCACTGTGTCACTGTGTCACTGTCACTGTGTCACTGTGTCACTGTCACTGTCACTGTCACTGTGTCACTGTCACCGTCACTGTCACTGTCACTGTGTCACTGTCACTGTCACACTGTCACTGACCGATGGGTTTGGGCACGGGCAGTGCCTGGGTGCAGTCGAAGGGCAGCGAGCTCAGGGACCAGATCACTGTCACTGTGTCACTGTCACTGTCACTGTGTCACTGTGTCACTGTGTCACTGTGTCACTGTCACTGTGTCACTGTCACTGTCACTGTCACTGTGTCACTGTCACCGTCACTGTCACTGTCACTGTCACTGTCACTGTCACCGTCACTGACCGATGGGTTTGGGCACGGGCAGTGCCTGGGTGCAGTCGAAGGGCAGCGAGCTCAGGGACCAGATCACTGTCACTGTCACTGTGTCACTGTGTCACTGTCACTGTGTCACTGTGTCACTGTGTCACTGTCACTGTCACTGTGTCACTGTCACTGTCACTGTGTCACTGTGTCACTGTGTCACTGTGTCACTGTGTCACTGTCACTGTCACTGTCACTGTGTCACTGTGTCACTGTGTCACTGTCACTGTCACTGTCACTGTGTCACTGTGTCACTGTGTCACTGTGTCACTGTCACTGTCACTGTCACCGTCACTGACCGATGGGTTTGGGCACGGGCAGTGCCTGGGTGCAGTCGAAGGGCAGCGAGCTCAGGGACCAGATCACTGTCACTGTGTCACTGTCACTGTCACTGTGTCACTGTGTCACTGTGTCACTGTGTCACTGTCACTGTGTCACTGTCACTGTCACTGTCACTGTGTCACTGTCACCGTCACTGTCACTGTCACTGTCACTGTCACTGTCACCGTCACTGACCGATGGGTTTGGGCACGGGCAGTGCCTGGGTGCAGTCGAAGGGCAGCGAGCTCAGGGACCAGATCACTGTCACTGTCACTGTGTCACTGTGTCACTGTCACTGTGTCACTGTGTCACTGTGTCACTGTCACTGTCACTGTGTCACTGTCACTGTCACTGTGTCACTGTGTCACTGTGTCACTGTGTCACTGTCACTGTCACTGTCACCGTCACTGACCGATGGGTTTGGGCACGGGCAGTGCCTGGGTGCAGTCGAAGGGCAGCGAGCTCAGGGACCAGATCACTGTCACTGTCACTGTCACTGTGTCACTGTCACCGTCACTGTCACTGTCACTGTCACTGTCACTGTCACCGTCACTGACCGATGGGTTTGGGCACGGGCAGTGCCTGGGTGCAGTCGAAGGGCAGCGAGCTCAGGGACCAGATCACTGTCACTGTGTCACTGTGTCACTGTCACTGTGTCACTGTGTCACTGTGTCACTGTCACTGTCACTGTGTCACTGTCACTGTCACTGTGTCACTGTGTCACTGTGTCACTGTGTCACTGTGTCACTGTCACTGTCACTGTCACTGTGTCACTGTGTCACTGTGTCACTGTGTCACTGTCACTGTCACTGTCACCGTCACTGACCGATGGGTTTGGGCACGGGCAGTGCCTGGGTGCAGTCGAAGGGCAGCGAGCTCAGGGACCAGATCACTGTCACTGTCACTGTGTCACTGTCACTGTGTCACTGTCACTGTCACTGTGTCACTGTGTCACTGTGTCACTGTCACTGTGTCACTGTCACTGTGTCACTGTCACTGTGTCACTGTCACTGTGTCACTGTGTCACTGTCACTGTGTCACTGTCACTGTGTCACTGTGTCACTGTGTCACTGTCACTGTGTCACTGTCACTGTGTCAATGTGTCACTGTCACTGTGTCAATGTGTCACTGTGTCACTGTCACTGTCACTGTGTCACTGTGTCACTGTCACTGTGTCACTGTCACTGTCACTGTCACTGTCACTGTGTCACTGTCACTGTCACTGTCACTGTCACTGTCACTGTCACTGTGTCACTGTCACTGTCACTGTGTCACTGTCACTGTGTCACTGTCACTGTCACTGTCACTGTCACTGTGTCACTGTCACTGTGTCACTGTCACTGTGTCACTGTCACTGTCACTGTGTCACTGTCACTGTGTCACTGTCACTGTCACTGTCACACTGTCACTGTCACTGTCACTGTCACTGTCACCGTCACTGACCGATGGGTTTGGGCACGGGCAGTGCCTGGGTGCAGTCGAAGGGCAGCGAGCTCAGGGACCAGATCACTGTCACTGTGTCACTGTGTCACTGTGTCACTGTCACTGTCACACTGTCACTGTCACTGTCACTGTCACTGTCACACTGTCACTGACCGATGGGTTTGGGCACGGGCAGTGCCTGGGTGCAGTCGAAGGGCAGCGAGCTCAGGGACCAGATCACTGTCACTGTGTCACTGTCACTGTGTCACTGTGTCACTGTGTCACTGTCACTGTCACTGTCACTGTGTCACTGTGTCACTGTCACTGTCACCGTCACTGACCGATGGGTTTGGGCACGGGCAGTGCCCTGGGTGCAGTCGAAGGGCAGCGAGCTCAGGGACCAGATCACCGGGTGCACGCGCTGCAGGATGTTCAGCGAGATGGCCACGATGCTGCACGTGTCCTGCCGCACCGCCACCCTCCTGTGGGGACACCCGTGTCACCTCTGCGTCACCTGGGGGTGTCACAGTGTCCTGCCGCACCGCCACCCTCCTGCGGGGACAGCCGTGTCACCTCTGTGTCACCTGGGGGGTGACAAACACCACCTGTGTCCTGCCGCACCCGCCACCCTCCTGTGGGGACAGCCCTGTCACCTGGGGGTGTCACAGTGTCCTGCCGCACCGCCACCCTCCTGTGGGGACAGCCCTGTCACCTCTGTGTCACCTGGGGGTGTCACAGTGTCCTGCCGCACCGCCACCCTCCTGTGGGGACACCCGTGTCACCTGGGGGTGTCACAGTGTCCTGCCGCACTGCCACCCTCCTGTGGGGACACCCGTGTCACCTCTGTGTCACCTGGGGGGTGACAAACACCACCTGTGTCCTGCCGCACCGCCACCCTCCTGTGGGGACAGCCCTGTCACCTCTGTGTCACCTGGGGGTGTCACAGTGTCCTGCCGCACCGCCACCCTCCTGTGGGGACACCTGTGTCACCCCGGGGGTGACAAACACACCCTGACCCCACCCATGGCACTGCCACCCTGCTGTGGGGACAGCCGTGTCCACCTCTGTGTCACCTGGGGGGTGACAAACACCACCTGTGTCCTGCCGCACTGCCACCCCTCCCGTGGGGACAGCCCTGTCACCTGGGGGTGTCACAGTGTCCTGTGGCACTGCCACCCTCCCGTGGGGGACAGCCGTGTCACCTGGGGGTGTCCACAGTGTCCTGTGGCACTACCACCCTCCTGTGGGGACACCTGTGTCACCTGGGGGTGACAAACACACCCTGACCCCACCCCATGGCACTGCCACCCTCCTGTGGGGACACCCGTGTCACCTGGGGGTGACAAACACAGCCTGACCCCAAAATCCCCCTGGGACCCCCAGACTGACCCGGGCCAGGTTGGCTGGGCTCACAGAGGATCAGCAGGGTGGGCTCACAGTAACCATGGGGGAACTGCATGGGCTGGGAACCCCAAAACCCCCTGAGACCCCAAAACCACTGAAACCACCCCAGAAAACCCTAAAACACCCCCAAATCCCCCAGAAATCACTCCAAAACTGCTCCAAGCCCCCCAAACCCCCCGACTGACCCGGGCCAGGTCTGGTTGGCTCACAGAGGATCAGCAGGGTGGGCTCACAGTGGCCATACAGGAACTGCATGGGCTGGGACCCCCAAATCCCCCACAAACCACCCCAAAACCCCCCAAAAAAACCTCAAATTTCCTCCAAAACACCCCAAAATCCCTGTGGGACCCCCAGACTGACCCGGGCCAGGCTGGTTGGGCTCACAGAGGATCAGCAGGGTGGGCTCACGGTAACCATGGGGGAACTGCATGGGCTGGGAACCCCCAAAACCACCCCAAGACACCCCAAAACCCCCAGAAATCACCCCAAAACTGTTTTTTAGTGCCCCAAAACCCCCCCAACTGACCCGGGCCAGCTCTGGTTGGGCTCACAGAGGATCAGCAGGGTGGGCTCACGGTAACCATGGGGGAACTGCACAGGCTGGGAACCCCAAAACCCCCTGAAACCCCCCCAAACCCCCACAAAAAAACCTCAAATTTCCTCCAAACACCCAAAATCCCCCTGGGATCCCCAGACTGACCCGGGCCAGGTCTGGTTGGGCTCACAGAGGATGAGCAGCGTGGGCTCAGAGTGGCCATGCAGGAACTGCATGGGCTGGGACCCCCCAAAACCCGCACAAACCACCCCAAAACCCCCCAAAAAAACCTCAAATTTCCTCCAAACACCCCAAAATCCCCGTGGGACCCCCAGACTGACCCGGGCCAGCTCTGGTTGGGCTCGAAGAGGATCAGCAGGGTGGGCTCAGAGTGGCCATGCAGGAACTGCATGGGCTGGGACCCCTGAAATCCCCCTCCAAAACTCCTAAAACCACCCCAAAACTCCCTGAAATCGCCTCAAAACACCCCAAAGCCCCCCAAAATCCCCGTGGGACCCCCAGACTGACCCGGGCCAGCTCTGGTTGGGCTCACAGAGGGTCAGCAGGGTGGGCTCACAGTGGCCATGCAGGAATTGCATGGGCTGGGACCCCCTAAAACCACCCCAAAACTCCCTGAAATCCCTCCAAACACCCCAAAGCCCCCCCAAATCCCCGTGGGACCCCCAGACTGACCCGGGCCAGGTCTGGTTGGGCTCGAAGAGATCAGCAGGGTGGGCTCACAGTGGCCATGCAGGAACTGCATGGGCTGGGACCCCCCAAAACCCCCACAAACCACCCCAAAACCCCCAAAAAAACCTCAAATTTCCTCCAAACACCCCAAAATCCCTGTGGGACCCCCAGACTGACCCGGGCCAGCTCTGGTTGGGCTCACAGAGGATCAGCAGGGTGGCTCAGAGCGGCCATGCAGGAATTGCATGGGCTGGGACCCCTAAAACCCCCTCCAAAACCCCTAAAACCCACCCCAAAACTCCCTGAAATCCCCTCAAAATACCCCAAAGCCCCCCAAAATCCCCGTGGGACCCCCAGACTGACCCGGGCCAGCTCTGGTTGGGCTCACAGAGGATCAGCAGCGTGGGCTCACAGTGGCCATGCAGGAATTGCATGGGCTGGAAACCCCAAAACCCCCACAAACCACCCCAAAACCCCCCAAAAAACCCTCAAATTTCCTCCAAACACCCCAAAATCCCCCTGGGACCCCCAGACTGACCCGGGCCAGGTCTGGTTGGGCTCGAAGAGGATCAGCAGCGTGGGCTCGTAGTAGCCGTGCAGGAACTGCATGTCGATGATGTTGAGCAGTTTCTCGTCCAGCTCGCGCACGTCGATGATGTAGCTGGGCAGGAAACTCGACTTCTGCCTGCGGGGTCGGGGGGTTCAGGGGGGCCCTCTGGCTTTTGGGGTGCCCTGGGGGGGTCCGGGGGGTCTCTCACCCCTCTCCCACCAGCCCCTCGTGCTCGTCGGCCAGGGAGTCTCTGCGGAAGGGCAGCACCACCAGGCGGGTGCCGTAGATCAGCATCACCGCGCAGCGCCCGTCGGGGTCCACGCGCACCCGCGGGGTGTGCACGTTCTGCACGAAGCCGTCCTGCAAAAAACGGGGATTGGGGTGATTGGGGTGGCTCTGGAACCCCAAAATCCATCCCAGAGCTCCCTGTGCACGTTCTGCACGAAGCCGTCCTGCAAAAAAACGGGGATTTAGGGGGGCTCTAGGATCCAGGGGAACCCCAAAATCCGTCCCAGAGCCCCCTGTGCACGTTCTGCACGAAGCCGTCCTGCAAAAAACGGGGATTGGGGGTGATTGGGGTGGCTCTGGAACCCCAAAATCCATCCCAGAGCTCCCTGTGCACGTTCTGCACGAAGCCGTCCTGCAAAAAAACGGGGATTTAGGGGGGCTCTAGGATCCAGGGGAACCCCAAAATCCGTCCCAGAGCCCCCTGTGCACGTTCTGCACGAAGCCGTCCGGCAAAAACAGGGGTTTGGGGTGATTGGGGTGGCTCTGGGACCCCAAAATCCATCCCAGAGCCCTGAGGGCAGGATCTGCACAAAGCCATCCTGAAAAAATGGGATTTGGGGTGATTGGGGTGGCTCTGGAACCCCAAAATCCATCCCAGAGCCCCCTGTGCACGTTCTGCACAAAGCCGTCCCGCAAAAATGGGGATTGGGGTGATTGGGGTGGATCTGGAACCCCAAAATCCATCCCAGAGCTCCCTGTGCACGTTCTGCACGAAGCCATCCTGCAAAAAATGGGATTTGGGGTAAATCTGGAACCCCAAAATCCATCCCAGAGCTCTGGGTGCACGTTCTGCACGAAGCCATGCTGGGAAAATGGGGATTTGGGATAAATCTGGGATCCAGGGGAACCCCAAATGGGATTTGGGAACCCCAAAAAATCCATCCCAGAGCCCCCTGTGCACGTTCTGCACAAAGCCATCCTGCAAAAAATGGGATTTGGGATAAATCTGGAACCCCAAAATCCATCCCAGAGCCCCCTGTGAATGTTCTGCATGAACGTTGTCCTGAAAAAATGGGATTTGAGGTGCTTGGACAGACCCCAAATCCAGGGAAACCCCAAAATCCAACCCAGAGCTCTGGGTGCACGTTCTGCACGAAGCCGTCCTGCAAAAATGGGGATTTGGGATAAATCTGGGATCCAGGGGAACCCCAAATGGGATTTGGAACCCCAAAATCCATGTCAGAGCTCTGGGTGCACGTTCTGCACAAAGCCATGCTGGGAAAATGGGATTTGGGATAAATCTGGGATCCAGGGGAACCCCAAAATCCATCCCAGAGCCCTGTGTGCACAAAGTCATCCTGAAAAAATGGGAACTGGGAACCCCAAATGGGATTTGGGACCCCCAAAATCCAATCCCAGATGTCTGGATGAACGTTCTGCCAAAGCCATCCTGAAAAAGTGGGGTTTGGGAACCCCAAATGGGATTTGGGACCCCCAAAATCCATCCCAGAGCTCTGGGTGCACGTTCTGCACAAAGCCATCCTGCAAAAATGGGATTTGGGAACCCCAAATGGGATTTGGGAACCCCAAAATCCATCCCAGAGCCCTGTGTGCACAAAGCCATCCTGAAAAAGTGGGATTTGGGAACCCCAAATGGGATTTGGGACCCCCAAAATCCATCCCAGAGTGACCCCACACATCTGGGGGGATTGGGGACGGTCAGGGACAACCCTGGGATCTGGTGAACCCCCAAAATTTGGGGGGAAAATCAGGGATTTTGGGGTTCTATGATGACCCTGGGATTTAGGGAACCCCAAAAATGCACCAAAGGGAACCCTCCAAATCCATTTGGGGGGAAAATTTGGGGATTTGGGGGGAAAAATCAGGGATTTTTGGGTTCTGGAAGAATTCTGGGATCTGGGGGAACCCCAAATCCATTTTTGGTGGTAAAATGTGGGGATTTTTGGGGTAAAATGTGGGGATTTTGGGGGTAAATGTGGGGATTTTGGGGGTAAAATGTGGGGTATTTGGGGGTTAAATGTGGGGATTTTTGGGTAAATGTGGGGGGTTTGGGGTAAATTTGGGACTTTGGGGTCCCAGCTCACCCTGAGCTCTGAGGGAACCCCAACATCGATTTCTAGGGTAAATTTGGGGGTTTTGGGGTTCTGGGCTCACCCTGAGCTCTGAGGGAACCCCAACATCGATTTTTGGGGTAAATTTGGGGGTTCTGGGGTAAATTTGGGGTTCTGGGCTCACCCTGAGCTCTGAGGGAACCCCAACATGGATTTCTGGGGTAAATTTGGGGGTTCTGGGGTAAATTTGGGGGTTCGGGGGTAAATTGGGGTTCTGGGCTCACCCTGAGCTCTGAGGGAACCCCAACATTGATTTTTGGGGTAAATTTGGGGGTTTTGGGGGTAAATTTGGGGTTCTGGGCTCACCCTGAGCTCTGAGGGAACCCCAAAATTCATTTTTGGGGGTAAATTTGGGGGTTCTGGGGTAAATTTGGGGTTCTGGGCTCACCCTGAGCTCTGAGGGAACCCCAACATCGATTTCTGGGGTAAATTTTGGGGGGTTTGGAGTAAATTTGGGGTTCTGGGCTCACCCTGAGCTCTGAGGGAACCCCAAAATCGATTTTTGGGGTAAATTTGGGGGTTCTGGGGTAAATTTGGGGGTTCTGGGCTCACCCAGAGCTCTGAGGGAACCCCAACATGGATTTCTGGGGTAATTTGGGGGTTTTGGGGTAAATTTGGGGGTTTTGGGGTAAATTTGGGGTTCTGGGCTCACCCTGAGCTCTGAGGGAACCCCAACACCGAATTTTGGGGTAAATTTGGGGGTTCTGGGGTAAATTTGGGGTTCTGGGGTCACCCTGAGCTCTGAGGGAACCCCAACATGGATTTCTGGGGTAAATTTGGGGGTTTTGGGGTAAATTTGGGGTTCTGGGCTCACCCTGAGCTCTGACAGAAACCCAACATCGATTTCTGGGGCAAGTTTGGGGATTTTGGGGTCCCAGCTCACCCTGAGCTCTGAGGGAACCCCAACATCGATTTTTGGGGTAAATTTGGGGGTTTTGGGGTAAATTTGGGGTCCCAGCTCACCCTGAGCTCTGAGGGAACCCCAACATCGATTTCTGGGGTAAATTTGGGGGTTCTGGGGTAAATTTGGGGTTCTGGGCTCACCCTGAGCTCTGAGGGAACCCCAACATGGATTTCTGGGGTAAATTTGGGGGTTCTGGGGTAAATTTGGGGTTCTGGGCTCACCCTGAGCTCTGAGGGAACCCAACATGGATTTCTGGGGTAAATTTGGGGGTTCTGGGGTAAATTTTGGGGTTCTGGGCTCACCCTGAGCTCCGGCTCCTCGAAGTAGTGCAGGGACAGAGTCTTGAGGTCGTGGGTGCCGGGGTCGTACTCCACCACCGACAGCTGGGAACGGCACCCCAAAAACGAGTTAGGGCACCCCAAAATGCACAATGGCACCCCAAAGTCATCAACGGCACCCCAAAAACGAGTTAGGGCACCCCAAAGTTATCAACGGCACCCAAAAATGAGTTAGGGCACCCCAAAATGCACAATGGCACCCTAAAGTGATCAATGGCACCCCAAAAACGAGTTAGGGCACCCCAAAATGCATAAGGGCACCCCAAAGTGATCAATGGCACCCCAAAAACGAGTTAGGGCACCCCAACATGCACAATGGCACCCCAAAGTCATCAACGGCACCCCAAAACTACCCACAGCACCCCAAAGTTATCAATGGCACCCCAAAAACGAGTTAGGGCACCCCAAAACGCATAATGGCACCCCAAAGTTATCAACGGCACCCCAAAACCACCCACAGCACCCCAAAGTCATCAACGGCACCCCAAAGTCATCCACAGCACCCCAAAAGTGAGTGATGGCACCCAAAGGTGGAGATACAGCACCCCAAAAGTGAGTGATGGCACCCAACATTGACACAGCACCCCAAAAGTGAGTGATGGCACCCAACACTGATACAGCACCCCAAAAGTGAGTGATGGCACCCAACATTGGGATACAGCACCCAAAAGTGAGTGATGGCACCCAAAGGTGGAGATACAGCACCCCAAAAGTGAGTGATGGCACCCAAAGGTGGAGATACAGCACCCCAAAAGTGAGTGATGGCACCCAACACTGATACAGCACCCCAAAAGTGAGTGATGGCACCCAACACTGATACAGCACCCAAAAAGTGAGTGATGGCACCCAACATTGGGACACAGCACCCCAAAAGTGAGTGATGGCACCCAACATTGGGACACAGCACCCCAAAAGTGAGTGATGGCACCCAACATTGATACAGCACCCCAAAAGTGAGTGATGGCACCCAACATTGGGACACAGCACCCCAAAAGTGAGTGATGGCACCCAACATTGATACAGCACCCCAAAAGTGAGTGATGGCACCCAACATTGGGACACAGCACCCCAAAAGTGAGTGATGGCACCCAACATTGGGATACAGCACCCCAAAATTGAGTGATGGCACCCAACACTGATACAGCACCCCAAAAGTGAGTGATGGCACCCAACACTGGGACACAGCACCCCAAAAGTGAGTGATGACACCCAAAGGTGGAGATACAGCACCCCAAAAGTGAGTGATGGCACCCAACACTGGGACACAGCACCCAAAAGTGAGTGATGGCACCCAACACTGGGACACAGCACCCAAAAGTGAGTGAGGGCACCCAACACTGGGATACAGCACCCCAAAAGTGAGTGATGGCACCCAACACTGATACAGCACCCCAAAAGTGAGTGATGGCACCCAACACTGAGATACAGCACCCCAAAAGTGAGTGATGGCACCCAACACTGGGACACAGCACCCCAAAAGTGAGTGATGGCACCCAACACTGGGACACAGCACCCAAAAGTGAGTGAGGGCACCCAACACTGAGATACAGCACCCCAAAAGTGAGTGATGGCACCCAACACTGATACAGCACCCCAAAAGTGAGTGATGGCACCCCAAAAGTGACCTGGGGCACCCCAACACTGGGACACAGCACCCAAAAGGCTTTGTTGGGGTTTTTTCTGCATTTTTTGAGTATTTTTGGTGGGATTTTTCCGGGGTTTTTTTTGCCCTTCCCGTTTTTTTTGCTTTTCTCTGTTTTTCCCCATTTCTGACGATTTTCCGGTGCTTTTTCCCCCTTTCCCCCACCTTGGCGTCCTTGAAGCTGAGCAGCAGCGCGTCCCTCTTGGCGCCCGCCAGCTGCACGCTGGCCATGGACATCACGTTCCCAAAGAAGGAGAACGAGGCCACCAGCTCCAGCTTCTCCCGCTGGCCCTTGCCCTCTGCAGAGAAAAATGACAATTTGGGGATTTTGGGGCTTTTTTGGGGTTTTTTTGGGGTTTTTTTGGGGTTTTTTTGGGGTTTTTTTGGGGGTTTTTTTGGGGTTTTTTTTGGGGGTTTTTGGGGGTTTTTTGGGGGTTTTTTGGGGTTTTTTGGGGTTTTTTCGGGGTTCGGAAATCAGCCCAAAAAGGGGGGAAGTCAACTCCAAAAGGGGAAAATGAGCCCAAAAAGGGGGAAAATGAACTCCAGAAGGGGAAAATGAGCCCAAAAAGGGGAAAATCAACTCAAAAGGGGGAAAATGAGCCCAAAAATGAGGAAATCAGCCCAAAAAAGGGGAAAATCAACTCCAAAAGGGGAAAATCAACCCAAAAAGGGGAAAATCAACTCAAAAGGGGAAAATGAGCCCAAAAAGGGGAAAATCAACTCAAAAGGGGAAAATGAGCACAAAAAGGGAGGAAAATCAACCCAAAAGGGGAAAATGAGCCCAACAAGGGAGGAAATCACCCTAAAAATGGGGAAAATCAGCCCAAAAATCAGGAAATCAGCCCAAAACGGGAGGAAATCACCCTAAAAATGGGGAAATCAATCCTAAAAGGAGGAAATCAGCCCAAAAAGGGGGGAAAATCAACCCAAAAAGGGAAAAATCACCCTAAAAATGGGGGAAATCAACCCTAAAAATGAGGAGGGAAACACCCTAAAAATGGGGAAAACAGCCCAAAAGGAGGAAAATCAACCCAAAAGGAAAATTGAACCAGAAAGGGGAAAATCAGCCCAAAAATGGAGACAATAAACCCAAAAAGGGGGAAAATCAACACAAAAAGGGGAAAAATTGTCCCAAAAAGGGGAGAAAATCACCCGAAAAAATGGGGGGAAAATCAACCCAAAAATCAGGAAATCAGCCCAAAAAGGGGGAAAATAAAACCCCAAAAGGGGAAAATCAACCCCAAAAGGGGAAAATGAGCCCAAAAAGGGAGGAAATCACCCTAAAAATGGGGAGAATCGGCCCAAAAAGGGGAGAAATCGTCCCAAAAATGAAGAAATTGTCCCTAAAAATGGGGAAAATCAACCCAAAAATCAGGAAATCAGCCCAAAAAAGGGGAGAAATTGTCCCAAAAATGAAGAAATTGTCCCTAAAAATGGAGAAAATCAACCCAAAAATCAGGAAATCAGCCCAAAAAGGGGGAAAATAAAACCCCAAAAGGGGAAAATCAACCCAAAAAGGGAGAAAATCAACCCAAAAATGGAAAAATCACCCTAAAAATGGGGGAAATCAACCCTAAAAAATGAGGAGGGAAACACCCTAAAAATGGGGAGAAACAGCCCAAAAAGGAGGAAAATCAACCCCAAAAGGAAAATTGAACCAGAAAGGGGAAAATCAGCCCAAAAATGGGGACAATAAACCCAAAAAGGGGGAAAATCAACACAAAAAGGGGGAAAAATTGTCCCAAAAAGGGGAGAAATCACCCGAAAAACGGGGGGAAAATCAACCCAAAAATCAGGAAATCACCCCAAAAAGGGGGAAAATAAAACCCCAAAAGGGGAAAATCAACCCCGAAAGGGAAAATCAACCCAAAAGGGGAAAATGAGCCCAAAAAGGGAGGAAATCACCCTAAAAATGGGGAAAATCAGCCCAAAAAAGGGGAGAAATCGTCCCAAAAATGAAGAAATTGTCCCTAAAAATGGGGAAAATCAAACCAAAAATCAGGAAATCAGCCCAAAAAGGGGGAAAATAAACCCCAAAAGGGGAAAATGAACCCAAAAAAGGGGAAAATCAACCCCAAAGGGGAAAATGAGCCCAAAAAGGGAGGAAATCACCCTAAAAATGGGGAAAATCAGCCCAAAAAGAAGAAAATCAGCCCAAAAAAAGGGGAGAAAATTGTCCCAAAAATTAAGAAGTCACCCTAAAAATGGGGAAAATCAACCCAAAAATCAGGAAATCAGCCCAAAAAGGGGAAAAGTCAAACCAAAATGGGGGGAAATCAACCCAAAAATGAAAATTGTCCCAAAAAGGGGGGAATTAACCTAAAAAAAGGGAGGGAATCAGCCTAAAAATGGGGGGAAATCAGCCCAAAAAGGAGAAAAGTCAATCCCAAAAAGGGAAAATTGTCCCAAAAAGGGGGGAAAATCAACCCAAAAAACGGCAGAATTATCCAAAAAGTGGAGGAAATTGCCCCAAAAGTGAGAGAATTTTATGAAAAAAGGAGGAAATTTCCCCCAAAAATGGGAGAATTATGGAAAAAAAAAAAAAGAGAAAATCATCCCAAAAAAAATGAGAAAATGATCCAAAAAATGAGGAAATCAGCCAGAAAAAAAGAGCAGGATCGTCCCCAAAATGCAGGAAAATCCCCCCAAAATCCCCAGAAATTCCCAAATGCCCCAAATTGGGTCACTCACCCCCATTCCTGTCACCTTTTCCTGGGGCCTGGGAGGGAAACAATGAAATGGAGGCAGTGAGAACAAGGGGGAAATTGGGGAAATGGGGAAATTGGGAAATGGGGAAAAAGGGAAAAAGGGGGAGAAAAGGGGAAAAATGAAAAAAGGGGGAAATTGGGGAAAAGGGGAAATGGGGAAATGGGAAAAAAGGGGAAAAAGGGGAGAAAAGGGGAAAAATGGGGGGGAAAAGGGGAAAAATGGGACAAGGGGGAAATTG
>JAKDEW010000767.1:2500-127459 GCA_021963965.1 Artemisiospiza belli
CAACAAGATGGCGGCGCCCAGCGGTCGCTTCCGGCAACAACAAGATGGCGGCGCCCAGCGGTCGCTTCCGGCAACAACAAGATGGCGGCGCCCAGCGGTCGCTTCCGGGAACAACAAGATGGCGGCGCCCGGCGGTGACTTCCGGCAACAGCAAGATGGCGGCGCCCGGCGGTGACTTCCGGCAACAACAAGATGGCGGCGCCTTGGCGAGCACGTGGTCCGGGAACAAGATGGCGGCGCCCTGGCGAGCACGTGGTCCGGGAACAAGATGGCGGCGCCCTGGCGAGCACGTGGTCCGGGAACAAGATGGCGGCGCCCGGGCGAGCACGTGGTCCGGGAACAAGATGGCGGCGCCCTGCTGAATGACGTCACTTTTGGCAAAATGGCGGCCGCCCGGAACGCTTTTTTTTTTTTCGGGTTTTGGGGGGTTCTTGGGGGTTTCCGAGGGCCCCGGTGGCCGCGGAATGCTATTCCGGTTCGCGTGCGGCCGGCAGCGTGCCGGGGAGCGGCTTCTGGGGCGCGGGGTGGGTGCCGGGGTTTCGATCGGGCACCGGGCGGGACGGCTATGCCTCGGGGGGTCCTTTTTTGGGGGGTGTGTGTCGCTCTCGTGACGTCAGGTGGTGGCGCTGTGTATACATGCAGTGCGGTGCTGTGGACGGCAGGGGGCGCTGTAACGGGGCGCTGTAATTGTGCTACGCCGATTGGGACAGCAGGGGGCGCTGTTTCAGCGCTGCGGAGAACAACAGGGGGCGTGCGCTCAGATACCGGGGCTGGTGGCTAGGGGCGGGGTTCTCGGGTACGGAGGACGGTGGCTTGCCGACGGGGGGGGCGGCGCGTAGGGGCGGGGGCTTGCCGAGGGGCGGTGGCAGCTAGGGGCGGGGGGAGTCATTACCGGGTGGGTGGTGGATTGGCGACCGGGGGGGGGGCGGGCGGCGCGTAGGGGCGGGGGGCTTGCTGAGGGGGGGGGTGGCAGCTAGGGGCGGGGGGGACTCATTACCGGGTGGGTGCTTGGGTATGGTGGTGGTGCCTAGTGGTAGGGGTGACTGATGAGGCTTGATTGGTGGCACCTGGGGGTACTGATTAGGAGTGGGTGGGGTCCCTATATACTGTATATAGTAAAAAGAATAAAAACTATATGTCTGGTGCAGCAGTAGAAAATTTCAGGCTCCCGGGGAGTAAATGCTTTGTTTTATAATTTTTTTTTTTTTTGCTTTACTCCCAGGGAGCCTGAAAGGTTCTACTGCTGCTTTTTTAAACTAAAGCTAGAAAGGAAAACAAAGTTAGAAATAGAAGTAGAGAGAAAGAGAGAGACAAACAAAACAGAGAAGAGAGACAGAACACAGAAAAGAAAGAGAGAAAAAGAGAAAGAGAGAAAAGACAGAGAGAAAAGAAAAATAGAGACAAAAGAGAGAAAAGAAAGAGAAAAAGAGAGAAGACAGAGAAAAGAAAGACAAAATAAAGACAAAATAGAGAAGAGAGAGACAGAAAAGAAGACAGAGAGAGACAGAAAGACAAAAAGACAGAGACACAGAAGAAAAGACAGAAAAAAAGAAGACAGAGAGACAGAGGAGAAGAAAACACAGAGAGAGAAACCAAGACAGAGACAGAAAAGAAAAGGAGGGTGGGAAAACTGAAGGACAGGAGTTAGAGGGGAAAAAAAGTGGTTAGGATTAGAGTTAAAGCAAAAACTCAGGGTAGAGTGAAAAAAGAAAAGACTAAGAGCAAAAAAGACAAACCGAGGAAAAGGAGAACGCAGACAGAAAAAGAAGCAAGAACAGCACAGGTGAAAGTTAAAAAGGAAAAGAAATAAGGTGCAAAGCATAGACAGTAGAGAGAGAAATAAAACAGAGTTACAGAAGCAGAGACACGGTGTCAGAAAGAGTGAGAAACAGAAACAAAGGGTTAGAGACAGATGGAAGTTAAGTTAGAAATAGAAAAGGAAAGTGAGGAGCAAAAGGAAGAAACACAGAGGAAAGAAATTACAAAACCACACCAAAAAAAGACAGGAGCCATGGGGGGGGGGGGTTAGGGAAGGGCAGGGGGTATCTTTATTAGGGGTGATTCAACTTTATTACATGAATGGTTTTATTTAGAAATCAGCAAAAGACAGAAACAGTGCATACAAATGCAAGCGCAGATACAATCCATAGACACGCTGGTAAAATCTAATTTACATACAAGGCAATACAAATATTAACACAAACAGATACCCTTTTGCTATTTCCATTACATGTTAATTTATGGTTACATGAAACCCAAAACAACAAAACCACAGAGAAAACAACACTCACCTACCACAGACACTCCCTTCAAATAGCACATAAACCCACCAGCCCTCTCATCAAAACTACTAAATTACACCCCAGCAATCATTGGTGCTCGGGAACATGGATCCCTGGACCCTCCAAAAAAATCCTCCTGCCTGACGAAAACCCCGGTCCCTGGCCGTTCCGTGCCCAACTTTGGCGATGAACGTCGCCTCGCAGACCGACCGGGACAGAGGAAAAAAAAACCCAGCCGGGGGGAAAAAAAAAAAAAAAACCCCGGCTGGGGATTTTTTATTCTAAATTTAAAATTGAGTTGAAAAACCTGAAAAGCAAAAGTCATACAAGGTTACAACCCTAGAGCCCCTCAAGACACACACGCACTTCCTTCAGCTTACACACAAACCCACACTGATTGAGACCTCAACCGCTCTGCTAACCCTCGGCACGCATTCACACCGCTCCTCGGGAACGTGGTTCCCGGGAGCCTCCAAAAAATGCTCCTGCCTGACGAAAACCCCGGTCCCTGCACGGTCCGTGCCCAAACTTTGGCAATGAACGTCGCCTCGCAGACCGGCCGGGACCGAGGAAAAAAAAACCCAGCCGGGGGGAAAAAAAAAAAAAAAACCCCCGGCTGGGGATTTTTTATTCTAAATTTAAAAATTATTTGAAAAACCTGAAAAGCAAAAGTCATACAAGGTTACAACCCTAGAGCCCTTCAACACACACACACACTTCCTTCAGCTTACACACAAACCCACACTGACTCTCACCTCAACCGCTCTGCTAACCCTCGGCACGCATTCACACAGCTCCTCGGGAACGTGGTTCCCAGGAGCCTCCAAAAAATCCTCCTGCCTGACAAAAACCCCGGTCCCTGGCCGTTCCGTGCCCAAACTTTGGCGATGAACATCGCCTCGCAGACCGGCCGGGACCGAGGAAAAAAAAACCCAGCCGGGGGGGAAAAAAAAAAAAAAAACCCCGGCTGGGGATTTTTTATTCTAAATTGAAAAATTATTTGAAAAACCTGAAAAGCAGACAGCATGCACTCACACACGCAGAGACGAGCAGACACAGACAGACACGGCCACAGGCTCTCACACACGCTCACGCATTCTTTCCACTTACACACTCGCTGTGGCCCTTACCTGAGACGCTGAAGAACGTGCTTTGACACATCTTCTGGCTGCCCCTCCCTGACATCAAATGGTAGACTGGGGAAATCAGTAGCCTCGGGTACCTGTGAGACAACAGGAAGGGTCAACAAGTGGCTATCTGACAGCTAGGACTTGTCCCCACTCTGGACCGATAAATTTTCTACCCAAAATCCCACAAAAGACAGATGAACCGTAAAGTTTTTATAACTGTTCCACCTAACTGTGACTACGTGCCAGGGCAGGGCAGCTCCGATCGCAATTGGTACAATGTAAGTACACACAATATAAGCTGATGCATACAGTGCAAGTGTGCATACAGTGTAAGTACAGAGAATAGAAGGCGATACACTCACATACAGTATAAGTACATACAGTATAAGCCAGCATAGGTACATGCAATGTAAGCACATACAGTATAAGCCAATACAGGTACATACAATATAAGCCAACATAGGTACATACAAATAAGTACATACAGTAAAGGCCAACATAGGTACATATAACATACGTACATACAGTATAAGCCGACATAGGTACATACAGTATAAGTACATACATTATAAGCCAGCAGAGGTACACACAATATAGGTACATAAAACATAAGGCAACATAGGTACATACAATATAAACCTGGACTTAACATAACTCTCTGGAAGATAAATTCTTGAGCCCTATACCCTTTGAGAAGATGGAACCAATAGAACTACTGCAGTCACCTGAGGAGGGAGTAAGATGCTCCCTCTAGAAGTCCAAGAGAATGGCATGGGAAAAAAAAGCACTACCAAAGCTGGTAGTGAGAAGGAAGATGGATGAGAACATCTTCTGTAATCCTTCCTGGCTCAAAGACTAAAAATGTAAAGATGCCGGAATAAGGAATATCCGGAAAGGAGAGTGAGTAGAATAGGGGCGATATAGCACAGAAGAGTGTCGATGAAGCGTCGAGATGTAACAAAGGCCTATGACGGGGAAGATGACTGACACACGCTACATAACACAGACGACATAACAGACACAGATGACATAACACAGAGACAATTGGCAACTTTCCCCTTAGGGACCTGAGATTCCTAGCACAAGATGAGCCAGAGGCTGATGATGCAAAACTAAAGGAAGCCCTATGACCATAGCATGTGTTAATGAAATGTAACTCATTAAAAGAAGTTAGTGCCAAAGCAGTTAAGAGGATGCTCGAGAGGCTCAGCAAGCCTAGAGAAGGAAGCGGACGGCCGGGTGATCGTGGCTATAGCTCCGGACCTGAAGGCGAGCTCCTCGGCGGAAAGATCCGTGACGATGCCGAGTCGAGGAAGGCTGACGACGCAAAGTTCGTGACGCTGTGCAGATGGGTCGGAACTGCCCTGCCCGGCAAAGGCTCTGGTGAGGCTGAGGAGAAACCCTCTCTCTTTACTTCCAGGGAGCCCGTCCCACTACAGACCTCTCCGCTAAGCTGACATGAAACTGCCCCCTGTGATAGTAAAGGCTTTTCCCCTTCTCCCAACCACCGGCCCCGACACTTAGCTTTTGGAAGACGAGCGGACAAAATCCATCCTCGGTCGGACGTGGACGTTGAGATGTTCTCGATGTGTGTGCTTCGGTGCTGCCGCTTCCAAGCTGTGGCTACAAGCCTCCTCAGGGTACCTAAGACACAACAGAAAACATGACTATTGCCCTCAAAAACAGTAATCCCCGGGAGTCCTCTGCACCACTTCCCCAGCTCACCTCAAATCTTGATTTGACTCCAGAGGCTGCCCAGAAGACACCTGCAAAAAGAAAATGTACACACTTAGCATGCTGCTGCATAATGCTCACCTATGAGTCAGCCTGCCTAAACACCGACTCACCTGCCCTCCTCTGTTCCTTGGTCATGCCTAGGGCAGCAACAGCACCTGCAAAGAAACAAAGCAGAAAAGCATGCTGAGATACTGTGAAAACACAACCTCCCTACCGCCTACCGTGACAAGTATGCCACACTGATACCTTAAGCTTGCACCCACCTGGCATGGGCATGCTCGGCCAGGATACATTGCAAGTGGACCACCTAAAATTAAAAAAAAAAAAAAGGAGATAGTTAGAGCTGCACCAGAAACTGAGACCTGAGCAATAAAACTGCTTCTGTACACTACTCAATGCTCACCTTGCCCACTGGCCTGGACTGCTGCTCTCTGCCTTGAACTCCTAAAAAGAAAGGCAACAGAGCTGTAACAGCCATCATTTATGCTTCCTCTACCAAGAAAAACAGTGACTGACCTGCTTGTGGGAACCCCCTCACCCAGGATGAGCTGCTCTGCCACACACGCAATGCATCTGCACCTGAAAGAAAATTAGAACATACATCAAACACCTACACGATAACTCAAAAGCTGCAAACATCTTAAGTCAATCTAGGAATAGCATCTAGAGTTCAACTACACCCCACATTACAAATTTAAACTCCACAGGGTTTGTCCTATTACGCCAGGCTATGCGGCAGGGCAGAGCAGCTCCTGCACAAACGTGTGCTGACACCCGTGACACAAGACAGACCAGATGTGACAAACAAAGGGCACAAGACACGGACAGAAATCCCTTACCAAGGAAAATGGCTGCAAAGACTGAGAGAATGCAAAAGACAGATGACCAGGCTGAGACTGATGGTGAGCTGATGAGGCTCAGACAACCCTGGAGGAAGAAGATGCTAACTGAATGATTTATTCCAAGAACAGCAAACATGGATGCCGAGGAATCCTAGGGCCAGAATCCTCTACCTAACCTCATATTATTACAAGCCCTAAGCCACCATAATGGATCCTGGTGGGGCATAGCTGACCATAAAGCTCAGAACAAGACCTGAAAAGACATCTGACTAGATGCTTCTAAAGACAGAAAAGAGTCTGATGCCTGTCTGAGCTCCTGAGTCAAAAGTTCTATGGCCTGGGTGCCAGGCCAAGGAATGCAGAGATCAAAGATGCTAACAATGATGCCAGGGTTCTGACAGGCCCCTCAAAGGGCTAAGGTAAAAGACATAACACATGAGGCACAATAGACAAGTGACACAATACACACCGGGACTGCTCTGCCCTGCTGCACACGTCAGCACTGTCATCAAAAGTGAGACTTGGCATTTATGGGGCCTAAGTGGCCACTTCATGAACACCCCCCACCTCCAAAGGGACTCAAAAACCTCTCCCAGTAATTCCCAAACCTGCACCCTGCTTTCATCCCCTCTGTGGCTCATGGCCCTCTACTTATCTCTCAGACATCAGGGGATGCTGGTCCCTGTCAGGTGCAAAGAAAAGCCACCTCGCCAGATGGGAAGGTCCTGCTGGCACCATGCTGGTGTCTCTCAGACAGCTGTATTAAAGAAAACCAAACATCAGTGCCTGACCTTGGCACCACATTGGCCAAAACTCCACCAGTCTGCTACTCACCGTGCTCCTAAGAAGGCCAAGCACCTCCTAACCCTGACCCTCTGCCATGGATACAAAGCATCTGCTACTGAAAGAAAGTTAGAACATATGTCAAACACCTACAGGACAACTCAAAAGCTGCAAATGCCTTATGGCACTCTAGGAATAGCATCTAGAGCCCAAGTACAGCCCACATAACAAATTCCAACTCCCCAGGCTTCTCCTATTGCAGCAGGCCATGCGGCAGGGCAGAACAGCTCCAGCACAAATGTGTGCAGACACCCGTGACACAGAAATTGACAAACAGGGGGACATTAAACACGACACATCATGCTTGTGGTGAGGGCCTCGAGGGGAGAAGGCAAAAGGGACCCCAGAGACACACCAGGGAACAAAGCACACCAGAAAACACAACACAGACCAGAGCTGTTCTGCACGGCCCACCTGAAATCTGCCATCAAAAGTAGAGCCTCTCCCTTTAGCTGTCCTAAGAGGCCCTTGGAGAAGAATGCTTTTCCCTCTGCTAATTTTTCAATCTGCCCCAAGAACTCCCAACCCACTACTCTCCCATCTCCACGCCGTCGCCCCCAACTTATCTTTTGGATGATCAGTGATGGGAATCCACATTACACCTGAAATAAGTCTGCCTTGGAGGGCTCCGTGATGGCCTGTGAGCCTCTCTGTCAGCTACAATAAAGAAAACCAAAACCAAAGTATGAGTCCAGAGTTATGTGGGCCAAATCCCACCAAATCAGTTACTTGCCCTCTCCTGAGTGTGCCTGGCTCCTTCAGGCTCCAGCTTCATCCTGAGTCTAAGGCTGTGGCCTTTATTAGGAGTAGCACCTGGGTTAGAGAAAGGCAAAGTTAAATGGCATTCCTGTGAGTGCAGTGGATGACCTTGTGTGCTGTAGGACATGGGAATGCCTCTGCTAGGCTTCTGAGAAGCCTTGTGGGGGGGGTCCTCAAATAAAAATCCTTTCTCACCGTGCTGCCTGCAAACCCCCTCCCAAGAACTCCTAACTGGATACCTGCTCACCCTCCCTCTCCCAGTCACAATCCTCAACTCACCTGAAGCCTCAATCTCAAACATCACCCTTGACACTGGGCAGATCCCTCTTGTGACATGACCAATCTGCTGAAAAATTGTTGTGCTTGAGAGCTCAGCAATAGCAACCACTTCTCTCCACTACTCACCTTGACTGCTGTTATCCAGATTTATTTCCTAAAAAGAAAGACAAAGAACAGAGCTGTAACAGAGTCACCATATACACTTCTGCTGCAGAGACAAATGGGGCCTCACCTGCTCGGGGGAATCCCCTCACCCGGGATGGGGCCCTCTGGCACAGATTTAATCCACCTTATCTGAAAAATAGTTAGGACAAGAGTCACACTGTTGCAGGATAACTGAAGAGCTCCAGATATCCTGTGTCCATCTACAAATCCCATCTGGAGTCCAACTACAACCCACATTACAAATTTCAACTCCCCGGGACTTCTCCTATTGCACCAGGCTGTGCAGCAGGGCAGAGCAGCTCCGTCACAAATGTGTGCTGACACCCGTGACACAGGACACACCGGACATGACAAACAAAGGGCACAAGACACGGACAGAAATCTCTTAGCAAGGAAAATGGCTGCACGGACTGAGAGAATGCAAAAGGAGATGACCGAGCTGAGACCGATGGTGAGCCGATGAGGCTCAGAGAACCCTGGAGGAAGAAGATGCTAAACTGAATGATTTATTCCAAGAGCTGCAAAGATGGATGCCTAGGAATCCTATGGTCAGAATCCTCTACCTAACCTCACATTCTTTCAAGTCCTGATCCACCATAATGGATGCAGATGGAGCATAGCTGTCCATGCAGCTGAGAACAAGACCTGACAAGATATCTGACTGGATGCTTCCAAACAGAGAGCTTTAGACTGGGGAGCTCAGACAGGTATCAGAATCGCATCTACGGCCTGGGTGCCAGGCCAAGGAATGCAGAGATCACAGATACTAAGAAGGATGCCAGGGTTTCTGACAGGGCCCTCAAAGTGCTAAGGTAAAAGACATGAGATACACAAACAACACATAATGCACAACAGACAAATGACACGAGACACACCGGGACTGCTCTGCCCTGCACACCTCAGCACTGTGTCCAAAAGTCAGACGTTGCTTTTATGGGGCCTAAGGGGCTACTTCATGAATACCCCCCACCTCAAAAGGGACTCAAAAACCCCTGCCAGTAATTCCCAAACCAGCACCCTGCTTTCATCCCCTCCGTGGCTCGTAGCCCTCTACTTATCTCTGAGACATCTGGTGATGCTGGTCTGTGTCAGGTGCAAAGAAAGGACACCTCGTCACCTGGGAAGGTCCTGCTGGCACCTCTCAGACAGCTGTATTAAAGAAAAACAAACATCAGGGCCTGGTCATGGCACCATATCGGCCAAAACCCCACCAGTCTGCTACTCACCGTGCTTTAAGAAGGCCCGGTAGCTCCTAACTCTGACCCTCTGCCACACGTGGAAGGCATCTGCACCTGAAAGAAAGTTAGAACATATGTCAAACACCACCAGGGTAACTCACAAGCTGCAAACACCTTATGGCAATCTAGGAATAGCATCTAGAGCCCAAGTACAGCCCATATTACAAATTCCAACTCCCCAGGCTTGTCCCATCGCAGCAGGCCATGCGGCAGGGCAGAACAGCTCCAGCACAAATGTGTGCACACACCCGTGACACAGAACGTGACAAACAGGGGGACATTAAACACGACACATCATGCTTGTGGTGAGGGCCTCGAGGGGAAAGGCAAAAGGGACCCAAAGACACACTAGGGAACACAGCACACCGGACAACATGACCCAGACCAGAGCTGTTCTGCACTGCCCTCCTGAAAGCTGCCATCAAAAGTAGAACCTCTCCCTTTAGCTGTCCTAAGAGGCCCTTGGAGAAGAATGCTTTTCCCTCTGCTAACTTTGAAATCGACCCCAAGAACTCCCAACCCGCTACTCCCTCATCTCCAGGCCATGGCCCCCAACTTATCTTTTGGATGATGGGTGATGGGAATCCACGTTGCACCTGAAATGAGTCTGCCTTAGAGGGCCCCGTGATGGCCTGTGAGCCTCTCTGTCAGCTACAATAAAGAAAACCAAAGCCAATGTATGAGTTCAGAGTTACGTGGGCCAAATCCCTGCAAGGCAGCTACTTGCCCTCTCCTGAGTGTGCCTGGCTTCTTCAGGCTCCAGCTTCATCCTGATTCCAAGGCTGTGGCCTTTATTAGGAGTAGCACGTGGGTTAGAGAAAGACAAAGTTAAATGGCATTCCTGTGAGTGCAGTGGATGACCTTGTGTGCTGTAAGACATTGGAATGCCTCTGCTAGGCTTCTGAGAAGTCTTGGGGGGGGGAGGTCCTCAAATAAAAATCCTTTCTCACCGTGCTGCCTGCAAACCCCCTCCCAAGAACTCCTAACTGGATACCTGCTCACCCTCCCTCTCCCAGTCACAATCCTCAACTCACCTGAAGCCTCAATCTCAAACATCACCCTTGACACTGGGCAGATCCCTCTTGTGACATGACCAATCTGCTGAAAAATTGTTGTGCTTGAGAGCTCAGCAATAGCAACCACTTCTCTCCACTACTCACCTTGACTGCTGTTATCCAGATTTATTTCCTAAAAAGAAAGACAAAGAACAGAGCTGTAACAGAGTCACCATATACACTTCTGCTGCAGAGACAAATGGGGCCTCACCTGCTCGGGGGAATCCCCTCACCCGGGATGGGGCCCTCTGGCACAGATTTAATCCACCTTATCTGAAAAAAAGTTAGGACAAGAGTCACACTGTTGCAGGATAACTGAAGAGCTCCAGATATCCTGTGTCCATCTACAAATCCCATCTGGAGTCCAACTACAACCCACATTACAAATTCCAACTCCCCGGGACTTCTCCTATTGCACCAGGCTGTGCAGCAGGGCAGAGCAGCTCCGTCACAAATGTGTGCTGACACCCGTGACACGGGACAGGACGTGACAAACAATGGGCACAAGACAGCGAGAAATCTCTTAGCAAGGAAAATGGCTGCAAGGACTGAGAGAATGCAAAAGGAGATGACCGAGCTGAGACCGACGGTGAGCTGATGAGGCTCAGAGAACCCTGGAGGAAGAAGATGCTAATGGAATGATATATTCCAAGAAATGCAAAGATGGATGCCCGAGAATCCTACAGTCAGAATCCTCTACCTGTCATGACATGCATTCAAGTCCTAGTCCACCACAATGGATCCAGGTGGGGCACAGCTGCCAAACAGCTGAGAACAAGACCTGACAAGACATCTGACTGGATGCTTCCAAAGAGAGAAGAGAGTCTGATGCCTGTCTGAGCTCCCGAGTCAAAAGTTCTATGGCCTGGGTGCCAGGCCAAGGAATGCAGAGATCAAAGATGCTAACAATGATGCCAGGGTTCTGACAGGCCCCTCAAAGTGCTAAGGTAAAAGACATAACACATAAGGCACAATAGACAAGTGACACAATACACACCGGGACTGCTCTGCCCTGCTGCACACGTCAGCACTGTCATCAAAAGTGAGACTTGGCATTTATGGGGCCTAAGGGGCCACTTCATGAACACCCCCCACCTCCAAAGCAGACTCACTATCCCCTCCCAGTAATTCCCAAACCAGCACCCTGCTTTCATCCCCTCTGTGGCTCATGGCCCTCTACTTATCTCTCAGACATCAGGGGATGCTGGTCCCTGTCAGGTGCAAAGAAAGGCCACCTCGTCACCTGGGAAGGTCCTGCTGGCACCAGGCTGGCACCTCTCAGACAGCTGTATTAAAGAAAACCAAACATCAGTGCCTGATCTTGGCACCACATTGGCCAAAACCCCACCAGTCTGCTACTCACCGTGCTCCTAAGAAGGCCAAGCACCTCCTAACCCTGACCCTCTGCCATGGATGCAATGCATCTGCACCTGAAAGAAAGTTAGAACATATGTCAAACACCTGCAGGACAACTCAAAAGCTGCAAACACCTTATGCCAACCTAGGAACAGCATCTAGAGCCCAAGTACAGCCCACATTACAAATTCCAACTCCCCAGGCTTCTCCTATTGCAGCAGGCCATGTGGCAGGGCAGAACAGCTCTGGCACAAATGTGTGCACACACCCGTGACACAGAACGTGACAAACAGGGGACATGAAACACGACACATCATGCTTGTGGTGAGGGCATCGAGGGGAGAAGGCAAAAGGGACCCCAAAGACACACTAGGGAACACGGCACACCGGACAACACAACACAGACCGGAGCTGTTCTGCACTGCCTGCCTGAAAGCTGCCATCAAAAGTAGAACCTCTCCCTTTAGCTGTCCTAAGAGGCCCTTGGAGAAGATTGCTTTTCCCTCTGCTAACTTTGAAATCTGCCCCAAGAACTCCCAACCCGCTACTCTCCCAACTCCAAGCCTTGTCCCCCGACTTAACTTTTGGATGATGGGTGATGGGAATCCACGTTGCACCTGAAATGAGTCTGCCTTAGAGGGCCCCGTGATGGCCTGTGAGCCTCTCAGTCAGCTGCAATAAAGAAAACCAAAACCAAAGTATGAGTCCAGAGTTATGTGGGCCAAATCCCACCAAATCAGCTACTTGCCCTCTCCTGAGTGTGCCTGGCTCCTTCAGGCTCCAGCTTCATCCTGATTCCAAGGCTGTAGCCTTTATTAGGAGTAGCACCTGGGTTAGAGAAAGGCAAAGTTAAATGGCATTCCTGTGAGTGCAGTGGATGACCTTGTGTGCTGTAGGACATGGGAATGCCTCTGCTATGCTTCTGAAAACCTTGGGGGGGGCCGTCAAACAAACAAACACCCTTTCTCACCCTGCTGCCTTCAAACCTCCCCCCCCCCTCCAATAACTCCTACCTGGATACCTGCTCACCCTCCCTCTCCTAATCACAACCCTCAACTCACCTGAAGCCTCAATCTCAAACATCCTCTTGGACACTGGGCAGATCCCTCTTCAGACATAATGAATCTCCTGAAAATTTGTGGTGCTTGACACAGCTTGGAATTTCAGGGAGTTGCACTCCTCAATTTAAAAACACAAAAAACAAAAAACAAAAAACCAAACAAAAACAACACAACACAACAAAACAAAAAGCAAAAAACAAAAAGAGCAAAAAACAATCAAAAAAAAAAGAAAAAACAAACAAAAAAACCCAAAAACACCTAAATCCCCACAAAAGCAAAAAAACCACAGAAACCACCAAAAAATAAAAAAAACCAACAAAAACCAACCAAAAACCCCAAAAAGAAAATCAAAACAACCAAAAATTCCAACCAAAAAAACACCACAGCAAAACCAAATATTACAAAAGCACCTTACCATTCCTAAACACCAAACCCAAAATCTCAAACTTAAATATTCCCTGTATTCCACACTGTTTTCCTCACAGTATCTTCCAAGCCTCTGAGCTTTAGATGCCCAAAAACACCTGCTGGAAACAAGCTGAGATGATCTGAAAGAGCCTCTTCACTGAAATGAGAGGAGAGCTCTTACCCCAGTACATCCCAGAGAGGGAATGAAGCCCCTCAGCCACGGCTGGGGTTAATATACCCCTGATGGTGCCCGCCTCTCGTTCCCAAGGCACCCGGGAAAAGGGAGGGGGCGAATCCCACCGGGTATAAAAGCCCTCAGAGCAGCTGCAGCTGTTTAGTTCCTCTGACAGATTCAAGGGCAGTAAAGGGCTTGTTATAGAAAAAAACTCTTCAGAAAAATAACAGTGCTTTCTTTTTTGCAACAACTACTTGGAGCAGAAGAACAGAAAACTGGCAAGATATAAAACTTTGAGGTAAGGGTACATAGATAGATAAATTAGGTAATTGGGTAATTTGCTGTTACCTTACATAATTATTCTGTGTTTAACAAAAGCCATCTAATAAATTCACACCCAAAACTCCAGCAGCCCAGCTGGCCCTACCCTACTAAATCTCTATGTTTATGCATACAGTAAACAAAACCAAAATCCCAGTAATACCTATCAGAAGTCTATGAAAGAAACCTATTGAAATTAATCCTACCTCAAATACAAACCAACCCATGCAAAGTTAGCTTGACTGAAAAAACAATTTACACAGAGTCAATAACACCAAGAAATAAAACAACACACCATATACCACCAATGAATATAATAGTGAAGAAAAAAAAAAACCACTTTTTTTTTTTTTTTTTTTTAATTTAAATGAACTTCTTTTATTAGCTAGAACAAAAGCTTTTGCCAGGACTGTAACAACAACTTCTTTTCCTTCTGAAATGTCCCTTCTCCTTCCCAAATTCCTTACAACTTCTGAGTTTACATCCAAGCAAAAAGCAAAATTCATGCACTTGTGCGTTCGATGCTCCTGTCAGATTCTCTGTTTCCCTCCATATCTTCTTACACTTTCAGTCTTCACGCTGTCCTGCCGTGATGAGTTTGACGGAAGAACTGGTAAACGTTAAGAGAGGATTTCCCTGCCTCCCTCCCCAAAGCTGCTTTCCTTAGTGCATTTCACTCAATCCCAAACCGGCAATGATGCACGCTCACCTCAAGCGTGCAAGGCTCACAGCTGCTCGGCTAAATTCGGCTGTAAACGGCTAAAGTCGGCTATTGTCGGCTGCATTCAGCTGGATTCGCCTCTTCGGCGCGGCTCGGCTCGCTTCGGCCAAACTCGGAGCCGCTCAGTGCGCTCGGCTCGGCTCGGCTCGCTTCGGCCGAACTCGGAACCAATCCCTGCGCTCGGCGAGGCGAGGCTCGCTTCGGCCGAACTCGGAGCCAATCCCTGCGCTCGGCGCGGCTCGGCTCGCTTCGGCCGAACTCGGAGCCGCTCAGTGCGCTCGGCGCGGCTCGGCTCGCTTCGGCCGAACTCGGAGCCGCTCAGTGCGCTCGGCGCGGCTCGGCTCGCTTCGGCCGAACTCGGAGCCGCTCAGTGCGCTCGGCGCGGCTCGGCTCGCTTCGGCCGAACTCGGAGCCGCTCAGTGCGCTCGGCGCGGCTCGGCTCGGGGCTCCTGAGGGCGGGCGAGCGGCGCCGCCTCACGTTAAACTCGCCTGGCTCGGGGCTCCCCTGCTGCCGCATCCCCTGGGCGGCCCGGCCATCGCACGGACACGATCGGGAGCGCGGGGTGGCACAGGAGCTCATTAGGCTGTGACCGCACTCGCGCTAATTAGCGCGCACGAGAGCAGCGGGCTCGGTTCGGCTGAGCTCGGCTCCGTTCAGGCAGCCTCGCAAGCCTGGCCTCGGTTGGCTCAAGGCCGTCAGGTTCGGCCGGTCTCGCCTTGGTGCGGCTGAGCTCGTTCCATTCGGCCGAAGGAGGCGTCGTTCGCTCGTGTTTTTACACATATCTTTCTATATTGACTGTATATTTCTATATTTAGATTCATATTTCTATAATACTTCTTTTATTCAAAATAAAACCCCCATCTCTAACCAAATAAATACAAAAAACCACCTTCTTTCAAACTATATTGAAATGTTTTTATACTTAGTATAATAATATTCACATTTATATTTATATTTTCTTTTGATGCAGTGTATTATTAATTACATATAATATATATAAAATTCTAGAAATGCATTTAAATTATTATTTATATTATGTATCATATCCATATCTACTGCTACAACTATTTTTTCTTATGTTTTTAAACTTTATATATATATCTGTATTTATTTATGATATATTCCTATACTTAGATTTCTACCTTTATATTATTCGTACTTATAATTTTTACAATCTAAACCCTGCCTATTGACAAATAAAAAAAACCCACTTGAAGTATTTAAAAAATATTTTTATATTTATAATTTTCATATTTATGTTCATAATTTGTTCCATATTACATGAGAACACACCTGCTCCAGCACCCAGTGGGGCTCCCTCTCCTGGGGACCTTGGGGTGCCCCCAATGGCATCAGAGCCCCGAGTTTTCACCCCCTTTTCCTCTGTTTAGAAACTACACTGGAACTTTTTTCTGGAAACAAAGACATTACCTAAATCCTCTCCCCGTGTCCCAGACAGATGGATATTCAGTTATTAGTTGGCTGGGCAGCAGTTTCTTAAATAGAAGGATAAACAAGATGTGAACATTTCAGCTACAAGCAAATAGGCAAATCTGAACAAGGTACTGGTGGGCGACCACTGAAGTTATTTTGAAGCAATTTTTTAAACAATAACATACTGATACCACAAAAATAAAGCAAAAAGCTAACTACTGGCTAAGAAAAAATTAACTTTTGACAGCAACAACATTCCAACCACACAGGCTTTTTCTGGATGTCATACCTTACAACTACCTCTCTTGGGAATTCTCATCACGTATCCCAAAAGGAATAAATACCTTAGAGCGTCCTAAAGCAAAAAGTAGCACACATGAGCTCCTCACACTCCCGGGAGGCCAGCACAGTGTGCACTGAGTCTGCAACAAATTCTGCTCAGTGAGGGTATGAAACAAAGGTTCAACTGATGAACTGAACTGATTTTAAAGAGAGGTTTTCTAAGCACTGAAGCACTACAAAGAACAAGCAGAAACAATTCTTAAAAAAAACCTGCAAGTTTTATTTAGCATATATGCAACTGATTTCCACCCTGTGGCTTCTCACTTGGATTGGTCTGTAGGTTCAGGAAGATGACAATGCACACTCTGCCTTCCCCGAGCCCTGTGCTCAGATCATCAGGAACTGGATTACACGTGTCCGGATGGACTGGAACTGCTCTGCTGCAGATTCAGGAGACGATGGCAGAGAGGGGCTGGCTGAGGCATCGTCCCAATTCCATTTCTGTGTGACGAGAAGCGGTTTGTTCCCAACAGCTGCAACAATCCCCAGCTCACTTCCGTGGTGAGTACCGATGGCACACAAATGGCAGCCTGAGGAAATCGTGTTCTGGGCTCCAAGTGGTTGGAACAGCGTCTGATTTTTTGTTTTGTACCTGTATGATGATTAGTACGACAGGGCTCTGATGGATGACATGGCAACACAGAATTAAAAACTCCTCGATGGGATTACATCGACTTCTAGGAAAAGACAAAAGCCTACCACCCTTCTGAAATCTACTTTTAATCCAAAGCACGGGGATTGTCAGTATGCTGCACCTTCCAGCTTTTCAAAGCAGCTCTTACCTCTGAAGACCAGGAAACATTGATTTCTACAGAAACCATGGGCAACCCCCAGGCTAATCTCAGCACTACTGTTTAATTGGGGATCTGCCAGCGTGCCAGTCCAGCCTAAAGTGTGCTTTATTTCAGTCTAACATCCCCACAAAATTCTTCTCACATCTTCCAACCCTGAAATCTTATTTTCCCCTAAAGCTTCTCTTCATTAGCAATTTCCAAGTAACATGGTACTTTTAAAACATTCAAAAATGTCATGCTGGACTGTGCTAGAGAGTAATCTGCAAATATAAGCTTAGCAAAGTTTGAATTGACTTGTCCAGAGAAAAAACCTACAAGTGAACACCTACACCTGCCTACAAAGAGCTAACACGCCCCTGGCAGCTGCCAGCATCAAAGCACAGTGCATGTTTCTAATACAGGGTAAGGATAACAATATCACCTTCTGTTCTCTCCAGCTTCTTTTCCCTGCAGTCATATTTTGCCTCTTATGATTTTTTAGTCTCCGTATCTTCTTGGACAGCACCGAGCCCGACGACAAGGATACGAGAGTCTTTCCCTGCCACACGGAGAGAACCAGGAAAACAGTTAAAAAAAGAACAGGGTAGTTTGAAATTCATACTTGCAACGAGAAGCAGCGCCTAACCAACAGAACAAAAGTAAACAAAGCACGATACCTCCCTGGGGACAGAAGACTTACAAACTCTCCAGGATTTACAATTCTAGCGACCAACCCCTTCAGGACAGCAGGCAAGTGTCCCATGGGGTGGTGCTGCACCAAAGAACCATCTGAGAGGTTCCAAAGAGTGAAATGCACAATATTTTGCAAAGACAAAAAATCTTGCAAAATAACAAAAATACAATAGATGTAAACTACAGGGCAAGAGTACAAGTGTTACCTTTGGGAGCTGGAACCATCCAGGTGAGCACCTGATAACTGGATCCTCACCAGAGTTTGAACCCTTCAGGACAGAAAAGGGTTTTCCCCAGACATTTCACAGACTGAGTTTTGATAGAAGTACTCCTGCCACATCCTCAGAAACGTCACCCATTCTCCAGGTGTGTGGAGAGAACTGCAAATGGCTCTCACGTAGTTTGAGCTAGTTCTGTAAGGTCTCAGGGTGAATTTCACCAGATGCAACCAAATTGGGCAACTCCCAGTGGGACAGAAGGAACCCAAAGCTTGGGTAAGCAGAGCTGCAGCAAATACTGAGCAAAAACAAACATAACAGCGTAAAAAATAATAAACCATCCTTTTTTTTCCTCTTGCTTTTGTTTTTTTCTTATTCAGATCAGCATAGCAATTAAAGAGAAGGTGAAAAACTCACCATTACTGAACCTTTCATCATCTGTAGGCTAAGCATCCTTAGCATAGAGGACTCCAAAGTTAAAATTCACCGATCCCTGGGAAATAAAACCAAATATTGTATGATAAACAGTCAAACAGCAGACATAAAAATTTGTTTCCTCTAAGGACTTTCAGGTATGTATGCATCTTTGCATTACACATGAGAACATACACTTCATACCATCACCTAATACATAATAATTTACCTTTAAATTTTGATAGTATAGCTTGAGTTTTTAACTTAAATTGGTAATCTATTATTATTAAGTTGGTGCCTAAAGTTATTTCTGCTGTCACGTTCAAAAAAACATTAATTTTTTTTACTGTAATGACCAATTGATTTCAAAGTCATCACAACCCCACCAAAATACAAAGTTGTGTTCACTGGATGGGTCTGTGAGCTAGAAGTAGTTAGGCTTCTACTTCCCTCTTGTTCTTCCAGAACCAATAAATCCTGTCAACAAAACCAGGATCTTCAGCCCACTGCTGTGAAAGATTCTACAAGGATGATTGTTTGATTTGTGTTTAGAAGTTTTGATTTGAAATGGCCAGTTCAATGGATAAAGACAGTTTAAGTACTATTACATTACTATTATTATTATTTCTACTATTATTATTACTATTACTACTACTATTATTATAATCTGCTACTGGAAGAAACAAACCAGTAGTACCTATACTAATTTACTTTTATTTGCAGAAAATAATAAAGAAAAAGAACCAAACCAAAAAAAGTCAATTCCTACCTTTTCTAGTTCAGCAGGAAAAGTTTCTCTTGGGCTCTTCTCCAATTTATCAAGACTCATAGCACTGAAAGGCAAACAAAACAGTGCTTTATAGAAGGGCAAGTGCACATTTCAAGGCTGAACCACCAACTGATTGCAGTGACAGCAGTTACAAAAGGAATCATTCCGAGAGCCTCTGTTCAATGGAATGTTCTGTGGAACTGCCATTTCTTTCCCAAAATACTAACTTCCAACACTTCCTAAACGTATTTTGTATTTTGAAATAACAGAAATTAGTGAGACTCTGTGTGGAGGTCAGGTTTAAATTTATTTCCTTCTAAAGCACAGAGCTCTGTTCCATCGCCCTTCCCTTCGGCTCTGCACTGAATCATGGTGAGCATTTGAGGAGTGCTCAATAACCAATTCTATTTCTCTCTTTTTCTAGTTCTCTCTATTCTTAAATAATTCAAGGCAAGTCAAATGAAAAAGGACAAGTTCAGCAGCAAAGTCACACTTTTTCCCTTTGTCTGGTCAAGAACAGGCTCTAAATCCACTTATTGCTGCCTTCAACGATTCAGACTTGCAAAACCATTTTTACATGTTTTACAGGTTTATCATAAAACCCACAGAACGCAAGCTCTGAATTACAGGAAAAGGTACACAGGCAAATATCTAAAGGGATCACTTATTTGTAAACACATACCTTGATAGAGATCGCACTGAGAACCTTTCTGTGGGACTCTAAGGGAGACATATTTTCTGAGTACCCTGTAAACAAGAAAAGCTACGATATATTACAGGACATACCCACTTTATCTACATATCCAAATAGGATTTTTAATTAAAAACAATTCAGTTAAAAAAGAAGGAAGAAAACCAAGGCAATTTTACTCAGCTGTATTTACTGCCGATTTAGAGAAAAATGCCGGGCCGCGTCGGCCGCTGCGTCACACTCCGCGCCGGCAGCACGGCCTGCCGGGAGTTGTAGTCTCGGGCTGGCAGCCACTCATGTGCCGCGATAGCCGTTGCGTCACACGCCGCGCCGGCAGCACGGCCTGCCGGGAGTTGTAGTCTCGTGCTGACAGCCACGGCTCCGTCCCCCGTCACCGGGAGCTGCAGTCCCTCCCGGGCATCAAACGGCTCCTTCGCCCCTGGGCGGGGAAGGACCTGAGGCAGCACCGCTCCTCCCGGATGCCCTCTCTTTTTCCCTCCAACTCTTTTTTCTTTTTTCACCCTGTTTTTCAGCCCTTTCCCTTCCCTTCCCTTCCTTGTGCTCTCCTGCTTTCTTTCCTTTCCTTTCCTTTTTTTTTTTCCCTATTTTTTTCCTTTTTTTTTCTTTCCCTTTCCCTTTCCCTTTCCCTTTCCCTTTCCCTTTCCCTTTCCTTTTCTTGTATTTCTGATCTTGGTTTTCCTTTCTAGCTTTAGAATAAAAAAGCAGCAGTAGTAACTTTCAGGCTACCAGGGAGTAAAAAACCCCAAAACTATAATGATTGAAAGAAAACTATTTATTCCCTGGGAGCCTGAAATTTTCTACTGCTGCACATGACACAGAGCTTTTATTCCTTCTTATAGATAGTTGATATTTTATATTTTCTTTATACAGCGCTCCCTGCCGTCTGCACCGGCGCTCTGCAAGCAGAGCGCTGCGGCGTCGTTCGGTTCTGTTTAATTAAACTCGTCTAAATTAGCCTTGGTTCGGATTAGGTCTAAAATCGTTTCGGTTCGGCTTTTCGTCTAAATCCGGCTTTTCCGGCTCTTCGGCCGAACTCGGCACGGTTGGGCTAAACTCGGTCATATTCGGCTCTTGGTCTAAACGCGGCCAATGTCGGCTACACTCGGCTATCATCGGCTCTTCGTCCCAAGTCGGCTATTTTCGGTACACTCGGCTCTTCGTCTAAAGTCGGCTATTTTCGGCCACAGGGGGCACTTCGGCTCAACTCGGCTATTTTCGGCTGCACTCGGCTCTTCGGTTAAACTCGGCTAGTTTCGGCCACACTCGGCTCTTCGGCTCAAGTCGCCTCTTTTCGGCTACACTCGCCTCTTCGTATCAAGTCGGCTGTTTCCGGCCACACTCGGCTCTTCGGGGAAACTCGGCTGTTTCCGGCCACACTCGGCTCTTCGGCACTCTTCGGAACAATTCGGCCCGGCTCGGCTCCCTCAGGGCGGGAAGGCGGCCATGAGAGGACCCCGGCACAGAGGGGCGTTTAACCCACATGCCTGTCACAAACCCGCCAAAATACGCCCGCCCGCGGCGCCGCTGAGACCACAGCATGTGTCGGGTACACTTCAAACGCCACAGAAAAATCCGTCGGGGCCGCGCCGGGGTCGGTATTCCATGCAGGCAGTGCCGTTACACCCACCCGGTCCTCCACTTCCCCGCCCTTTGCGCCGCCATCTTGAGAAGGTCAAGGAAAAGTCCGCGACATCGGCGACGCGCCACTCCCAAGGTGGCGGCCTCTCGGTGCAGGGCTGCAGTACCGCGCTCTGCCCACAAGGCGGCAGCACTGCCGCCCGCCCCAGCCGGGGGCGCAGCGTGCCTCGGGGCTGCGGGCAGCGAAGGCGGCAAAAAAGAACAGGGGCGACCCCCGCCGAAAACTGCTCTGAAATAAATGCCCCAAAACAACCGGGAAGAGGTTGTTGTGCTCCCAGTCCATCCCAGTATAAACCAGTAACCCCTAAGCCCCCCCGAGTCCATCCCAGTCCCTCCCAGTCCGCCCCAGTTCTCCCAGTACAGCACACACTGGACACGTTTCTGTCAATGCTTGGATACTTTATGATTTTGGGGAGGGGTCCCAGAGGGTTTTGGGGAGGGGTCCCGGGGGGGTTCTGAGGATTTTTTTGGGGTTTTTTTGAGGTTTTTTTGAGGGTTTCTTTGGGGGCACTTTTGAGGGATTTTTTGAGTTTTTTGGGGTGGATTTTGTGGGGATTTCCAGTTAATTCCCAAGGCTTTTTTTGGGGGATTTTTTGAGAGGGGGATTTTGGGGGGGGGGATTTTTTGGGGGATTTTTGGGTTTTTTGGGGTGGGATTTTTGGGGGGGGGTTTTGGGTTTTTTGGGGTGGGATTTCTTGGGGTGTTTTTTGGGGATTTTTGGTGTTTTTTTTGGGTGGGGTTCTTTGGGGTTTTTTGGGGTGGGGTTTTTTGGGGGATTTTTGGGGTGTTTTTTGGGCTTTTTGGGTGTTTTTTGGGGTGGGATCTTTTGGGGTTTTTTTGAGAATTTCTGGGGGGTTTTTTTGGGTTTTTGGGGTGGGATTTTTTGGGTGGTTTTTTTTGGGGTGTTTTGGGTTTTTTGGGGTGGGATTTTTTGGGGTGTTTTGTGGGTTTTTTGGGGTGGGGGTTTTGGGGATTTTTTGGGGGTTTTTGGGGGTTTTTGGGGTGGGATTTTTTGTTTTTTTTTTCGGGATTTTTGGGGTGGGGTTTTTTGGGGTGTTTTTGGGGATTTTTGGGGTTATTTGGGGATTTTTGGTGGTTTTTGGGGAGGGGTCCCAGGGGTCGCTTAGGGGCTGGCGGTGGGCACGGCGGCCCCGCTGCCGGTGCTGCCCCGGCTCAGGGTGCGGCTGCGGCCGCGCTCGGCCTCGCCCGCGGTCACGGAGCCGGTGCGGGAGCGCGACAGGCGCGTCATGGCGGAGGCGGCCACTGCGGGGACACGCCCCCTTGGGACACGCCCCCTTGCCTGCCCGGACACGTCCCCTTCCCCGCTGAGCCACGCCCCTTAATGTGAACCGCACCCATTTCCTCCAAACCGCGCCCATGCCCTCTTTAGCCACACCCCTTTTTGTAAACATGCCCAATCCCCTATAAACCACGCCCTATCCCCTCTTAGCCACGCCCCCTTTGTCAGGGAACCACACCCCTTCATGTAAGCCACGCCCATTTCTTCCAAACCACACCCATTCCCCATTAAACCGCACCCGGTTATGTAAACCACGCCCCTTCCCCTCCAAGCCACGCCCATTCCCCAATGAACCACGCCCATTCTGTATTTAACCCCACCCCTTGATGTAAACCACACCCATTTCCCCAAACCCCACCCATTCTACATTAAGCCCTGCCCATTTCCCCAAACCACGCCCATTCCTCATTAACCTCCCCTTCATGCAAACCACACCCCTTCCCTCCTAAGCCACGCCCCTTTGCCTTAACCACACCCACTTTCCTACAAAGCAATGCCCCATCCCCAAGCCACGCCCCTTTTTCCCAAGCCACGCCCCCTCACCCTTTGTGTCAACGTCAACGCACATTAACAAAACACTCATGCATATTAATGAGCCCACCATGCATATTAATGAACCAATTACACATGTTGAGTTTCTCACAAATATTAACGAGCCCCTCGTGCATATTAATTAATCCACCAATCATGTTGAGTTTCTTGTGCATATTAATGAGCTTCTCATGCATGCTAATGAGCCCATCGTGTATATTAATGAGTCCACCAATCATGTTGAGTTTCTCGTGCATATTAACGAGATTGTCATGCATGCTAATGAGCCCATCGTGTATATTAATGAGTCCACCAATCATGTTGAGTTTCTCGTGCATATTAACGAGATTGTCATGCATGTTAATGAGCCCATCATGCATATTATTGAGTCCACCAATCATGTTGAGTTTCTCGTGCATACTAACGAGCCTGTCATGCATGTTAATGAGCCCGTAATGCACATTGGGTTTCTCGTGCATATTAACGAGCCCTCATGCATATTAATTAATCCACCAATCATGTTGAGTTTCTGGTGCATATTAATGAGCCTTTCATGCATGTTAATGAACCCATCATACAGGTTTAGTTTCTCATGCATATTAACGAGCCCTCATGCATATTAATGATCTCACTCACTGTAGCCCATCCCCTGCAGGAAGTACTTGATGGCCTCGGTCAGGCGGCCGGGCTGAGGGAGGGGGCGTGGTCAGCTATGGCCACGCCCACTGTCAACAGACCACACCCCCGAGCAATGGCCACGCCCCCAGGCCACGCCCCCACCGACCTCTGACCCCTCACCTGGGCGATCTGCGGCTGCCCGCCCCCGTCGGCCATCTGCAAAGGGGCGGGGTCAGTCAGGGGGTCAGTCAGGGGTCAGGGGTCACTAAGGGGTCACTCAGGGGTCAAAGGTCACCTTCAGGAACGACGTCTGCGTCGGGTCCAGCTTGGCGTTGCACTCCACCTGTGGGGGCGGGGCCAAAAGGGGTCAGGGGGCGTGGCCAATGATTTAGAGAGGCGGGGCCAGACTGACCACACCCCTCCGAGTGGCCACGCCCCCTCCCCAGCCCTGCCCCCACTCACCACGGCGTCCTCGTGGGGGGCCTGGTCACCGACCACCAGCAGGACGGGGCAGCTGGGGGTCAAAGGGCACACCGGGGTCACACAGGGGTCACACGGGGGTCACTCGGGGGTCAGGGGTCAGAGGTCACTCACCGCAGGCTCCCGGCCCCGCTCCGCTCCAGGCCCAGATCAGCGCGGCTGGGGGGGCGTGGCCACAGGTTAGCCCCGCCCTCCATGGCCTCACCCCCTTGTAACCTCACCCATAATGGCCACACCCCTTTCTTACTCCACCCCCTTCAGGACACACCCACTCCTTAGCCCCTCCTCTTTGGCCACACCCTCTGGTTGTAACCCCACCCCAAAGCCACACCCAATCACAGCCACGCCCACCAAGGCCACGCCCACTCCCTAAAAACCCATTGTCGAGGAAACCCCGCCCATTTTATTGACTTTTAGCCACGCCCCCTCCATACCACCCCGTCCCCCGAGGCAGGCCACGCCCCCCAGTGCAGGCCACGCCCCCCGGGCAGTCTGGCCACGCCCCCTCACCTGGTGTACATGCTCCAGAGCAGGGCGGGGTTGGGCGTGGCCGCCAGGTGCTCCCGGACACGCCTCACGGGGGGAGGGGCGGCCGCCAGCTCATCCTGTGCGACCCCACAGTGACCCCTGAGTGACCCCTGAATGACCCCTGGGTGACCCCAGAGTGTCCCCCCAAAACCCCCCAAAAATCCCATCAAAAACCCCCCAAAACCCCCAATAAAACCCAATAAAACCCCAAAAAACCCAAACCCCCCAAAACACCCTTAACACCCCCCAAACACCCTCAAAACCCCCTTAAAAACCCACACAAAACCTCCAAAAACCCCCAAAACAATCCCGAAAAACCCAAAACCACCAAAAAACCCACAACCCCCCCTACCAAAAAAAAAAAAAAAACCAAAAATCAGCTTACCCCCAAAAATCCTAAAAAAGCCCAAAAAAGCCCAAATTTCCCCCAAACCTGGGTGAAGAGGTGGTTCATGATCATTTCGTTCGTCGACATCGTCAGGCCCGAGAGCTGGAATGGGAGGGGGCAGCTTTGTGAGACCCCTCCCCAAAAAAAACAAACCCAAAAACCCCGAAATTTCCCCCCAAAAAAACCCAAAAAACAAACAAACAACAACAAAAAAACAAACAAAAAAATCCCTAAAAAAATCCACAAAAAAACCCCCAAAAAACCGCAACCCCCCAAAAAAACCATCCCAAAACAACCCAATAAAAACCCCAAAACCCCCCATATTTCACCCAAAAAAACCTCCAAAAAACAAACAAAAAACCCCCCAAAAATCCCTAAAAAAATCCACAAAAATAACCTCAAAAAACCCTCAATATCCCCCCAAAAACCCACCTTAAAACAACCCAATAAAAACCCCAAAAACCCCCCAACCTTCCACAAAAAAACAAAAAAAAAAAAGAAAACCAAAAAACCACCCCCAAAAAAACCCCCAAAAACACTACTCAAAACAACCACCCCTAAAACCCCCAAATTTCCCCCAAAACACCCACCCCAACCCCCCCGGAAAGAAACAACTGCCCAAAAAAGCCACCCCAAAAAAACCCCAAAATAAATGCTCCCAAAAAATAAAATAAAAAAAAAACAAACCAAAAATCATCTTTAAACAACCCCCCCCAAAAAAAACTTAAAAAAAAACAAAGCCCAAAAAAACCTCAAAAAAGCCAAATAAAAAAACCTAAAAAACCCCAAACCAAACAAAAATCACAGGAAAAAAAAAAAAAAACGAAAAAACACCCCCAAAAAAACCCAAAAAGAAGCACCCCCCAAAAAAAAAAAACCCAAAAAAAAAAGCCCCAAAAACCACCCCCCAAAAACCCCCAAAAACAACCTCCAAAAACCCCAAAAAAACAAACAAAAAAATCCCCAAAAATGAAAAAAAACCCCACCCTAAAAACTCTAAAAGTAAACACAAAAAATCAAAAATCTCTCCCAAAAAAACCCCAAAACAAACCCCCAAAAAACCCTGATTACACCCAAAAAGAAACTCCCCCTAAAAAAACCAAACAAAAAAACAAACAAACAAAACCACCCTAAAAAACCCTAAAAAACCCCACAAAATAAACCCCAAAAACACCCCCAAAAAAATCCCAAAAAATCCCCAAAAAATCCACACAACCCCTCCCAAACCCCGCCCACTAAGCCCCACCCTCTGAGGCCCCGCCCCTTTAGCCCTGCCCACCTTGCTGGCGGCCCAGTCCATCCATCCCTTGGCTTTGGGGTCGAGGTTGACAAGCACCAGCCCCTCCACGGCCTCGGGGTGCAGCAGCTGGGGACCCAAAATCGCCCAAAACCGACCCAAAAATGGGCCCAAAATCGGCACAAAATTATCCCAAAAAACCCCCAAAAAAGGGCCCAGAGTGAGCCCAAAATCAGCCCCAAATTATCCCAAAAAAACCCCAAAAATGGGCCCAGAGTGAGCCCCAAATCAGCCCCAAATTATCCCAAAAATAACCCCCAAATTTGGCCCAGCGTGAGCCCCAAATCAGCCCCAAATAATCCCAAAATAAACCCCCAAATTGGGCCCAGAGTGAGCCCCAAATCAGCCCCAAATTATCCCAAAAAAGACCCAAAAATGGGCCCAGAGAGAGCCCAAAATCAGCCCCAAATTATCCCAAAATACCCCAAAAATGGGCCCAGAGTGAGCCCAAAACCAGCCCAAAATCAAATCCCAAATTATCCCAAAAAAACCCAAAAGTGGGCCCAGAGTGAGCCCAAAATCAGCATAAAATTATCCCAAAAAAACCCCAAAACTGGGCCCAGCGTGAGCCCAAAATCAGCCCCAAATTATCCCAAAAAAACCCCAAAAAATGGGCCCAAATTGAGCCCCAAATCAGCCCCAAATTATCCCATAAAACACCCAAAAATGGGCCCAGAGTGAGCTCCAAATCAGCACAAAATTATCCCAAAAAAACCCCAAAAAAGGGCCCAGAGAGAGCCCAAAAGCAGCCCAAAATTACCCCAGATAAACTCCAGAAGTGACCCCAAAGAGATCCCAAAATTACCCCAAAATCAGCACAAAATTATCCCAAAATCAGCCCAAATAAACTCCAAAAATAGGCCCAGAATTAGCCAAAAACCAGCCCAAATAAACCCCAAAATTACCCCAAAATGACCCCCAAAAAAATCCCAAATAAACCCCAAAATTACCCCAAAAATGACCCCAAATAAATCCCAAATAAACCCCAAAATTACCCCGAAAATGACCCCAAAAAACCCCCAAAATTACCCCCAAAATTACCTCAAAAATGACCCCAAAAAAATCCCAAAATTATCCCCAAAATGACCCCAAATAAACCCCTAAATTACCCCCAAAACGACCCCAAGAAAAACCCAAAATGACCCCAAAAAAACCCCAAAATTACCCCCAAAACGACCCCAAAAACCCCCCAAAATTACCCCAAAAATGACCCCCAAAAAACCCCCAAAATTACCCCCAAAATGACCCCAAATAAACCCCAAAATTACCCCAAAAATGACCCCCAAAAAATCCCAAAATTACCCCAAAAATGGCCCCAAATAAAACCCAAAATTACCCCAAAATGACCCCAGAGTGACCCCAAATCCCTTTCCAGTTTATCCCAGTCCCTCCCAGTACAAACCAGTGACCTCCAAACCCCTCCCAGTCCCCCCCAGTCCCCTCCCAGTAAAAACCAGTCCCTCCCAGCGACCTTTAAACCCCTCCCAGTGCTCCCAGTACAAACCAGTCACCCCCAATCCCCTCCCAGTTTGATCCCAGTCTCTCCCAGTCCCTCCCAATCCCCTCCCAGTACAAACCAGTACAAACCAGTGACCCCAAATCCCCTCCCAGTACAAACCAGTCACCCCCAATCCCCTCCCAGTTTGATCCCAGTCTCTCCCAGTCCCTCCCAATCCCCTCCCAGTACAAACCAGTACAAACCAGTGATCCCTTTAACCCCTCCCAGTATAGACCAGTATAACCCAGTAACCCCAAATCTCCTCCCAGTCCCTCCCAGTTTGATTCCTGTCCCTCCCAGTCCCTCCCAGTACAAACCAGTACAAACCAGTGACCCCAAATCTCCTCCCAGTCCCTCCCAGTTTGATTCCTGTCCCTCCCAGTCCCTCCCAGTACAAACCAGTACAAACCAGTGACCCCAAATCTCCTCCCAGTCCCTCCCAGTGTTCCCAGTACAACCCAGTGACCCCTTGAACCCCTCCCAGTACAAACCAGTTCAAACCAGTACAAACCAGTTCAAACCAGTTTCCCCTCCCCGTTTCCCTCACTCACCCCCGAACTTGGCCAGCACGAAGGCCCCGGCCCCCACCCCCACCCCGACGATGCTGCGGATCCTGGGAAAGGTCAGAGAGGTCACAGCGGGGTCAGAGGTCACGGGGGGGGCGTGGCCCGACCCTTGACCCTTGACCTTTGACCCCCCTTGCCCCCACTCACCCCAGGCCCTGCAGGACCCCCGGGAGCGCCTCGGCCAATTGCTCCAGGGAGGGGTACTGGTACCTGCGGGGTCAGAGGGCAGGCTGGGGTCACGCGGGGTCACGGGGTCACACAGGGGTCACTCGAGGGTCACTCCCTTTGGGGGGTTGTGGGCGGGGTTTCTGGGGATCAGTGGGTGTGGTTACCCCAGGGGGGTAGGGCGGGGTTTGGGGGTTTGAGGGCGTGGTTTCAGTGGAGGGGGCGTGGTTACCCGGGGGTAGGGTGGGGTTTGTGGGCGGAGTTTGTGGGTTTGTGGGTGGGGTTTCAGTAGTGGGGGCGTGGCTACCCTGGTGGGTAGGGTGGGGCCCCCTCCTCCATGCCGGGCGGCTCCAGGTGCACCAGGTGGGTGAGTGGGCGGGGTTTGTGGGTCAGTGGGCGGGGTTTGTGGGGTTTGTGGGCGTGGTTACCCAGGTGGGTAGGGCGGGGCCCCCTCCTCCATGCCGGGCGGCTCCAGGTGCACCAGGTGGAAGCTTCTGGAAATCTCCGCCATCTCCGGGTGCCCGAAGAGCTCCGAGAAACACGTCAGGTCTGACATGGGGGGGTCAGGGGTCAGGGGTCAGGGGTCAGGTCTGACATGGGGGGGTCAGGGGTCAGGTCTGACATGGGGGGGTCAGGGGTCAGGGGTCAGGGGTCAGGTGTCAGGTCTGACATGGGGGGGTCAGGGGTCAGGGTCAGGGGTCAGGTCTGACATGGGGGGGTCAGGGGTCAGGGGTCAGGTCTGACATGGGGGGGTCAGGGGTCAGGTCTGACATGGGGGTTTAGGGGTCAGGGGTCAGGGGTCAGATGAGAGGTGGGGGAGGGTGGGGTCAGGTCTGGGGAGGAGGAGTCAGCAGGGTGGGGGAGGGGTCTAAAAAGTGGGGGCGGGGTCAGGGGTGGGGGCGGGGCCAGCAGCACGCACGGGTGTGGCCCACATCCGGGAAGGTCAGCAGGGCGGGGTCAGGGTGGATGGGGGCGGGGTCAGGGGGTGGGGGCGGGGCCAGCAGCACGCACGGGTGTGGCCCACATCCGGGAAGGTCAGCAGGGCGGGGCGGCCGGGCCGGGGCGACCCCGAGGTCCAGGTGTGCACGACCCCGAAGGGCGTCTCCAGGAGGTGCTGGAAATGACCCAAAACGAGGGGATTTAGACCCAAAAATGTGGGGATTCAAGCCCCTAAAATACGGGGGTTTGAGCCCCAAAATATTGGGATGCAAGCCCCCAAAGAATCGGGATTGGCACCCCCAAAAAATGGAATTTAAGTCCCCAAAAATGGGGATTCACAGCCCTAAAATCTGGGGATTTGAGCCCCAAAAAACGAGGATTTGTGACCCCGAAAATGGGGATTCAAACCCCTAAAATATCAAGATTTGTACCCCGAAAAATGGGGATTTGCACCCCTAAAATACAGGGATTCGAGCCCAAAAACTACTGGGATTCAAACCCCAAAAAATGGGGATTTTAGCCCCAAAAAATCGGGATTCACAACCCTAAAATATTGGGAGTTGAGCCCCCCAAAAATGGGATTTGTGCCCCGTTTTTATTGGGATTTGAACTCAAAAAAATTGTGATTTGAAGACCTAAAATATGGGCCTTTGAGACCCAAAACCCTGGGATTTGTACCCCAAAAATATCAGGATTTGGGCCCCAAAAAATGGTGATTCGAGCCCCAAAATATTGGGATTTGAGCCCCAAAAAATGTCGGGATTTGAGCCCCAAAAATCGGGATTCAAGGTCCCAAAAATTGATATTTCCTATTTCCTCCCCAAATTCCCCTTTGTCCCCAAAATCCCTGAAATCCCCAAACCCCCAGAATCCCAAATCCCCAAAATCCAAATCTCCAAAATCCTCAAAATCCTCAAATCCCAAATTTCCAAAATTCCCAAAATCCCAAATTCCCCAAAACCCCAAATTCCCAAATCCCAAATTCCAAATCCACAGAATCCCTAAAATCCCCCAAATCCTCAAAATCCTCAAATCCCAAAATCCACAAATTCCCAAATCCCCAAAACCCTGAAAATATCGAGTTCCAAAATCGCCCAAATCACCAAATTCCTGAAATTCCGAAATCCTCAAAATTCCTCAAAATCCTCAAATCACAAATCCCCAAATTCCTGAATTCTCAAATCCACAAAATCCCCAAATTTCCAAACTCCCAAAATTCCTCAAAATCCTCAAATCACAAATCCCCAAATTCCTCAATTCTCAAATCCCAAAAATCTCCAATTCCAAAATCTCCAAAATTCCCCAAAAATCCCCCAAATCGCAATTTCCCGCCCCCCCCCCCCCCACTCCCTTTCCCGGCCCCGCCCCAAACTCCCGGAACTTTCCCCAAAAACTTCCTAAAAATTCCCCAAAATTCCCCCAAATTTCCCCTCCCCACCCACGTCCCGCCCCTCCCCCCGGGCGCGGCTCCGCCCCCGAATTTTTTTCCCCAAAAAATCCCCAAAAATTTAAAAAAAAACAAAAAACAAAAAAAAAAAACAAAAAAAACGCGGGAATTTCGGGGGCTGGGGGAGGGGAGTGGGGGGTGTGGGGGGAGGGGTGGGGGTCGCGCCCCTCCCCCCCCCCTTTTTCCCCCCTCCCCCCCCCCAAAACTCACCTTGACCTCGGCGGGGGGAGGGGCGGCCTCGTGCAGCTCCATTGACCCTGAACTCAACGGGGGGGGGCGGGGTCTGGGGGGAGGGGCCGGGGTCAGAGGTCACGGCCCGAAGCCCCTCCCCTCACCCCCCCCACCGCCCCTCCCCCACCCCGGGCCGGACCCCGCGCCCACCTTGAGGCGCCCTCTGAGCGAGGCCACGCCCCCTCGCGCACAAACCCCGCCCCCAACCCCGCGACCCCGCCCCCGCCCCTCCCCCAGCCCGTGGGAACCCCGAAATAGCCCCGGGGGGGGGGAGGGGGAGCCGCGCCCACGGCCCCGCCCCCTCCCGCCGCTCGGTAATTGCTGTAATTAACGCGGCGCTAACGAGGCTCGGTCCGCCCTTAATTACCTTCAAAAAACTTTAAATTAACTTTTAAAAAGTTTTAAATAACTTTTAAAACTTTTAAATCAACTTTAAAAAACTTTTAAATAACTTTTAAAACTTTTAAATTACTTTTTTCGTTCTTATTTAACTTTGAAAAAACTTTATTTTAACTGTAAAAAGTTTTAAATTGCTTTTAAAATATTTAAATAACTTTTTCCATTCCTATTTAACTTAAAAAAAATTAAATTAACTTTAAAAAACTTTAAATTAACTTTTTCCATTGTTATTTAACTTTAAAAAACCTTTTAATTAACTTTTTTCACTCTTAATGAACTTTTGAAAAACTTTAATTAACCTTAAAAAACTTTAAAATAACTTTTTAAAACTTTTGAATAACTTTTTCCATTCTTATTTAACTTTTAAAAACTTTAAAATAACTTTTTAACACTTTAAATTAATTTTTTTCACCCTTAATTAACTTTTTTCCTGGCTTTCAATTAGCTTTGTCTCACTCTTAATTAACCTTTGAACAATCAGTTTTAATGAACTTCACGCCGCTCTGAATTCACTTTTGAAAAAATTTTAATTAAGTTTAAAAAAAATTTTAATTACGTTTTAAAAGCTTTTAATTAACTTTTAAAAACTTTTAATTAACTTTTATCACTCTTGACGAACTTAAAAACACTTTTAATTAAGTTCTGAATGAGATTTTGTCAGATTTTTAATTAAACTTATTCCACTCTTTATTAATTTTTTAACTACTTTTAATTAATTCCATTCTTAATTAATGTTGTCCTATTTTTAATTAAGGTTGTTCCACTCCTAATAAACTTTAAAACAATTTTTAATTAACTTTTTTCACCCTTAATGAACTTTTACCCAATATTTAATTAACGACACTCGACTCTTAACGAACTTTCGAACAGCCTTTAATTTAATTGGCATTAATGAGCTTCCATTAACGAACCGCCGGCCGAGGCCACGCCCACCCCTCCCTTTCATTAATCAATCATTAATTCATTAATTAATTCATTAACTGGCCCGGAAGGGGGGGGGGGAGGGGCGCCCTGGAATGTAAACGAGCTGGAATGTCTGGTTAATTATTAATTAATTAATTAATTAATTAACTAGCAGCGCAAAGGGGAGCGGAGCAGCCCAATGAGGAAGTGGCTAATTAGCCTCTAATCATTGATTAATTCATAATCATTAGGGTTAATTAAGCCCCTGAAAGCAACAGCATCAATTAATTAAGCAGGGTAATTAATTAGCCTTTGCTTATTAACCGCAGACACCATTAGCATGGATTGGGTAATTAATGGCAACGATGAGCCCTGAGTTAATTAATCTGGGGGGTAATGAAGCGTTAATAATTAATAATTCATAATTAATCATCAGCATGGGCTAACTAATCATTAATTACCCTGAACAATTGATTGAGGAGCTATTTAACCTTAAATAATTAATTGCAGCAGTTTTTAATTAGAGTTAATTAATAAAGCGACAGTGCTAATGAACCTAGGGCAGTAAACGGGGTGGGCTAATTAATCCGGAATAATTAAGGAATGGGGATTAATTAGCCTGGAATGCCTATTACTTAATTAATTAACGGAACGAGGCTAACGAACCTGGAAGGATTTCTGGAGGGGATTAATTAGTAATTAATTATCCCTGGGGTAATTAATCAATGGGGTTAATTAACCCTGGCCCTGAGAGGTCGCTGCTCATTAATCGAGCTAATTACAGGGGGGGTAATTAATTAATCAATTAATTAATTACACGTAATTAAGGCAAAATCCGGAGGGGACAAAGACCAGGACAGCACGGAATTAATGAGCTGGGATTAATTAATGTCACGGAATTAATGAATCGGAATTAATGACACGGAATTAACTGATTACTCGGAATTAATGACATGAAATTAACGGCATGGAATTGATGAGTTGGAATTAATTATTGACACAGAATTAATTAACAACACGGAATTAATGACACAGGATTAATGACACAGAATTAATAAACTACATGGAATTAATTAATGGCACGCGATTAATGACATGGAATTTATTATTGACACGGAATTAATAAGAGGACATTAATGACATGGAATTATTTACATGGAATTAATTAATGACACGGAATTAATAAATGACACGGAATTAATTAATGACACGGCATTAATGACTCGGACTTGATGAGATGGAATTAAATAATGACACGGGATTAACAACGCAAAATTAATTAACGACACAGGATTAATTAACGGCACGGAATTTGGCGGATTTCCGGGGAATTAAGGCAAAATCCGGCGCAAATGGGACAACACAAAAATTATTGACAGACGATTAATTAATTAACGACACAGAGTTAATTAATTAATGACACTGGAATGTCACAGAATTCCCGGGGGACTCCCGGGGGTTTTCCAGATTTTTCCCGTTTTTTCCTCATTTTCGCCCAAATTTTCCCATTTCCCTCCCCCATCCCGTTTTTTACATTTTTTACAATTTCTTTTCTCACTTTCCCCCAATTGTTTTTTAGGGATTTTCCAAAGGGATTTTTTGGGGGAATTCCCAAAGAATTTTGGGTGATTTCCAGAAAATTCCCAGATGATTTTTTTGGGGATTTTTTGGGGATTTTTTGGGGAATTTTGTGAGGAATTTTTGCGGGAATTTTTGGGGGATTTCCAGGTGATTCCCAAGGCATTTTTTGGGGGGATATTTTAGGGGATTCTGTGGGAATTCCCAAAGGGATTTTTGGGGGGATTTTTTGGGGGGTTTCCAGTTGATCCCCAAGGCGTTTTGGGGGGGTTTTGGGAATTTTGGGGGCATTTTTTGGTAATTTTTGGGGGTTTTTTTTGTGAGAATCCCCACGGGACCAAGGCACCGCCCCCCACCTCACGGGGGGTGTGTTCCGAAGGCACCGCCCCCATGACATCACCCCCCGTGTGACGGTGACGTCATCATCACCCCGAGGACGACGACGACGTCACCCCTCCCGCGGCCGCCGCCGCGATGACGTCACGGAGCGGGGCGTGCCTCCCGGGCTCGTCCAATCGCGGGGCGAGGGCGGCCAGCAGCGCGCGCAGGTGCCGCGCCCCCTCCTGGGCGGCGGCCAGCACCTCCTCGTGCCCCGCCCCCGGCCCCGCCCCCCCGCCAGTGACGTCACCGCCGTCGTCATCATCCTCGTCGTCGCTGTCGGCGGGGGCGGAGTTGGTGATGAGTGACAGCCCCAGCACGCGCAGGCCCAGGTGGCGCGCGGCCGCCGCCTCCGACACCGTGCTCATACCTGGGGAGAACACACCTGAGCACACCTGAGCACACCCGGGGATAAACCCCTAAACACGCCCTAAACACACCTGGGCACACCTGGGGATAAACCTAAACACACCTGGGGGCACCTGGGCACACCTGGGCACACCTGTGTACACACCTAAACACACCTGAGCACACCTGGGGATACACCTGAGCACACCTGGGCACACCTGGGCATAAACCCCTAAACACACCTGAGCACACCTGGGCACACCCGGGGATAAACCCCTAAACACACCTGGGGCACCTGGGCACACCCGGGGAGAACACACCTGAGCACACCTGGGGATAAACCTAAACACACCTGGGGGCACCTGGGCACACCCGGGGATAAACCTAAACACACCTGGGGGCACCTGGGCACGCCTGGGGATAAACCCCTAAATACACCTGGGGGCACCTGGGCACGCCTGGGGATAAACCTAAATACACCTGGGCACACCTGGGCACACCTGGGGATAAACCCCTAAACACACCTGAGCACACCTGGGCACACCTGGGGATAAACCCCTAAACACACCTGAACACACCTGGGCACACCTGGGGAGAACACACCTGAGCACACCTGGGCACACCCGGGGATAAACCCCTAAACACACCTGGGCGCACCTGGGCACACCTGGGCACACCTGTGTACACACCTAAACACACCTGGGCACACCTGGGCACACCTGTGTACACACCTAAACACACCTGAGCACACCTGGGCACACCCGGGGATAAACCCCTAAACACGCCCTAAACACACCTGGGCGCACCTGGGCACACCCGGGGATAAACCCCTAAACACACCTGGGGGCACCTGGGCACACCTGGGGATAAACCTAAATACACCTGGGGATACACCTGGGCACACCTGGGGATAAACCCCTAAACACACCTGGGCACACCTGGGGATACACCTGAGCACACCTGGGCACACCCGGGGATAAACCCCTAAACACACCTGGGGGCACCTGGGCACACCTGGGGATACACCTGGGCACACCTGGGGATACACCTGGGCACACCTGGGCACACCTGGGGATAAACCCCTAAATACACCTGGGGGCACCTGGGCACACCTGGGCACACCTGGAGGTACCTGAACACACCTGGGCACACCTGGGGATATACCTAAACACACCTGAGCACACCTGGGCACACCTGGGGATAAACCCCTAAATACACCTGGGGGCACCTGGGCACACCTGGGCACACGTGGGGGTACCTAAACACACCTGAGCACACCTGGGGATAAACCTAAACACACCTGGGGGCACCTGGGGATAAACCTAAACACACCTGGGGGCACCTGGGCACACCTGGGGATACACCTGAGCACACCTGGGCACACCTGGAGGTACCTAAACACACCTGGGCACATCTGGGGATACACCTGAGCACACCTGGGCACACCTGGAGGTACCTAAACACACCTGGGCACACCTGGGGATACACCTGAGCACACCTGGGCACACCTGGAGGTACCTAAACACACCTGGGCACACCTGGGGATACACCTGAGCACACCCGGGCACACCTAAATACACCTACACACCCCTGGACACACCGTGCTCATGCCTGGGGAGGGAAAAAGTGGGTCAGGGCACACCTGGGCCCACCTGGGGACACCTGGGGAAAAACCTGGGGATACCTGGGGACACATCAGGACACACTTTTAAGGTGATTTGAGCCTGTTTTGGGTCCGGATTTGGGTCTAGATTTGGGGCTTTTTTAGGGCGATTTGAGCCTGTTTTGGGTCTGGATTTGGGGCAATTCAGAGCATTTTTGGGCTATTCCTACTCCTCTTTTTGCTCTGATTTTCGCCTCCTTCGGGACTCCCCTTTCGGGATTATTCCAGGACCCTCCCCAAACCCCGCCCCCTCCCTCCCAGGCCCCGCCCCCTCCCCAGGCCCCGCCCCTCTCACCGACGGCGTGCGCCCCCGCCCTGCGCAGGTACCGGCACTCGGCCGGGGTCTCGTAGCTCGGGCCCCCCACGCCCACGTAGACCCCCGAGCGCGCCCGCAGCTCCTTGGGGGCCAGGGCCAGGGCCAGGCGCCGCAGCCCGGGGTCGTAGGCGTCCGTCATGGCCGGGAAACGGGTGCCGAACCTGAAATCAGACCCAAAAACGCCCTTTTTTAACCCAAAATGTCCCTGTGTAACCCCAAAATGTCCCTGTGTAACCCCGGGGCCAGGCGCCGCAGGGCGGGGTCGCAGGCGTCGCTCGTGGTCGGGAAATGGCACCAAAATTGGCCCCAAAATGTCCATTTTTAACCCTAAAATCGGCCCCAAAACGTCCATTTTTAACCTTAAAATGGGCCCCAAAATTGGCCCCAAAATGTCAATTTTTATCCCTAAAATCAGCCCAAAAATCGGCCCTAAAAGGTCTGTTTTTAATCCCAAAACCCAGCACGAAAATGTCCATTTCTAACCCTAAAATCGGCTCCAAAATCAGTCACATAATGCCCCTTTTAAACCCTAAAATAGGCCCCAAAATGTCCATTTTTAACCCCAAAATCAGCCCTAAAATCATCCTCAAAATGTCCATTTTTAAGCCCCAAAATCAGCCCCAAAATCAGCCCTAAAATGTCCATTTTTAACCCCAAAATCAGTGTCAAAATCAGCCCTAAAATGTCCATTTTCTAACCCCAAAATCGGCCCTGAAATCAGCTCCAAAATGTCTGGTTTTAGCCACAAAATCTGCCCCAAAATGCCCATTTTTAACCCCCAAGATCAGCCCCAAAATATCCATTTTTCCCCCCAAAAACCCCCATTTTTTCCCGAGCCCCGTTTTTCCCAAATTCCCCGCTTTTCCCCCCAAAACCCCCGGCCGTACCTCTCGTCGTTGGGCCCCACGAGCGGCGAGCGTCCGGCCAGGCCGGGCAGGTCGATGTGGTCGCGGATGACCAGCAGGTGGCCGGGGCCGAGCTCCGGCCGCAGCGACCCCGCGGCGTTGGTCAGCACCAGGGTGTGGACACCGAGCAGGGCCATGGTCCGCACGGGGATGACCACCTGGAACGGTCACTCATGGTCAGTGATGGTCAGTGATGGTCACTCATGGTCACTCATGGTCAGTGATGGTCAGTGATGGTCACTCATGGTCAGTGATGGTCACTCAGTGGTCAGCACCAGGGTGTGGACACCGAGCAGGGCCATCGTCCGCACGGGGATGACCACCTGCAACGGTCAGTGATGGTCAGTGATGGTCAGTGATGGTCACTCATGGTCACTCATGGTCAGTGATGGTCAGTCATGGTCAGTGATGGTCAGTGATGGTCACTCATGGTCAGTGATGGTCACTCATGGTCAGCACCAGGGTGTGGACACCGAGCAGGGCCATCGTCCGCACGGGGATGACCACCTGCAATGGTCACTCATGGTCAGTGATGGTCACTCATGGTCAGTGATGGTCAGTGATGGTCACTCATGGTCACTCATGGTCAGCACCAGGGTGTGGACACCGAGCAGGGCCATCGTCCGCACGGGGATGACCACCTGCAACGGTCACTCATGGTCAGTGATGGTCACTCATGGTCACTCATGGTCACTCATGGTCACTCATGGTCAGTTATGGTCAGTGATGGTCACTCATGGTCACTCATGGTCAGCACCAGGGTGTGGACACCGAGCAGGGCCATCGTCCGCACGGGGATGACCACCTGGAACGGTCAGTGATGGTCAGTTATGGTCACTCATGGTCACTCATGGTCAGTGATGGTCAGTGATGGTCAGTTATGGTCAGTGATGGTCAGTGATGGTCACTCACGGTCAGTGATGGTCAGTTATGGTCACTCATGGTCAGCACCAGGGTGTGGACACCGAGCAGGGCCATCGTCCGCACGGGGATGACCACCTGGAACGGTCAGTGATGGTCAGTTATGGTCACTCATGGTCAGTGATGGTCACTCATGGTCAGCACCAGGGTGTGGACACCGAGCAGGGCCATGGTCCGCATGGGAATGACCACCTGCAATGGTCACTCATGGTCAGTGGTGGTCAGTGATGGTCAGTTACACTCAATGGTCACTCACTGGTCAGTTATGGTGAGTGGTCACTCATTGGTCACTCAGTGGTCACTCAGTGGTCAGTCAGTGGTCAGTAATGGTCACTGGTCACTCAGTGGTCACTCAGTGGTCACTCAGGGTAATTTTGGGGCCATTTTTAGGGTTTTTTTGGGTATTTTTGGCTTTGTGGTCACTCATTGGTCACTCAGTGGTCAGTGGGCGTGGTCAGCACAAAGGTCAAGGGGTCATGGGTGTGGTCAGGGGCGTGGCTAAAGGGTGGGGGTGGGACAGAGGGGCTGGGCAGGGAGGAGGAGCCAGGAAGGGGGCGTGGCCCAGGGGTGGGCGTGGGCCGTCACTCACCTGGCTGGGGGCGTGTCCCTCGTAGAGGTGTGGGTGTGGCCCCAGGTGTTTGCCCCACCCCCAGATGTGTTTATCCCCCATGTGTGGGCGTGGCCCATCTGTGGGTGTGTCCCCGTTTGTGGGCGTGTCCCCATTTGTGGGCATGTCCCGTCACTCACCTGGCTGGGGGCGTGTCCCTCATAGAGGTGGAACCGCCCCTGCAGCACTGCGCAGGGGGCGGAGCCGAGGCGCCCCACGACCAATCGGCCGGCGTGGCCCTGCACTGGGGGCGGGGCCGGGGGTCACCACGCCCACCTGGGGCACAGGCGACACCCCCGGCCCCACCTGAGACCCCAAAATGGCCGAAAAATCCCCGAAAACCACCCAAAATCACCCAAAACCGGCTAGAAATGGGCCCAAAAATATGCTCCCAGTATAACCCAGTACAGACCAGTATATCCCAGTATATCCCAGTATATCCCAGCATAACCCAGTATATCCCAGTATATCCCAGCATAACCCAGTATATCCCAGTATATCCCAGTATATCCCAGTATAACCCAGTGTAACCCAGTATAACCCAGCATAACCCAGTATATCCCAGTATAACCCAGTATATCCACCAGTATAACCAGTATAACCCAGTATATCCCAGTATAACCCAGTACAGACCAGTATATCCCAGTATATCCCAGTATATCCCAGCATAACCCAGTATATCCCAGTATATCCCAGCATAACCCAGTATATCCCAGTATATCCCAGTATATCCCAGTATAACCCAGTGTAACCCAGTATAACCCAGCATAACCCAGTATATCCCAGTATAACCCAGTATATCCACCAGTATAACCAGTATAACCCAGTATATCCCAGTATAACCCAGTATAACCCAGTATATCCCAGTATAACCCAGCATAACCCAGTATATCCCAGTATAACCCAGTATATCCCAGTATAACCCAGTATATCCCAGTATAACCCAGCATAACCCAGTATATCCCAGTATAACCCAGTATATCCCAGTATAACCCAGTATAACCCAGTATAACCCAGTGTAACCCAGTATAACCCAGCATAACCCAGTATAACCCAGTATATCCCAGCATAACCCAGCATAACCCAGTATATCCCAGTATATCCCAGTATATCCCAGTATAACCCAGTATAACCCAGTGTAACCCAATATAACCCAGTATATCCCAGTATATCCCAGTATAACCCAGTATATCCCAGTATAACCCAGTGTAACCCAATATAACCCAGTATATCCCAGTATAACCCAGTATATCCCAGTATAACCCAGCGTAACCCAGTATAACCCAGTATATCCCAGTATAACCCAGTATATCCCAGTATAACCCAGTGTATCCCAGTATAACCCAGTATAACCCAGTATAACCCAATATAACCCAGTATATCCCAGTATATCCCAGTATAACCCAGTATATCCCAGTATAACCCAGTGTAACCCAATATAACCCAGTATATCCCAGTATAACCCAGTATATCCCAGTATAACCCAGTATAACCCAGTATATCCCAGTATAACCCAGCATAACCCAGTATATCCCAGTATAACCCAGCATAACCCAGTATATCCCAGTATAACCCTGTATATCCCAATATAACCCAGTATATCCCAGTATAACCCAGTGTAACCCAGTATATCCCAGTATATCCCAGTACATCCCAGTATATCCCAGTATATCCCAGTGTAACCCAGTGACCGCTCCCAGTCTGCCCCAGTCTAGCCCAGTTCGGTACCGGTGCTGCGCGGGAAGTGCGGGATATCGCGATAGTCGATGGTGACCGGGTCCGTCAGCTCCTCGGCCAGCGCCCCCAGCCCCGAGCCGCACACCAGCGCCACCCGCGGCGGCTCCCGGAACTGCGCCCGCAGCCACCGCGCGGCCTCCCAGCACGCCTCGAAACTGGGGGAGAGAGAAATGAACCGGTACAAACCAGTACAAACCAGTATGGACCAGTATGGACCAGTTTGGATTGATACAAACCAGTATGGATTGATATAAACCGGTATGAAACAGTACAAACCATGACAAACCAGAATGGACCAGTATGGATTGATATAAACCAGTATGGATTGATATAAACCGGTACAAACCAGTACAAACCAGTACAAACCAGTATGGACCAGTTTGGATTGATATAAACCGGTACAAACCAGTACAAACCATTGCAAACCGGTATGGACCAGTTTGGATTGATATAAACCAGTATGGATTGATATAAACCGGTACAAACCAGTACAAACCATTACAAACCGGTATGGACCAGATTGGATTGATATAAACCGGTATAAACCAGTACAAACCATTACAAACCGGTATGGACCAGATTGGATTGATATAAACCGGTATGGATTGATATAAACCGGTATAAACCAGTATAGATCAGTGTAAACTGATATAAACCAGTATAAACCGGTATGGACAGATACAGGCCTTGAAACTGGGGAGAGAAACCAGTATGGACCAGTATGGACCAGTTTGGATTGATACAAACCAGTATGGATTGATATAAACCGGTATAAACCAGTACAAACCATTACAAACCGGTATGGACCAGTTTGGATTGATATAAACCGGTATGGATTGATATAAACCGGTATAAACCAGTATAGATCAGTGTAAACTGATATAAACCAGTATAAACCGGTATGGACAGATACAGGCCTTGAAACTGGGGAGAGAAACCAGTAAGGACCAGTATAAACCAGTTTGGATTGATACAAACCAGTACAAACCAGTACAAACCATTACAAACTGGTATGGACCAGTTTGGATTGATATAAAACAGTTTGGATTGACACAAACCAGTATAAACCAGTACGGACCAGTATGGGTCAATATGCACTGGTACAGACCGGTACAAACCAGTTTGGACTGATATAACCCAGTGTGGACCAGTATGGACCAGGGATGACCCCAGAATGACCCCACGACCCCTGGGATGACCCCACGACCCCAAAATGACCCCTGAGATGACCCCATGACCTCCAGGATGACCCTAGGACCCCAGAGATGACCCCAGGATGACCCCACGACCCCCGGGATGACCCCAGAGTGACCCCAAGATGACCCCAGGAATTCCCACGACCCCCAGGATGACCCCAGGACCCCCTGGATGACCCTGGGATGACCCCACGACCCTTGAAATGACCCCAAAATGACCCAAGGGCCCCCTGAATGACCCCGAGATGACCCAGGATGACCCCAGTGATTCTCACGACCCCCCGGATGACCCCAGGACGCCCGGGCCGACCCTAATGTGACCCCAGGGTTACCCCATGACCCCCAAAAGACCTCGGGATGACCCCAGTTTGACCCCGCCCCCCCCATCCATGACCCTTGACCCTCGCCCTGTGTCCGGGCCCGGGGCCAGCTGAACTTTGGGCTCGGCCCCGCCCCCAAAATGCCCCAAACCGCCCCAAAATGCCCCAAAATCCCCCCAAGCCCGCGCCCCTCCCCCGCCCCTCATTTCCATAATTTGGGGAGGGGGCGCCCCGAGACCCCCCCGGGCCACGCCCCCCGGCCCGCCGCTGATTGGCTGTCAGAAACCCCCCGGGCCGCGACGCCATTGGACGGTCCCACGCCCCCTCCATCCCCCGAGCCCGCCCCAGCACAGAAAAGCCCCAAAACCCCCCAAAATTTCCCCAAAACCGCCCCCGGCTCCCCCCCCTCACCTCCCGTCCATCTCGGCAGCGTCTGAGCCCCCGGCCCCGCCCACCGCGCCTTATATGGCGTGCGCTTCCTCTGACGTCAACGGCGCGCCCCCCGCACCTCGCCCAATGGGAGAGCGCGGCCGCCGTCGCCATGGAGACGGGCGAGGGGAGCGGCAGGGGGAGCGACCAATCAGAGCGCGGGGCGCCGGGGGGAGGAGCGGCCAATGGGAGGGCGGGAAGGGCGGGGCGGTGCCGGGAACGGGGATAATGGATGCGGAGAAATCACGTGGTGCCATAGGAGCCAATGGGAGCGCGGGGAGGGGAACCCGGAAGAGTGGCGCGCCAGCGTTGCCAAGGCAACCACGGGTGAAAGAGAGGCGGGGCGATCACGTGGAAAAGCAGGGCCAATCAGAGCGCGGGGACGAGAAACCAGAAAAACAGAGCGAGGGCGTTGCCACGGCAACCACGGGTGCAATGGAGGCGGGGGTCACGTGATGCGGCGCGGCCAATGGGAGCGCGTGGTGAGGACCCGGAAGAGCGGAGCGTGTGCGTTGTCAAGGCAACGCCGGTTAAAAGCGAGGCGGGGGGGTCACGTGGTAACTCAGGGCCAATGGGAACGCGCGGTGGGGGACCCGGAGAAGCGGCGCGCTGCGTTGCCAGGGCAACGCCGAGTTAAAATGCAGGCGGGGAGTCACGTGATCCCGGAGGAATCAATGGGAGCCCGCGGGACGCCTCACATGAGGCGGCGCGGCCAATGGCGGCACGGGGGCCGGTGGTCCCGCCCCCGCGTGACCGGCGCGGGCCAATCGGGCCGGGTGAGGCGTGGCCGCAGGGCGCTGTCATGGCGGACGGGGAGCGATCGCCGCTGCTGCCGCCCGAGGCGGGGCCGGGCCCGGGCGGGACCGCGGCCGCCGGTGAGAGGGGGGCGGAGCCCAGCCGGGTGGGCGCAGTTTAACGCGGGGGGCGAGGCCTGGCCGAGGCGCCGACTCGCAGGGGCGTGGCTTTGCGCGCTGAGGGGAGGGCGTGGCTCTGGGGGGCGTGGCTCCTTCATTGATTCGCTGCTCTCCCATTGGCAGGCGGAGGGGGGGCGGGTCCGGGCGAGGCCCCTCCCCCTTACTCGCCGTTGGGCAGCCCCGAGGCGCCGGGGGGGGCGGGGCCTCCGGCGGTCACGTGCCGCGTGTGCCAGCGGCCAATCAGCGTCGAGGGGAAGACGCACCAGCACGTGGTCAAGTGCGGGGGGTGTGGCGAGGCCACGGTGAGGGGGCGGGGCCTAAATGATGGGGGCGTGGCTTTGAGACGGGAGGGAGAGGGCAGGGTCTGAGTAGGCGGGGCTTGAAGGGGCGGGGATGGGCAGGGTTTGAGTGGAGTGGGCGGGGTTTGAGTGGGCGTGGCTTCATGTAGGGGCATGGGTGGGGTTTGGAGAGCTCTGGGCGGGGTTTGAGAGCAGTGGCTGGGGGTTTTAGTGAGTGGGCGTGGTCTAAACGGGTGTGGCTTCATAAGGGGGCATAGTTTGAGTGGAGAGATTTCTGGGCAGGGTTTTAAGTGGGTGGGCGGGGTTTGATGCAAGCGGATGGGGTCCGAATGGGCGTGGCTTCATGGCGGGGCATGGCCTGAGTTGGGTGAGCTCTGGGCGGGGTTTGGAGTGGATGGGCGGGGTTTGTGGTGGATGGGCGGGGTTGAGCACAGTGGGCGGGGTCTGGGCTGGGTATTTTGGCTCAGGGGCGCGTCCCATCGGAGTCCACGCCCCCCTTTTCCCCCGTCAGCCAATCAGGACGGCGCCTGGCGGTAAGAAGTACGTGCGGTGTCCGTGTAACTGCCTGCTGGTGTGCAGGGCGTCGGCGCAGCGCATCGCCTGCCCCAGGCCGTACTGGTGTGTACTGGTTTGTACTGGTTTGTACTGGTTTGTACTGGGAAGGGGTTACTGGGTTATACTGGGATGGGTTATTGTGGGTTTATAGTGGGTTATACTGGGATATGCTGGGCTATACTGGGATAAAAAATTGGGATAAACTGGGGTAAACTGGGATATACTGGAATATGTTTGGGTTATACTGGGCAGTATTACTGGGTTATGCTGGGTTATACTGGGATATACTGAGGAGGGACTGGGATAAAGTTGGATATACTGGGATATACTGGGATATACTGGGTTATACTGGTATATAATGGGTTATACGGGGTATACTGGGTTATACTGGATATACTGGGAGGGACTGGGAGGGCCTGGGGGGGCTCCCAGTGCCTCCCAGTATAACCCAGTTCTCCCAGTAAGCGGATCATCAACCTGGGGCCCAGTGCAGACGGGCGCGCCCAGCCCTGACCCCGCCCCCCGGGGGCGTGCGCGTTGGCCTGCGCCCACTGCGGGGGGCCCTTCCTGGTGAGACACGCCTCCTTTCTGGACACGCCCACCTCATAATGCATGCCTAGCCATGCCCCTTTCATAAACACACCCCAGTAAACCACCCCCCCTTTTCATTAACCCACTGCGGGGGGGCCCTTCCAGGTGAGACATGCCCCTTTATGGACACGCCCATTCTCATAATGCATGTCTTACCACGCCCCTCTTGTGGCCATGCCCCCTTCCCACCTCATTGTGCCGACCCGTTCCTGCTGAGCCACACCCCTTCCACTTAAAGCCCCACCCTAAGCCATGCCTTTTTAAGCCCCACCCACTTTAAGCCCCATCCACTTAAGCCCCACCTTTTAAACCACTCCTCGCTTTAGCCCCACCCATTTAATCCCCACCTACTTAAGCCCAACCCTTTAAATCACCTCCCACTTAAACCCTCCCCTTGAAGCCCGACCCACTTAAGCCCCACCCTTTAAAGCCCCTTCCCATTTAAGCCCCACCACCCCCCAAAATCCGTCCCTGAACCCCAAACTCCTCCCCCTTCGTGCCCCCCCGGCCGCTTAGCCCCGCCCCCTTTGTAACCACGCCCCTTTCCCTGCAGTGGGCGGAACTCCCCGAGCGCTCATTGGCTCGCTGCCCTCACTGCCGCAAGGTGTAAGTCAGTCCCCCGCCCCCTTTTCCCGCGGACACGCCCCTTTTTATGTGTGGGTGTGGCCACGCTCTTTCTGGAGCTGACCACGCCCCTCTGGCCCAACCCAGGTCCCGCGATTGGTCGGCGGTTCCCGCGGCGACGCTGCCTCTGCTGCCTATTGGCCGCCCTGCTGATGGGCGGGGGCCGCGGCCGGGCTGGCGGTGAGGGGCGGGGATAAAAGGGGGCGGGGGCCAATGAGTGTGATGGGTGGGGGCTTGAAGGCAGAGGGTGTTTGAGGGGGTGGGGTTTAAGTGGGTGGTGCTTTAAGGGGTGGGGCCTTAAATGGGTTGGGCTAAAGTGGGTGGGGATTGGAGGGCGGGGCATTAAAGAGGGAGGGGCTTTAAGGGGTTGGGCTTTAAAGGGTGGGGTTTAAGTGGGTGGGATTTGAAATGGGAGGGGCTTTATGGGGTGGGGCTTAAGTGAGGGTTAAGGGGGTGGGGCTTTAAGGGGTGGGGCTTAAATGGGAGTGGTTTCAATGGGTGGGGATTTAAAGGAGAGGAGCTTTAAGGGGAGGGGCCTTAAAGGGTGGGACTTAAGTGGGTGGAGCTTCAATGTGTCAGGCATAAGTGGGTGTGGCTCTAAAGGGTGTGGAACCAATGGGCGTGGCTTAAATGAGCATTGTGTAAGAGGTCAGGGGCGTGATCAGGGGCCGTGCCCTGAGCCTGGCCCCGCCCCCTTTTAGGCCGGCACGTGGTGGGCGTGGCGCCGGGGGGCGCGGTGGGTGCCGGCGGCGTGGGCGGCGCTGGGGGCGGGCGCGCGGGGGCGTGTCCTGCTGCGCGCGGCCTATTGGGGCTGCGTGCGCGTCAGCCAGCCCCTCCCACCGCGCGCGCCTGACCACGCCCCACCCCGCCCCGACACGCCCAACCGAGCCGCGAGGGACACGCCGCCTTCCTTCTGGGATCCACCCCTTTAATCGGGGACACGCCCCTCTCCTTCTGAGCCACGCCCCCTCATCGTGGGACACGCCCCTTCATCATGGGGACACGCCCCTTGCCTTCTGAGCCACGCCCCCTTCTTCTGGGACCCACGTCCTTCATTGTGGGACACGCCCCTACCATCAAAGGACACGCCCCTTTCATTAAAACACACCCATGGGCGTGGCTTGTTGCTATGACGTCGCTCAGCCACGCCCCGTCATTACTGAACAATTCGTTCTCTTCAGGCCCCGCCCCTTCTCGTTTGTTTTGCATGGTCCCCACCCCTTCCCGCATGGCCCCGCCCACTTGTACATAAGCCCCGCCCCCCACCCGTGTACAGCGTTATTTATTGGCCACGCCCACAGAGGGGCGTGGCTCCAATTGTAAATAAACCCCGAAACCAGCATTTTTCACCCCAAAATTCACTTTTATTAAAAGGAAATAAAAGGGGGGCGGGGCCTGAGGGGGCAGGGCCTAAGGGGGCGGGGTCTAAGGGAGGGGCAGGGGCCAGGAGGATTTTGGGGCGGTTTTGGGGGATTTTGTGTCCGAGCAGCGGCGGCAGCACCTGAGAGACCCAAATTGGGGCAAATTTGGGTGATTTTGGGTAAAAACGAGGGTGGGAACTGTCTTGGGGGTAATGACGTCATCAGAACCCGAATTTGGGTAAATTTGGGGTAAAAAAGTGGGAGGAGCACCATGTTGGGGCCGATGACATCATCAGAACTGAAATTTGGGTAATTTTGGGGGAATCTGGGTAAAAACAAGGGCAGGGCGTCGTCTTGGGGCTGATGACGTCATCAGGCTTTAAATTTGGGTGGGTTTTGGGAAAATTTGGGGTAAAAAACGAGGGAGGAACGCCATCTCGGGGCTGATGACGTCATGAGTACCCTGTTTTGGGTGAATCTGGGGACATTTTGGGTCAAGATTTATAAAAAGCAGGCAAAACCATTTTGGCCCTGATGATGTCACCAACACCAAACTCTGAGACATTTTTAGCAAATTTCGACCAATTTTGGTCCAACCCAATTCTACTTTGATTCATTCAAAGCCAATTCTGGACCAAATTGGGCCAAACTGGGTCAAAACACGAGCAATGAAAAGTGTGAATCTCTGAGTGATTTTCAGCGAAGTTAAACCAGTTTTTGGGCCAAACTGAGCCAAAATTGGGCCAAAAACACATCCAATCAAGACCACCAAATTTAGATCATTTTTGAGTGAATTTAAGCCGATTTTGGCCAAGTTGAGCCAATTTTGAACTGATTTTGGGACGACTGTGACTGAACCCAATGCAATTTAATTTTCAGTCATCGCAAATCAATTTTGGGCTAAAACACGCGCAATCAAGAGCGGGAAATGCGTCAAACTCCGATTTTGAGCCAATTTTGGGGGCAAACTGAGCCAAAATTGGGGCCAAACCACATCTAATCAAGAGTGCCAAACTTTGAGCGAATTTGAGCCAATTTTGGGGTCAACTTGAGCCAATTTCGGCCTAAAACACATGTAATCAAGAGCGGAAAATGCGTCACAAACTCTGATTCTGAGCAATTTTGAGGAAATTTAAGCTGATTTTAGGCCAAATTGAGCTGATTTTGGCGTGATACTTTTCCAAGATCAGACAACGGTGTGAAACTCAAATTTTGAGCAGTTTTGAGCCAATTTCAGCCAATTTCGGACCAAAACACATCCAATTAAAACCAAGCAACGTATCAAACTCCAATTTTGACCCGATTTTGCGGGAATCTCACCCAAATCCTCCCGTTCAAACGGCCAGCAGGGCCGTGATGGGGCAGTGGTCGCTGCCCTGAACCGTGTTGCGGATTTTGCAGTCGCAGAGCGCCCCCTCCAGGCGCCGCGACACCACGGCGTAGTCCAGCCGCCAGCCCACGTTGCGCGCCCGCGCCGCGCCCAGGTACGTCCAGAAGGTGAAGGCGCCCCTGGCCTCGGGGTACAGGTGCCGGAAGGAGTCCACGAAGCCCGCGTCGAGCAGCTTGGAGAAGCCCTCCCTCTCCTGCGGGGTGAAGCCGGCGCTGGCGCGGTTGGCGCGCGGGTGGCACAGGTCGATCTCCTGGTGCGCCACGTTGAGGTCGCCGCAGAGCAGCACGGGCTTGCGCGCGTCCAGGCCGCGCAGGAAGCGCAGGAAGGCGGCGTCGAAGCGCAGCCGCGGCTCCAGGCGCACCAGGCCGCGCCCGGCGTTGGGCACGTAGGCGCAGACCACGAACAGCGACGGGAACTCGGCCGTCACCACGCGGCCGTCGACGTCGTGCTCGGGGTCACCTGCGTGGGCATAAAAACAGATTTGGAATCACTGGTTTTGTACTGGGAGGAGAGCTGGAACGGATTGGGGAGGGGACTGGGAGGGGATTGGGAGGGACTGGGATGGGATTTGTGTGCATTGGGAGGGACTGGGAGGGGACTGGGAGTGACTGGGATGGGATTTGTGTGCATTGGGAGGGACTGGTTTATACTGGGAGGGACTGGGATGGGATTGTGTGCATTGGGAGGGACTGGTTTGTACTGGAAGGGACTGGGATGGGATTTGAGTGCATTGGGAGGGACTGGGAGGGGATTTGAGTGCATGGGGAGGGACTGGTTTATACTGGGAGGCACTGGAATAGGATTTGTGTGCATTGGGAGGGACTGGGATGGGATTTGAGTGCATTGCGAGGGACTGGTTTATACTGGGAGGGACTGGGAGGGGATTTGAGTGCATTGGGAGGGACTGGTTTATGCTGGGAGGGACTGGGAGGGGATTTGAGTGCATTGGGAGGGACTGGTTTATACTGGGAGGGACTGGGAGGGGAGCTTGGCCGCCACCACCCAGCCGTCCATGTCGTGTTCTGGGTCACCTGCGGGGAGATGGAGTCACTGGTTTATACTGGGAGGGACTGGGAGGGGATTGGGAGGGGACTAGGGAGGGGATTGGGATGGATTTCAGGGTGATTTTGGGGCAGTTTGGTGTGGTTTCAGGTCGGATTCAGGACAGTTCTGTGGCAGCTTTGGGGCGATTTCAGGACAGTCTTGGGGCAGTTTTGCAGTGATTTTGGGGCCGTTTTCGGCGCGGATTTCAGGACAGTTCCGTGGCATTTTTGGGGTGATTCCAGTGCATTTTTTGCCTCTCACCGATGCCGTAGGTGACGTCGAGGGGCTCGGTCCTGGCCAGCAGCCCCACGCCGCTGTAGCCCCGGCCGGTCCTTGGCGCTGCTCCAGAACTGGTGCGGCAGCCCCGGCAGCTCCCGCAGCTCGGCCGGCACCGCCGACGCCGCGCACACTTGGTCTCCTGCAGGCACAGCACGTCCGGGGCCTCCTCCTGCACCCACTGGGGAGAAAAACCACAAAAACTGTGAAAAACCACCAAAAACGGGGAAAACCAGTGAAAACCCCATCAAAAAAAGGTGAAAAAAACTGTGGAAAACAGCCCAAAATTAACGCAGAATCACCCCAAAACCCTTCCCTTGGTCTCCTGCAGGCACAGCACGTCCAGGGCCTCCTCCTGCACCCACTGGGGGGAAAAACCAAAACAACCGGTGAAAAAAATATCTTAAAATGTGCAATAACGGTGAAACTCCCAGCAAAAACGGTGAAAAATGGCCCTGAAATACCCAAAAATAGTTGAACGTTCACCAAAATTAACCCTGAATAGTAAAAACTCCTTTTGCACCTACTGGGGGGCAAAACCCACCAAAACCGGTTAAAAAATCTTCCAAAATAACTCCAAAATGGAAATAAAAATCCTCCGGAATCACCCAAAAATGGCAAATTTCCCTTCAAGACTTATGGTTGGCTCCGCCCACCAGCACAAGCCCCACCCCATTCCTGTATGTGCCTCCCTCATCCCCTTAAGCCCCGCCCCTTACCTTGGCCCCGCCTTTTTTCAGCCACGCCCTCAGCCCGTCGACGTTCCATGACGTCACCTTGAGCGTCCAGCGCCGCCCCTCGGGCGTGGCCTCGCGGGTGGGCGGGTCCTCGTAGAGCGGGGCCGGGGAGGCCTTGGGGGCCTTGGCGGGGGCGGGGCCTACAGGGGGAAGGGCCAATGGTTAAATACCGGTTTATAATGGCTTATACTGGTCCATACCGGTCCATACTGGTTTATACTGGTTTACACTGATCACTCACCGGCCTCGTCCCCCGCTCCCGTTCTCCTCCTTCTTCTTCCCGCGCTTCGGCATGGGCGCTGGCCCCCGCCCTTTCCGCCGCTGGACACGCCCCCTTTGGCCCTCAAGCTCCGCCCCTGTGCCGGGGAGAATGAAGGTCGTCAGCCCAAGCCAATCAGAGCGCGCCGGCCCGTAAAAACCTCCCACCTTCCCTCAGAACCTGACCAATCAGAGCGCGCCCGGCCTTTAATCCTTCCCCTCATAGCGCAGCAAATCACAGCACGCCGTAGCTTTAACACCCGCCTGCCCTCATAATCCGGCAATCAGAGCACGCCGTGGCTTTAACACCCGCCTCCCCTCACAACGCGGCCAATCAGAGCGCTCCTCCCCTCACGCCGCGCCACTCAATCAGCGCCCGCCGCCGCCACGTGCGGCCTTGGGGGCGGAACCGGCCCGAAACGGAGCCCGAACCGGGAGCGATCGGCTCCGAACTGGGCCGAACCCGCCCTCCACTGTCTGTCAATCATCTCCCTCAGTGACCAATCAGCGCCCGCCACTCTCCCGGTTAAACCTGCCCCCTCCTCCGCGGTTCATCCCCCACCCAATCAGAACGCGCCGTGCCTCAGGCCGCGGGACCAATCAGAGCGCGCCGTGCCTCAGCGCCTTCCCCCCTCTCTACCTTAACCAATCAGAGCGCTCCGTACCTCAGCCCTCGGGACCAATCAGGGCGCGCCGTACCTCACAGCGCGGGGACCAATCGGACCGGGTCGTGCCTCAGAGCTCGGAACCAATCAGTGCTCGCCGTGCCTCAGAGCTCGGGGACCAATCGGAGCGCCCCGTGCCTCAGCGCGCGGGACCAATCAGAGCGCGCCGTGCCTCAGAGCGCGGGACCAATCAGCGGCGGCGGCGGGAGCGGCGGCTCCGCGCGCGCGGGAAACCGTGAGGGGAGCTGGTGGTCAATGGGGGGCGTGGCCGGAACCGGAAACGCCCTTGAGGCATGGAGCAGATTGAGGCGGGAAACGGAAGTGACGTAGCGGAGCGGCGGGGAGAAGCGCCGTGAGAAGGGAGAACCGGCGGGGCGGCGGCGGCGTGACGTCAGAGCAGCGGAGCGCACCGTGCGTGACATCATGCCGACCGTGCTGGGCCTGGAGGGCTCCGCCAACAAGGTGGGGGCGGGGGGTGGTGCGCGACGGCGCCGTCCTCAGCAACCGCCGCGCCACCTACGTCACGCCGCCGGGACACGGTGACGTCACTTCCCCCTTTCCTCCGTCCCGGTTTCCGGTCCCGGTGCCGTTTCCCGGTTCTAATGCCGCTCATTTTGCAGGGTTCGCCCCCGGGCCCACCGGGCGGCACCACCGGGCCGTGGTGCTGGGGCTGGTGCGGGCCGCGCTGAGCGAGGCGGGCGTGGAGCCCCGGGACCTCGACGGGGTGGCCTTCACTAAAGGTACCGGCACCGGAACCGGGACCGGAATCGAACCGGGACCCCCATAAAATCCGTTATAGACCCTACAGACTCCATAGATCCGTTATAAACCCCATAGATTTGTAATAGATCCCATAAATCCCACGTAGATCTCCTACAGATGTCCTACAGACGCCACAGATTCGGTTTTTGTGGTTTCCATTGGGGTTTTTGTGGGGTCCTGAGGGGATTTTGGGGTTTTTGAGGGGGCTCTGGACCCTCCCATTCATTCCCGGGGGGGGGTTTGGACCCTCCCATTCATTCCCAAGGGGGGGGGGGGGGTTGGCCCCTCCCACTCCCCCCGAGGGGGGTTCTGGACGATCCCATTGACCCCGGGGGGGGGGGGGTTTGGGTTATTTGGTCACTGCCACTCACCCCGGGGGGGTTCGGACCCTCCCATTCACTCCGGGGGGGTGGTGTTTGGATGCTCCAACTCACACGGGGGTGAGTTTTGGGGGGACACGCTGTGTCCCAGCTCTGGGCTCACTTGCTATTTATTTATTATTCATTTTTATTTACTTGTTCCTTTATTTAATTTTTATTCCTTTATTTATTTATTAATTTAATATTTATCCAATAATAATTTATTTGTCGTCTATGTGTTAATAATTTATTAGTTTTTCCCGTTTCCAGGCCCGGGCATGGGCTCCCCCGCTGGCGGTGGTGGCGGGATTGATTGATTGATCGATTGATTGATTGATTGATCGATAATTCATTAATTCCCCAGGCCTGGGCATGGGCTCCTCGCTGGCGGTGGTGGCGGGATTGATTGATTGATTGATGTATTAATTTATTAATAATTCATGAATTCCCCAGGCCCGGGCATGGGCTCCCCGCTGGCGGTGGTGGCGGGATTGATCGATTGATTTATTAATTAATTTATTAATAATTGATTAATTCCCCAGGCCCGGGCATGGGCTCCCCGCTGGCGGTGGTGGCGGGATTGGTTCATTGATCGATTAATTAATTTATTAATAATTGATTAATTCCCCAGGCCCGGGCATGGGCTCCCCGCTGGCGGTGGTGGCGGCCGTGGCGCGCACGCTGGCGCAGCTCTGGGGGCGGCCCCTGCTGGCTGTCAATCACTGCCTGGGCCACATCGAGATGGGCCGCGCCCTCGGCCCCGCCCCCGACCCGCTCGTGCTCTACGTCAGCGGCGGCAACACCCAGGTGCCTGTTGCGATAGGGGGGCGATAGAGCCGCGATGGGGGGAGCGGGGGCACGGCCGATATCGCGGGATATCGCTGTGGGAGAGGGAGGGAATGACCGATACCATGGGATATGGCGACAGGGGTGTGAGAAAATGGCCGATACTGTGAATGGAGAAGGAAGAAATTGCTGATATCGTGAGATATCGTGGCGGCACAGTGGAGAAACGGCTGAAATCGTGATAGCAAAAGGGAGGGAACAGCCGATATCGTGCGATATCACAATGGGAGAGGCATGGAACGGCCGATATCATGAGATATCGCGATGGGGGTGTGAGAAAACATCCGATATCGCAATATATCGCGACGGCAGGGGGAGGAAATGGCCGATATCGTGCGATATCACTACGGGAGAGGCACGGAAACGGCCGATATCGTGGGATGTCGCGATGGCAGAGGGAGGGAACAGCCCCCTGTCGCGATAGCCACGCCCCCCCGCCCCGCCCGCAGGTGATCGCGTACGCGCGGCGCCGGTACCGGATCCTGGGCGAGACGCTGGACGTGGCCGTGGGCAACTGCATCGACCGATTGGCCCGGCTGCTGCAGGTGCGACACGCCCACCGCGGGGACACGCCCACCATGGCCACACCCACTGGGCACACCCAGAACTGACCCCGCCCCCAGAACTGATCCCGCCCCTTTCCCCACAGATCCCCAACGCCCCCCAGCCCCGGCTACAACGTGGAGCAGCTGGCCAAGAGGTGAGCCAAAAACGCCGGAAATCAACCCAAAAATGAGCCCAAAAGTGATCTCAAAGTGACCCCAAAACTGGCCCTAAAATCCCCTGAAATCACCCTAAAAGTGACCCCAAAATCCCCTGAAATTGCCCCTAAAAATGAGCCCCAAATCCACTGAAATTATCCCAAAAGTGTCCCCAAAACTGACCTCAAATCCCCCTGAAATTCCCCCAAAAACTGAGCCCAAAAATGTCCTGAAATTACCCCAGAAATGACTCCAAAAATTACCCCAAAAGTGGTCCCAAAACCTCCTGAAATCACCCCAAAATTGACCCCAAAATCCCCTGAAATGACTGTAAAGTTAACCCTAAAAGTGACCCCAAAACTCCCTGAAATCACCCAAAAAATGACCCCAAAACCTCCTGAAATTACCCCAAAACTGAGCCTAAACCTGACCCTAAAGTGGACCCCAAAAATCCTTAAAACTGACCAAAAGTGACCCCAAAATCCCGTGAAATGACCCCAAAACTGAGCTTAAAACTGACCCCCAAAAGTGAGCGTAGAATCCCCGAAACTGAGCCCAAAACTGACCCCAAAGTGACCCAAACTCCTGGGATTTTCCCCCAAATCCCAAAGTGACCCAAAATCCCGGGATTTTCCCCCCAAATCCCAAAGTGACCCAAACTCCTGGGATTTTCCCCCAAATACCAAAGTGACCCAAAATCCCGGGATTTTCCCCCAAACCCAGGGGTCGCCGCCTGGTCCCCGCTGCCCTACGTGGTCAAGGGCCTCGACGTCTCCTTCTCGGGGCTGCTCTCGCACCTGCAGGTACCAAAAACCCCAAAACTCACCCCAAAAATGACCCCAAAGCCCCAAAACCGTGAAACTCTAAAACTGAGCCCAAAACTGACCAAAAACCCCCCCAAAATTCACCCCAAAACTGAGTCCAAAACATCCCAAACCCACACAGGCACCCGAAAACCCCAGATCTGATCCCAAAACCCCAAATCTGACCCCAAAACTGACCCAAAACCCCAAAATTCACCCCAAAACTTCAGTCTGACCCCAAAACCTGAAACTGACCCATAACTGACCCAAAACTGACCCAAAACCCGCAAATCTCACCCCAAAACTGATCCCAAACCCCCAAATCCCTAAAACCTTAAAACTGACCCCAAAATGCCAAAACTGACCCAAAAATCCCAAAAACTGACCCCAAAAAACCCCAAATCTGCCCCAAAATCCCAAAATTGACCCCCCAAACCCCCAAAATAGACCAAAAAAATTGTCCCAAAAATCCCAAAACTGACCCCATAACACCAAATCTGACCCCAAAATCCACTGGGAGTCTCCAAAATCCCAAATCTGACCCCAGAATCTCTGGGATTGCCCCCCAAAATCCCAAAATTGACCAAAAAGTCCCAAAATTGATTGAAAAATCCCAAAACTGATCCCCAAACATCCAAAATCCCAAATCTGACCCTAAAACCGACTCCAAAATCCCAAATCTGACCCCAAAATGCCAAATGTGCCCCAAAAACTCCAAAACTGACCCCAAAACAGACTCGAAAATCCCCAAAATCCCGAAATTGACACAAAAGCCCCAAAATTTGGGTTTTTCCCCCCCAGGCTGTGACCCCGAAGCTTTTGGAGTCGGGGGAGGCGACCCCCGAGGATCTCTGCTTCTCCCTGCAGGTAATGAAAGGGTTAAATGGCGTTAATTAATTGGGGTAATTAACGAGGGTTGGGGTCAGTAATTGGGGTTTGGGGGGGTTAATTTTGCTACAATTTTGGGGCATTTTCTGGACGTTTTTGGAACATTTTTGGGGTGGGTTTTAGGCTATTTTGGTGCTCGTTTTGGGACATTTTTGGGAAAATTTTGAGGCCATTTTTTGGACATTTTTAGGCCATTTTTGTGACATTTTTAGGACAATTTTGGGCCATTTTGGTGCCATTTTTTGGGTGATGTTTGGGCCATTTTCCGTGATATTTTAGGTCCGGTTTTGTGCCGTTTTTGTGTGATTTTTCCCCATTTCTGCGTTTAGGAAACAGCGTTCGCCATGCTGGCCGAGGTCACCGAGCGGGCGCTGGCGCTGACGCGGGCGCGGCACCTGCTGCTCGTGGGGGGCGTGGCCTGTGAGTGGGCGTGGTCACACCTTTGGGTGGGCGGGGTCTCACCTCGAGTGGATGGTGTCATACCTGAGGGGGGCGTGGCCTTCCAAATAGAGGCAGGGGCAAATGGGTGGGGCTTATCTCTGCATAAAGAGGGGTGTCGCCTTCATTTGCATGCAGGGGCGGAGCCAGGGCTGGGCCACGCCCAGGTAACGCCCACCCACCTGTGTGCAGGTAACCACCGGCTGCAGGAGATGCTACAGAGCATGTGCAGGGCCCGGGGGGGCGGAGCTCTGCCCCGTCGACGACAGGTGAGGGCGTGGCTTCCCTCTGGGGGGGGCGTGGCCTGCCTCGGGAAGGGGCGTGGCACACCCGTGACCTTTGACCCCGCAGGTATTGCATTGACAACGGCGCCATGATTGCCCAGGCCGGGTGCGAGATGCTGAGGGTGGGGCAGGTGACGGAGCTCAGCCAATCAGGGATCACGCAGAGGTCAGGGGGGGCGTGGCTGGGTGGGCAGGGCTGCGTGGGGATTGGCCGGGCTCTGACCTTTGACCTCTGGCTGCGGCAGGTACCGGACGGACGAGGTGGAGGTGACGTGGAGGGATTGAGGTGGCCACGCCCACAGCAGCCACGCCCACCTAATAAAATATTCCCCATCCCTCCATCTTCTGGCCAAGCCTCTTTATTTTGTGGATAATGTGAATTTGATGACTCCACCCATTCTGAGAGGACCAATCAGCTCCTGGCACTCCTTGTCAATCACTGGTGGAACCATGCTGTTAATCAACTACTGCAAGCCACGCCCCTTGCTTTGAGTTACATTACTACTTTATCTGTCAATCAACAGCTGCAAGCCATGCCCCTGTATTGGGTTACATTTATACCTTAACTGTCAATCATCAGGATAAGCCACGCCCCTTGCATTGGGTTGTACTAACACCTCTGTCACTCAACAGGTACAAGACACGCCCCATGCATTGACTTATGGTAATACATTAACTGTCAATCAACAGGTACAAGACACGCCTCCTTACATTGGGTTACATAAAAACCACTTGTCAATCATCGACTGTACTGCCTGCCCCTTTGTCAGTCATGCCTCATTTGCATAACCTCACCCCCCTCACCCCTCTCCGGCCCAGTCGCCAATCGGGTTGGTGGGCGGTGAATCGCGGGCCAATAGCGGCCAAGGGGGCGCGGCTTTCCTAAAGCGGCCCGGCGGGCGAAGGCGGGAGCGGTCAGTCCGTGAGAGGCCGGCGAGAGGAGCTCGTGAGTGAGGTAAAGGGAGCGAAATGGCGGCTGTCGGGGAATTGAGCTCTGTCTGTGTGTTGCTATCGCGACTTGTCGCCCGATCGCCATCCCGACCCGCGTTCCCCCCCGTCGCCGCCAGCCGCGGGCGCTCGGGGTTTTAGCGGCGTCGCAGAGCAGCAGCGGCGGCTCTTTCTTCACCCGGCGGCGCGGGGCAGGGTTACCCCGGGGCTCCGTCGGTATTTGGGGAGCCGCACAAACGCTCTGGGGGACTCTTCGGGAGTAATTAATCGGGGACGATTAGTTAGGGAGGGATTAATTCGGGAGGGATTAATTAGAGAGGGATTAATTGGGATCCGGCGGCCCCACTTCCGTCCCCCTCTGACTCCGCTTCTCTCCCCTCAGGCGGAGCCGCCGGCGGAAAGCGCCTTCTGGAGAATCTCCGCTGTATAACTTCCCTTTTCTGGGGGAATTTTCTTGAGTTTTTATTTTGGGGTTTTGCGGGGGTGTTTGTTGGTTTTTTAGTCGTTGTTTTAAAGGTTTTTCTGCTTAATCTCACTTCATTTTCCCTCACGATATCCCCCCCGCCGCCACGTGTCCCCCCATCCTCCCCTGCAGACCTAATTCCTTTTACTTTATTAAGGATTTTAAGGCCGATTAAACGATTTTTCAGTAATTTATAACTTTCGGTGGAATTTTTAAGCTTTTTCACTCCGGTTGGGATAACTGTTCCCCTCAGGAATGAGCCACTGGCGGGAAACCGCGCCCCGAGGATCTCGGCGCTACAAAAGTAAAGTTTTAAACCATTAATTTACGGTTTTTTACTTAGGTTTCCCCTTCAAGGATTTCTTTTCGCTTTTGAAATTAGCAGTTCGATTTTTTAATGGAGTTTTCGGAAGTTTTTTGCCCGATAGGAGGCGGTTTTGCCTCAGATTTCCACCCTCAGGATCTCAACCCCCCCCCCCACGTATTTTCCTTCTCCTTTAACTTTACCCAAACATGAATCACATTAAAATAAAAAACTATAAATCCTTTTGCACGAGGTTTACCTCCCGATAAGTTCTTTTAATCGATTTTACTTTTTTTCCCCCCCTTTTTCCTCTACTATTCCCCTGTCCGCGCAAGGAAAACATCACAGTATTCAATTTTATCACTTTATTTTCTATTTTTTTTATTTTCAGTTTCCTCAGTTCCACCGTTTCCCGCAGGGTTTTGGGCTTTTCAGTCTTTAATTTCTATTTTTCTGGGTTTTTTTTTTTCTCTGTTTTGATGTTATTAATGTGTTTAATTTATGCGACTATATAAATGATATAATACTTTAACTAATATGCTTATTTTATCGAACGCTGGAATAAATCCTGCTTCACCGTGCAATTTACTGAATTTGCTGAGGGATAAAAGATAAAATTTGTTTATTTGAATGCTTTTTTAAATAAAAACGCAAACCCTTGTACCGAGTCCTACTGTGAGGGAGCCGGGAGGGGGCGGGGCCAACGCGCGGCGGGAAAACCGAGGGGCGGGGTCCTACCTTAAAAGGAAACATGGATCCGCCTTTAGGGGCGGAGTAGTGCCTTAAATAGCAATCAGGAGGCGCGGCCTCGCCCTAAAAGGTGCGAGGGGCGGTCACCATTCTAGGCGGGGGGCGCGGCCATTGTAAGCGTGAGGGGGGCAGCCAGTGGCAGCGCTGAAGGGAGGATGAGGCCGGAAGTGACCGCGGCAGCAGCCAATTGGAGCGCGTCTGATTGAAAAGGCGGGAGGAACTGGCCGGAAGTGGCTGTGCCGCAGCCAATGGGAGCGCGTCTGGCAACGAAAGGAGGAGAAAGAAGCCGGAAGAGGGCGTGGCGCCGCTGTCATGGCGGCGCCCGAGGAGGAGGCGACGGCGGCGGATGGCGGCGGGGCAGGGGATGGAGGGGATGGCGGCGATGAGGAGGCGCTGAAACGGCTCGAGGTGGGGTTGAGGGAGGGAGCCCCGGGCGGGAGAGGGGCGGGGGACACCGGGAGGGAGGAGACTCCCATGGGGGAGGAAGGGGCGCTCTGAGGGGGTGAGGGAGGGGCGGGGATTCGTGTGGGGAAATTGTCCCAAAATGGCTCAAAATCACCCCAAAAATCACCTCAGAAACACGTCCGGGGTGGCTGCGCCGGCTTGGGGGGATTTTCGGAATTTTGGAGGTTTTGTAGGATTTTTTTGATGGTGTGTTTTGTTATTCTGGGTTATTTTCTGTTGATTTTGGATTGATTGTGGGGGTTATTTTTAAAGGTGATTTTGGGCAGATTTCGGGTGTGATTTTGAGTGATTTTGGGCATGATTTTGGATGATTTTTGAGGTGATTTTGGCGGTAATTTTGGGTTATGTTTTGTGCAGATTTTCGGTTATTTTGGTGTTGATTTTGGGTTATATTTTGGCGTAATTTCAGGTTATTTTGGAGGTGATTTAGGGTTACATTTGGGGATATTTTGAGGTATATTTTGGGGTAATTCCAGGTTATTTTGGAGCTAATTCTGGCTTAAAATTTGGGGTTTTTTTGGGGTCATTTCTAAACTGATTTTGCGTTGATTTTGGGTTATTTTTCATTTGATTTTTGGTTGTTTTGAAGTTCTTTTCAGTTATTTTTTGAGCTGATTTTGGATTATATCTCAGTTGATTTAGGGTTATTTTTGAAGCGATTTTGGGTTATTTTTGAGGTGATTTTGGGGTATACTTTGGGTTAATTTTGGTTATTTTTTGAGCTGAGTTTGGGTTATTTCTCACTTAATTTTGGGTTGGTTTTGGGTCATTTTTGAGCTCATTTTGGGTTAAGTTTGGGTTGATTTTGGTTCATTTTTAACCCTATTCCCACCTATTTCTGTCCCCCCCAGGCCCTGGTGACAGACCTCTACAACTTCCGGGACTCCCTGCCCACCCGTGACCCCGCCCACGACCCCGCCCACGCCCCCACCCATGACCACGCCCATGGCCACGCCCCGGACCCCGCCCAGGACCCGCTGGTGGCGGAGATGGAGCGGACGCTGAAGCTGATGGAGCAAATCCACGGTGGGGGCGTGGCCGAAGGGGGCGTGACTTGGACGTGGCCGTGGGCGTGTCCATCCTAACCCCGCCCCCCTGTTTTTACAGTCTCCCCCGAGGGGCGTGGCCGGGCGCTGGTGCTGCGCGCGCGCGCGCTGGGCGTGGCCCCCGAGGTGGGCGGGGCCAGGGCGGAGCTGGCGCTGGGCCACGCCCTGAAGCTGGACCCCGCCCTGGGCGTGGCCTGGAGGCAGCTGGGGGAGCAAAGATGGCGGCGGGGCGACCTGCGGGGGGCGCGCGAGGCCTTCGGGGGGGCCCTGCAGCAGGTGGGGGCGGGGCCAGGAAAGGGGGCGGGGCTTGAGAAGGGGAGGGGCCTCGTGGATTTGGGGGAGGATTTGGGGATTTTGGGGGATTTTTTTTTTTTTTTTTTTTAATTTTTTGAGGGGATTTTTGGGTGGTTTTTGGTGTGGTTTTGGGGATGTTTTGATGGTTTTTGGCTGGTTTTGTGTGTGTTTTTTGGGGCACTTTTGGGTGTTTCTTTTCCAGGGGTTTTCAGGTGGTTTTTATTGGGGTTGTTGAGTGGAGTTTTGGGGGGATTTTGGTGAATTTTGGGGTGGTTTTGGGGTGGATTTTTAGGAGTTTGTGGAGGCTTTTGTGGGGGTTTTGGGGTGGTTTAGCGTGGCATTCAGGTGCTTTTTCGGGGAGGGGGTTTGGGGGCTTTGTGGGTGTTTTTGGAGGTTTTTGGGGTCCCTGGGTGGTTTCTGAGATATTTGGGGTGGTTTTTGTTGGTTTTTTGGGGGGTTTCTGGATGATTTTTTGGGTTGATTTTGGTGGGTTTATGGGTGACTTTTCCGTGGTTTTTTGGGGACAGTTTGGGTGGTTTTTGGGTGGGTGGATTTTGGGGGGATGTTTTGGGTTACCTGTCTCGCAGGGGGTGTAGCCCAAGGGGGGCATGTCCTTTACCTTGGCCCCGCCCCTAACCCCGCCCCTTTCCCCATATAGGGGGAGGACCCCGAGGCGCGGCGCCTCCTCTCCATGGCCCTGCGCGCCCAGGGGGCGGGGCCAGGCCCGCGAGGGGAGGGGCCAGCCTCCGGGGGGGCGGGGCCGTGCCCGGGGGGGCGGGGCCCTGCGCGAGAGCCTGGCCCAGGCGGAGGCGGCCGTCAGGTGCGACCCGAGGGACGGCCAATCGTGGTGTGAGTACACCTGGGGGCAGGTAAAGGGTTAAAACAGGTGTTAAATGGGGCTCAGGTGCAACCCGAGGGACGGCCAATCGTGGTGCGAGTACACCTGGGGGCAGGTAAAGGGTTAAACAGGGGTTAAATGGGGCTCAGGTGTGCCCAGGTGTGGTTTAGGTGTGCTTTACCTGTACTCAGGTGTGCCCAGGTGTGTCTCAGGTGTGTCCCAGGTGTAGCCCAGGTGTAGCCCAGGTGTGCCCAGGTGTGGTTTATCTGTACTAAGGTGTATCCCAGGTGTGTCTCAGGTGTGGTTTCGGTGTTCCTAGGTGTGTGTACTTGTGCCCAGGTGTGCCCAGGTGTGCTTTACCTGTACTCAGATGTGGCCAGGTGTGTCTCAGATGTATCTCAGGTATCTCAGGTGTAATTTAGGTGTGTTACCTGTGCCCAGGTGTGCTCAGGTGTGTTACCTGTCCATTGCAGACGTCCTGGGTAACGCCCACATGTCGCTGTTCTTCGCTGGGGGGCAGATAGGATAGCCAGGTGTATCTCAGGTGTAATTTAGGTGTGTTACCTGTGCCCAGGTGTGCTCAGGTGCGTTACCTGTCCATTACAGACGTCCTGGGTAACGCCCACGTGTCGCTGTTCTTCGCGGGGGGGCAGAGCCCCGGCAGCGCCCGGCGCGCGCTCGCGGCCTACGCACAGGCGGTGAGAGTGGGCGGGGCTAAACCACAGGGGGGCGGGGCTAGCAGAGGGGTAGGGTCAGCACAAGGGGCGGGGTCATGGAGGGGTGGAGCAGCGCCCGGTGCGTGCTCGCGACCTACGCACAGGCGGGGAGAGTGGGCGGGGCTTAAACAGGGGGTGGGTCCGGGCAGGGGGTGTGGTCTGGCAATGGGCGTGGTCTAACCGGAGCCCCGCCTACTTTTCCAGGAGCGCGTGGACCCCGCGGCCGCCGCCAACCCCGACCTGCACCTGAACCGCGCCACGGTGAGAGGGGCGGGGCCTACAGGGGGTGGGGCATGGGGGGCGGGGCCTCTGGAGGTGGGGCCTAGAGGGGCGGGGCTGGAACTACAATCCCCTCCCAGTTTAACCCAGTTTGTCCCATTTCAGCTCCTGCAGTACCTGGAGCGCTTCCAGGGGGCGCTGGAGGGGCTGAGCACACACCAGTTTATCCCAGTTTATCCCAGTATAACCCAGTTTAACCCAGTTTAACCCTTTCAGCTCCTGCAGTACCTGGAGCGGTTCCAGGGGGCGCTGGAGGGGCTCAGCCGCGCCGCCGACCTCGCCCCGCAGTGGGAGGAGCCTCGGCGACGGCACCAGCAGCTGATTGGCTACCTGGGCGACCTGTGCCGGCTGCTGGAGACGCGGGTACGGGGGACACTGGGGTTACTGGGATATACTGGGATGTACTGGGAGGGGTTTGTGAGGAACTGGGAGGGGTTTGTGAGGAACTGGGAGGGGTTTGGGGGTCGCTGGTTTGTACTGGGATGGACTGGGATGAACTCGGGGGGTGTGGTCAGTGATGGGTGTGTCTCTCTTCCCCCCGCCCCCAGGGGAAGCTGCGCGGGAAGCGCCGGAGGGGCGTGGCCGGGCCGGTGCCCCTCCCCCTGCTGGGCCCGCTGGGCGGGGCCGGGGGGCCGCGCCCCTCCCCCATCGCCGGGCTCCGCCCCGGGCCCAACCCGCACAGGGTGGTGCTGGGCCGGGCCCTGTTCAGCCTGACCCCGCCCGGGGGCGTGCCCTAGTGAGTGTCAGATTGGTTTGTACTGGTTTGTCCTGGGAATGGTTTATTTGCAATGGTTTATAGTGGATTTAATGGTTTATAATGGGTTATACTGGGTTATACTGGTGCTGGGCCGGGCCCTGTTCCCCTGACCCCGCCCGGGGGCGTGCCCTAGTGAGTCATACTGGGATATACTGGTTTGTACTGGGAATGGTTTATTTGTAATGGTTTATAGTGGATTTAATGGTTTATAATGGGTTATACTGGGTCATACTGGTGCTGGGCAGGGCTCTGCTCAGCCTGACCCCGCCCGGGGGCGTGCCCTAGTGAGTCATACTGGGATATACTGGTTTGTACTGGGAATGGTTTATTTGTAATGGTTTATAGTGGCCATAGTGGGATTTAACGGGTTATACTGGGTTATACTGGGATGAACTGGGCTGCAATGGGGGCGTGGCCATTCCTAACCCCGCCCCTTTGATGACGTCCCAGCACCATCGGTCTCCAGGATGGGGGCGGGGCCGTGGCCGCCGTCACCGTCTATAACTCCGCCCCCAATTGGGGCGTGGCCGTGGGGGACGCGGTGGGCGTGGCCGAGCCCGTGCTGAGCCAGCACCTGCACCAGCACCAGGGACAGGTCTGTACTGGTTTGTACTGGTTTGTACTGGGGGGCACTGGGTTATATGGGTCCATATCGGTTTTTACTGGTTTCTACTGGTTTTTACCATTTTTTCCTCTTTTTTTTCTAATTATTTTTTTTGTTTTTCCACCCAAATTGGTCAACACTGGTCCATACTGGTTTATACTGGTTTTTACCGTTTTTTTCACATTTTTTTCTGCTTTTTTCTACCCAGACTGGTCCATACCAGTCCGTACTGGTTTATACTGGTTTATACTGGGAATTGGGATGATCTGGGAGGGTTTTTAGGGAATTTAGGGCTCCAAAATGGGCAAAAAATGGAGTTTTTAACTGTTTTTTCTGCTTTTACTGGTCCACACTGGTTGTTACTGGTTTTTACCATTTTTTCCTGGTTTCTCCCCATTTTCAGACGTTCTCCTTCGTGTCCCTGCGCGTCCCCTCCCCCCTCTCGCTGGTGGTCAACGGGAAACGCCCCCCGGGCCACGCCCTGGCCCCGCCCCGCCTGGCGCTGACCAATCCCAGCGCCATGCCGGATGAAGCCACGCCCCCCAGCCGGTGCTGACCACGCCCAGTCGGAGGCGTCCAATGGGGGATTTGGGGCAATAAAGGAGAAATTTGGGAAATTTGTGGGCTGTGATCTGTGGGGGCGGGGCTGGGGCGGCCATATTGGATTGTGTCACATGGAGGCGGCCATATTGGGTAGGGTAATGGCGGTGGCCATCTTGGATTGTGTCACAATGGGGCGGCCATATTGGATTGGTGGGAGCCGTCTTGGATTGGTGCACATTGGGTGGCCATCTTGGGTTGTGTCACAGTGGGGTGGCCATATTGGGTGGGTGTACATGGGCAGCCATATTGGATTGTGTTACATGGGGGTGGCCATCTTGGGGGGGTTAATGGCCGCCATCTTGGATTGTGTCATAAGGGGGCGGCCATATTGGGTGGGTGTGCATGGGCAGCCATATTGGATGGGTGTATGGGGGTGTGGCCGTTTTGGTTTATGCCACACAATGGCTGCCATCTTGGATTGGGGGGGGGTCATGGGGCGGCCATCTTGGCTTGCTGCATATAGAGGCAGCCATATTGGATTAAAGCACATGAGAGCCGCCATCATGGATTGTGTCACATGGGGGCGCCATCTTGGCTGGGATGTGTCCCACCCCTTTTGGGTGTGTCCCACCCCTCCTGATTATGCCCCGCCCCTCCCTCCATGACTCCTCCCATAGCCCCTCCCCTCAGACCAAGCCACGCCTACAAACATCCGTCCTTTAATCGTCATCTCGAGGTATCAAAATTAACCGAAGAGGGGGCGGGGCTTGGGGGGGCGGGGCCGTGTGAGGTAGGGATGAGGGGGCGGGGCCACAGGATAAAAGGGGGCGGGGCCAGAACTACGGAGGTCGGTGTGGGGGAAGGGGGCGGGGCCACAACAGCACGAGCACGGCAGGGGCGGGGCCGGGCGGAAAGGGGGCGGGGCCTTTGTGGGCGGGGCTCAGGGCTCGTCCTCGCCGTTGGCGCTGTCCCGGTCGTCCTCGCCCTCCTCGGCCTCCTTCTCGTCCCCCTTCAGTGACTCCAGCTGCCAATCAAACCACAGAGGGGCAGGGTCAGGGGCGGAGGGGCGGAGCCAGGGTGTCCCTCCCTTCAAACCTGGCACCGCCCCCAGGTGAAATGGGAGGGGTTTGGGGGCACTGGGAGGGGTTTGGGGTCACTGGTTTGTACTGGGGGTGTCCCAGGGGTCCCGTACTGGTCCGTACTGTTCTGCACTGGTTTGTACTGGTCCGTACTGGTTTATTCTGGTCCGTGCTGACGTCCCTCACCTGCTCGTCGCCCCGCTCCTCGCCCTCGTCGTCGTCCAGCAGGTCTCCCTCCTCGGCCGAGTCCTCGTGGGCGCCCTCGGCCTTGGCCCCGCCGGCCTCGTCCTTCTTGGAGCCGGAGCCGCCGCCCTGCTCCTCCTCGGCCTTGTCGCTCTTGGCCTCTGCGCCGGGGAGAGAACGCCGCCATTTGGGAAAATCGGGGAAAACGGGGGGAAATTGGGGGAAAAATGGGGCAGAAATGGAGGTTTGGGGAGGACAAATGGGGGTTTGGGGAAAATTTGGGGTTCCCACCGCCCAAATCGGGGTTTTCAGCCTCGGATTTTGGGGTCCCTCCCCCCCGATTTTGGTTTCCCATCCCCTCATGTTCAATTGGCTCCCCCACATTGAGGTTCCCTTCCCCTGAATTTTGGGGCTCCCGTTCCCCGGATTTTGGTGTTTTCCCCCAGATTTGGGCTCTGCTCACTCTGCTCCCTCTCGAGCCGCTCGAGGCTCTCCAGCAGCGCGTCCACCTTGGCCTTGATCTGCCCCAGCTCCTTCTTGATGCTCTGCAGGTCGTCCCCTTTCACTGGAAATTCACCCCAAAAATCACATCAAAAACTGCCATTTTCAACTGAGACAGCCATCGTCCCCTTTCACTGGAAATTCACCCCAAAAATCACATCAAAAACTGCCGTTTTCGACTGAGACAGCCATCGTCCCCTTTCACTGGAAATTCACCCCAAAAATCACATCAAAAACTGCCGTTTTCGACTGAGACAGCCATCGTCCCCTTTCACTGAAAATTCACCCCAAAAATCACATCAAAAACTGCCATTTTTGACTGAGACAGCCATTGTCCCCTTTCACTGAAAATTCACCCCAAAAATCCCCTCAGCTTTCCCTGGAATTCACTCCAAAATCCTGTCCCATTTCACTGGAAATTCACCCCAAAAATCCCCTCAGAGGCAGCCATCTTGGATGGGGGCAGCCATGTTGGATCAGGATATGGGGGCTGCCATCTTGGATTGACGAATGGAGACCGCCATATTGGACTGCGTGCCTCCATATTGGATTGGGACCTGAGAGCGGCCATATTGGATCATAGGCTGCCATATTGGATTGGGCTATGACAGCAACCATATTAGGTCATTAACGGCAGCAGCCATATTGGACGACTCCCAAGGGCGGCCATATTAGATTATTCATGGCAGCAACCACATTGGACTGGGCTATAGCAGCAGCCATATTAAATTATTAATGGCAGCAGCCATATTAGATAACTCCCATGAGCAGCCATATTGGACTGGGCTATAGCAGCAGCGGTATTAGATTAGTAACGGCAGCAGCCATATTGGATAGCTCCCAAGAGCAGCCATATTGGATAGCTCCCATGAGCAGCCATATTGGATAGCTCCCATGAGCAGCCATACTGGATAGCTCCCAAGGGCAGCCATACTGGATAGCTCCCAAGAGCAGCCATATTGGATCACTCCCAAGACACCCACATTTAATTACGTCACCACCCCCATTTCCCCCCTGGCAGCCATCTTGCAGACCCCTATGCACCCCCACACAGACCCCTCGTTTCCCCGCCCCTTTCCCGTGGCCCCTCACGTTTCCCGGACTTGGAGGACGATCCGCGCTGCCCCGATTTGCTGTTGAAGCTCTAGCCCCGCCCCTTTCCCCGCCCCTTTCCCGTGGTCCCTCACGTTTCCCGGACTTGGAGGACGATCCGCGCTGCCCCGATTTGCTGTTGAAGCTCTAGCCCCGCCCCTTTCCCCGCCCCTTTCCCGTGGCCCCTCACGTTTCCCGGACTTGGAGGACGATCCGCGCTGCCCCGATTTGCTGTTGAAGCTCTAGCCCCGCCCCTTTCCCCGCCCCTTTCCCGTGGCCCCTCACGTTTCCCGGACTTGGAGGACGATCCGCGCTGCCCCGATTTGCTGTTGAAGCTCTTGCCGCGCCGGGAGGTGTTGCCGGAGACGCGCTGGCGCTTGGAGGGCACCACGGCGCGGGCGATGGGCGGCGGCGGCGGCACGCGGGCGGGGTAGCTGTACATCCTGCGGGGAGGGGGCGGGGACGCGGCTGTGATTGGCGGCCCGGGGCACCAATGGGGGCGGGGGGGCGGGGACGGGGGGGGGGGGTGGGGTCCCTAACCCGCTCTGGACTGGTTTATACTGGTACCGGTCATAGTAATCCCGCTGGAAGTCGTAGTCCAGGTCAAACGATGACCTGGGGGGGTTGGGGGGGTCGGGAGGGTCAGATCCAATAAAAGGCGAGACAAACGTGGCGGAAAACGCGCCCCAGAAATGCCCTGGGACACCCCAAAAACCCTCCCCAAAAATACCCTGGGACACCCCAAAAATGCCCTGGGATTGCCCGAAAAACCCCAAAAACCCTCCCCAAAAATACCCCTGGGACACCCCGAAACACCCCAAAAACCCCCCCCAAAAATACCCTGGGACACCCCAAAAATGCCCTGGGATTGCCCGAAACACCCCAAAAACCCTCCCCAAAAATACCCAAAACACCCCAAAAACCCTCCCCAGAAATGCCCCTGGGACACCCCCGAAACACCCCAAAAACCCTCCCCAAAAATCCCCAAAACCACCCCAAAAATGCCCCTGGGACACCCCAAAAACCCTCCCCAAAAATTCCCTGGGATTCCCAAAAATCCCCAAAACCACCCCAAAAAACCCTGGGATGCCCCAAACCCTCTGGGATTCACAAAATGCCCCTGGGACACCCCAAATCCCCCAAAACCGCCCCAAAAAATACCCTGGGATTGCTAAAAGAATCCTGGGATTGCCAAAAATCCCTTGGGACACCCCAAACCCTCCCAGATTCGCCCCAAAATTCTCAGAATCACCCCCGGGACACCCCAAACCCCACCAGAACCCCTGGGATCCCCAAGATTTCCCTGGGACACCCCAAAACCCCCCAAAATCTCCCCAAAATTTCCCTGGACACCCCAAAACCCCCCAAAATCTCCCCAAAATTTCCCTGGACACCCCAAACCCCCCAAAATCTCCCCAAAAATACCCCGGGATTCCCAAAAATCTCCTGGGACACCCCAAAACCTCCCGAGCACCCCCCAAAATCCCTGTCCTCCCAAAACCCCCAAAATTTCCCCTCAGAACCCCCCAAAATGCCCAAAAACCCAAAATCCCCAACTTTTCCTCAATTTTCCGAAAACGGCCGCGATTCACCCCAAAGCAGCGCCCCCCCCCCCCCCCCAGGGTCCCCACCTGACGAGGGTCTCAAATCCCACCTGGGCCCCCCAAATTTCCCCTTCAGACCCCCTGAAACCCCCTTAAGACACCCCAAAACCCCTGAAAAACCCAATTTTCCCGAAATCTACCCAAATTTCTCCCAAATTTTCCCAAAACCGCCGCGTTTTGCCCCAAGAGCGGCGCCCCCCAGGGTCCCCACCTGACGAGGGTCCCAAATCCCACCTGGGCCCCCAAAACCCCTCAGAACCACCCCAGAACCCCCCCAAAGCCCCTGAAGAGCCCGGTTTTCTCAGAGTTCCCCGAGTTTTCCCAAAACGGCCGCGTTTCGCCCCAAAGCAGCGCCCCCCCAGGGTCCCCACCTGACGAGGGGGGACGGTGACGGGGGGGCGGGTACTGACCCGTACATCTCGGCCGCCGAGCGCTTCACCCCCGCCTTGCCCCGGTTCACCTTGGGCTCGGCCGCCAGGTTGATGTCTGCGGGAAATTCAGGGTGAATTCGGGTGATTTTGGGCAAATCTGGGGTGATTGGGGCTCTTTGGGGTGGTTTGGGTCAGTTTGGGTCAGTTTGGGTTTCACCCCCGCTTTGCCCCGGTTCACCTTGGGCTCGGCCCCGCCAGGTTGATGTCGCCGGGCAATTTGGGTCATTTTGGGCAAATTTGGGTCATTTTGCGTCAGTCTGGGGCGATTTGGGGCAGTTTGGGGTGACTCTGACAGTTCTGGGGAGGTTTGGGGTGATTTTGGGTCAGTTTGTGGAGTTTTGGGGCCGTTTAAGGAGTTCACCCCAGGTGGGTCAGAGAAATGGGGAAAAAAGACCCAAAAATGGCTCAAAACGAGCCCAAAATGGCCCCAAAGTGACCCCAAAGTGACCCCAGGGAATGACCAAAAACTGACCCCAAAAACCCCAAAAACTGACCCCAGAAACTGACCCCAAAAATGACCAGAAAGTGACCCGAGTGACTCCAAAATGACCCCAAAGTGACCCCAAAAATGACCACAGAGTGACCCCAGAGTGACCACAAACTGACCCCAGAGTGACCCCAAAGCAGGCCCCAGAGTGACCCCAAAGTGACCCCAGAGTGACCCCAGGGAATGACCAAAAACTGACCCCAAAAAACCCCAAAGCGACCCCAAAAATGACCCCAGAGTGACCCCAAAGCAGGCCCCAGAGTGACCCCAAAGTGACCCCAGAGTGACCCCAAAGTGACCCCAGAGTGACCCCAAGCTGACCCCAGGGATGACCAGCAGTGCCCATCCAGACTGACCAATGGCCCCAGACTGACCCAGGGTCCAGAGCAGCTCCAAAGCCACCGAAACCACCCCAAAAAAGGCAGGAGCAGCCACAGCTGACCACGAGTGACCGGGGCCACCGCGGTGACCACGTCCCTGACCACCGCTGGTCACACCTGAGGCGGGGACTGCCCTGTCCCACCCTCAGAGACCCCAGGGCCCCTCACAGAACCAAACCCAGGGGTGTAGGAGCCTCAGAATGACCACAGGTGACCGCGGCCACCTCGCTGCTGAGGGCCCTGACCATCACTGGTCCAGCCAAACATGGAGGTCCTCCTGTCCCACCCTTGGAGACTCCATACACCTCACAGAACCTTGGTTAGTGACCACACCTGACCACGAGTGACCACGGCCACCTCGCTGACACCTCCCTGACCATCCATGTTCAACCCTGACATCGACATCCTCCTCTGCTCTCCTCAGAGACTCCATAACACAGAACCTTGGTTAGTGACCACACCTGACCACGAGTGACCAGGGCCACCTCGCTGACCATCCATGGTCAACCCTGACACCGACATCCTCCTCTGCTCTCCTCAGAGACTCCATAACACCTCACAGAAACAAACCTTGGTTAGTGACCACACCTGACCACGAGTGACCATGGCCACCTCCCTGACCATCCATGGTCAACCCTGACATCGACATCCTCCTCTGCTCTCCTCAAGGACTCCATACACCTCACAGAACCTTGGTTAGTGACCACACCTGACCACGAGTGACCACGGCCACCTCCCTGACCGCCTCCCTGACCATCACTGATCCAAACAAATGTCAGGATCCTCCTGTCCCACCCTCAGAGACTCCGTGACGCCTCACAGAACCTTCTTCAGTGACCACACGTGACCATGGGCGACCACGGCCACCCTGCTGACCACCTCCTTGAGCACCATGGGTCACAGATGACACAAGGATCCTCCTGTCCTATCCTCAGAGACTCCACACCACCTCACAGAACCGACCCAGGAGCTAAGAGGTCACCATAACTGACCATGAGTTACCAGGGCCACCTCGCTGCCGAGCTCTCTGATCATCGCTGCTAAAAACCGAGATGGGCGTTCTCTTGTCCCACCCTCAGAGACTCCACAACACGGCACAGAACCTCACCCCGAAGTCCACGAGTGACCGTGGCCACCTTGCTGACCTCGCCCTGACCATCACCGGTGACATACGGCATCAGGATCCTCCTCTACCACCCCAGAGACTCCATAACACCTCACAGAACCTTGGTTAGTGACCACACCTGACCACAAGTGACCATGGCCACCTTGCTCACCTCGCCCTGACCATCACTGGTGAAATGCGGCATCAGGATCCTCCTGTTCTACCCTCAGAGACTCCATACACCTCACAGAACCTTGGTTAGTGACCACACCTGACCACGAGTGACCATGGCCACCTTGCTGACCTCGCCCTGACCACCACTGGTGAAATGCGGCATCAGGATCCTCCTCTACCACCCTCAGAGACTCCAAACACCTCACAGAACACGCTCTGAGCGCTCAGGAAGACCAAGAATGACCGTGACTGACCAGGGCCACCTCGCTGCTGAGCTCCCTGACCATCGCTGACCCAAACAAGTGTGAGGATCCTCCTGTTCTGCCCTCAGAGACTCCGTAACACCTCACAGAACCCCACCCACAGGTCCGGGAGTGACCATACCTGACCATGGGTGACCAGGGCCACCTTGCTGACCATCACTGATCCAAACAAATGTGAGACTCCTCCTGTTCTGCCCTCAGAGACTCCGTAACACCTCACAGAACCTCACTCAGACCGACCACAAGTGTCCAGCAGGACTGACCATGGGTGACCATCGCTCACCTAGCACCTGGCCGGTGATCATCCTGCCGTCCTCCCCGGCCACGGCGGCGCGCGCGTTGCGCTCGTTGGCTCCGTAACCCCTCCCAGAGCCCCATGAGTGACCACAGGTGACCACGGGTGACCATCGCTCACCTAGCACCTGGCCGGCGATCATGCGGCCGTCCTCCCCGGCCACGGCGGCGCGGGCGTTGCGCTCGTTGGCTCCGTAACCCCTCCCAGAGCCCCATGAGTGACCACGAGTGACCACAGGTGACCACGGGTGACCATCGCTCACCTAGCACCTGGCCGGCGATCATCCTGCCGTCCTCCCCGGCCACGGCGGCGCGGGCGTTGCGCTCGTTGACGTACTGCACGAAGGCGAAGCCCTTGTGCACGGAGCAGCCGACGATCTTGCCGTACTTGGAGAAGATGGCCTCCACGTCGCTCTTCTTCACCACCAGCGTGTTGAGGTTGCCGATGAAGACGCGCGAGTTGAGCGAGCGAGGGTCCGTCTTGTTGGTCACGTTGCTGGCCATGGTGGCGGTGGGCGGGGAAAGGGGCGGGGCCTGCAGGGGGGGGCGGGGTTAGAGGGGTGGGGTGGGGACACACACAAAACCAACCAAAAACCGCCCGGAGTTACCCCAAAAACATCACCTGGAACCAGCCAAAAACTGACTTTAAAAGCTCCAAAAAGTAATAAAAACCCACCTGGAACCACCACAAAATAACCAAAAACCACCCGGAGTTACCCCAAAACCATCACCTGGAACCATCAAAAAAGTGATTTTAAAAAGCTCCAAAAAATAATAAAAACCCACCTGGAACCACCACAAAATAACCAAAACGCTCCAAAAATGACACCAAAAAAAAACTAAAAACCACCTGGAGCCACCCCAAAAAATTAATCAAAAAGCTCCAAAAAAACCCAAAAAACATCACATGGAACCACCTGAAATATTCCAAAAACTACCCAAAAAGTAAATGAAAACCAACTGGAATCACCCAAAAATGAAAATAAATAACCTGGAACCACCCCAAAAAACGAACCAAAAAGCTCCAAAAAATAATAAAAAAAATCACGTGGAGCCACCCAAAATATTTCAAAAACTACCCCAAAAAGTAGCTAAAAATCACCTGGAACCACCCAAAAATAACGAAAACACCTGAAAAATGACAAAAAACTGCAAAAATCACCTGGAACCACCCAAAAACATCCAAAACCACCCAAAAAAGGACAAAACCCTCTAAAATTAAATACCAAAAACCACCTGGAAAAACGCAGCCAAAAAACAACCCAAAAGCTCCGAAAACCACCTGGAATTGCACCAAAAAAACCCTAAAAAATCACCTGGGAGCACCCAAAAATTCACTACAAATATCCAAAAATTCAAAACCCACCGGGATCCACCCAAAAATTAACTAAAAATATCCAAAAATCCCAAATCCACCGGGATCCACCCAAAAATTAACTAAAAATATCCAAAAATCCAAACCCACCGGGATCCACGCAAAAATTCACTAAAAATATCCAAAAATGCCAAACCCACCGGGATCCACCAAAAAATTAACTAAAAATATGGAAAAATCCCAAATCCACCTGGAACCGCCCAAAATGACCCAAAACCCACCCAAAAACTGAACCAAAAAAATGCAAAAATACCCAAAATCCAACCGGAACCCCCCTGGTTCCTTCTCCCATAATTAGCATCTCATTAGCATCTCATTAGCATAAACAGCACCTAATGGCCACCCCCACCACCTCAATTAACGCATTTTGTTAATGACACCCTACATTAGCCCCGCCCCTCATTATTTATGGTAATTAGCCAGCCCTCATTAGCATCGGGCAGGGTAATTAGCATAATTAACTATGAGCCAATCACCTGCGGCCTCCCCACAATTTATGCTAATTAGCCCCAACCTTACCCACTCCTGCTAATGAATATTACCCAATTACCATGCCCGTTAATTAAGGGATAATTACCATAAAATTAAAACCACCCCGCATGTTAATTAACGATTAATCAGTATAAAACTGAAGTATCCTGCCTGTTAAGTAAGGTTAATTAGCATAAAACTTAGAGCGCCCCGCAGCGCTAATTAGTGCTGGTTCTGCTGCCCTTGGTAAACAAATAAATTAGGCTAATTAACAATCAGCATCAAATACGCTAAACAGATTATTACAGACTTAATTTTGTAATTAATTATAGCATTAATCAAGCTAATTAGCACCGTAAAAACCAATGACCGCTGGAAACCCCTAATTAACATGATTAATTAGTTCTGAATCCCTAATGAGGGGTCCCAGCCCCTGATTGGCCAGCCCCAATTAGCGCTAATTTGCATACGAAGGAAGCTCCGCCTCTTACCGTGGGGGGAGGGGCTCCGGTGGGGGGGGAGGGGCGTCCGTGGGTCGGCGGCGGCGAAGGGGGCGGGGCAAAGGGGTGGAGGGGGCGTGGCCAAAACGGGTCAGGGGCGGGGCTTAGCGAGAGGGGGAGGAGCTGAGCCAAAGACGCCCCAGGAGAAAAAATAAAAATATAAAAAAAAAAAAAAAAAAAAAAAAATTAAAAAAATAAAAAATCTGGGGAAAAACCAATTGAAAAAAATAAAAAAAAAAACAATTAGAAAAATAAAAAATTAAAAAAAAAAAAAAAATTTAAAAATTTTCCTGAATTTTTTCCCCTCGAGAAAATCCCTGAAAATGCTCAGAGGGGGGAGGGGCCCTCGCGTTCATTTTGGGGCCGTTTTGGGCCTTTTCGGGTCATTCTGACCATTTGGGGCCATTCTGGACCATCCCAGGGCCGTTCTGGGGCCGTTTTCGGGGCATTTTTGGCCGTTTTTTGGGGCATTTTTGGCCGTTTTGGAGCAGTTTCTGGGGGCTCGGTGGGAGGGGCCGTGGGCAGGGTGTGGGAGGGGCGAAAGGGCGTGGCTTAGAGGCAGGGGGAGGGGCAAAACCCGCATGAATAATTCATTTGTGGGAGGAGCAAAGGGGGAGAAAAGGGGGGGAGCGGAAAAATAACACAAAAATAAAAAAAAAACCCAACAATAAAAAAAAACAATTAAAAAAATGAAAATTTGTGGAACTTACGGTCGCCGCCGGCTCAAAAAAATCGCGCTGTGGACAAAAAAGAGACAAAAAAAAATGCAAATTGGGGGGGCGGGGGGAGGGGCCAGAGGGGGGAGGGGCCGTCCCTCCCCGCCTCCGCCCCGCCCCCAGCTGCGCCCCTCCCCCACCGCGACAAAACCCCCCAAAATTTCGCTTCAATTCCATTCAATTTTTAATTTTCCCCCCCTTTTTTAATAAAATAAAAACCTCCAAAATCGGGCGGATTCGGCCCAAAACGGCACCGGGGGGATGGGGGGGGGGTGGGGAAAGGGAAAAGGGGCGGGGCCAAAGGAGGGGGAGGGGCCGGTCCGGGCGCACCTGCGGAAGGAGAGAAGGTTGAGATACCCCTCCCCCCTGCCCAGGCCCCGCCCACGCTGCGCTCAGGCCACGCCCACCGCGCCCTGACCACGCCCCCTGCTGGAGAGGAGTGGGGGAGGGTTTGGGGTGAGAAATGGGGATTTTGGGAGTGGTGGGAATTGGGGGGGTTAAAATTGGGGGAAATTTGGGGATCTGGGCCCAAAATTGGGGAGTCCTCAGGAATCTGCTGTGTCCCTGAAAAAATGGGGAAAACTGGGTAAAAAATGGGGGAAATTGGGTAAAATTGGGAGAAAATAGGAAAAATAGGAAGGAAATGGGGCAAAATTGGGGGAAATTTGGAAAAAATGGGGAAAAATTTGGAGAAAGTGGGGGGGAGAACTGGAAAAATGGGAAAAAGATGGGAAAAGATGGGGAAATGGGGAAAGATTGGAGAAAATGGGGAAAAACTGGGAGAAAATTGAGAAAAATGGAGAAAAATTGGGGCAAATTGGGAAAAAACAGGGAAAAATTGGGAAAAATGGAGGAAATTGGGAAAATTTGGGGAAGGAATGGGGGGAAATTGGGAAAAATGGGGAAACACTGGGGAAAACCAGGAAAAAAGGGGGGGAAATTCAGAAAAATGGAGGAAAATGGAGAAAAATTGGAGAAAATGGGGAAAAATAGGGGAAAATGGGGAAGAAATGGGAGGAAACTGGGGAAACTTGGGAAAAACAAAGGGAAATGGGAAAAATTGGGAAAAAAGTTGGGGAAATGGAGCAAAAATAGGGAGGAAATTGGGAAAAATGCGAGGAAATTGAGAAAAATGGGAAAAAAAATTGGGAAAACTGCAGGAAAGGGGAAAAAGTTGCGGGAAATGGAGAGAAACTGTGGGAAATGGGAAGAAATTGGGAAAAAGTTGGGAGATACTGGGAAAATGGGATGAAATTGGAGAAAAATGGGGGAAAACCAGTTGGAGTTGGGGGTCAAACTGGTTTAAACTGGGCTGCAGGGGGGTGGAACCAGTCTATGGGGGGAAACCAGTCTGGAGTGAGGAAACCAGAATGGGGAAACTGGTTGGGACTGGGGCACACCAGTTTAACTGGGCCCAAACCAGTTAAAATCACCCCAAACCAGTTCAAAATAAAATGGGACCCCCTAGATTTAAAAGGATTTGGGGATTTAGCCCGAAAAACGAGGAAAATTCCGGTTTTGGGCTGCCAAAATTGAGGTAAAGAGGAGAAAACCCCGAGGAATATAAAAAAGTTTAAAGGGAAGGGGTTGGAACTGCCAAAATCTGCAGGAAAAGGAGAAATTCGGGAATTTGGGTGCAAAGCTAAGAGTTACCAGCACCCAGAGGTTCTAATTAAGCCTTTGATGAGTTTAATTAAAGTTTTTCAATGCCCCAGTGCCCTATCTGGCCACGTCCCCTCCCCACAGCCCCTGCCCCTTTGCTTTGACCCCGCCCCTCACGAGTTTATTAACTCCTAAATGCATTAATTAGCCCTGAAAGGATCAGCCACGCCTCCTGAGGGGGTAATTATGCATATAAAAACCTCCAGTACAATGAATTACGCCCAAGGGAGGTAATTAACCCCAGGGGTTAATAAGGGCTAAGCCACGCCCCCTGAGGGGTCAACACCGCCCCCACTGGGGGTTAATCAAAGCCAGAGCCAATTAATTAACCCGTTAGTAAGCAAACCACGCCCCCTCAGCGACGCTCCGCCTCCCGAACCGAACCACGCCCCCGGCGGGGTTAATCGGGGTTAATTACGGCCCCGAAGGGGGTTAATTACCACCCTCCGCCGGCGCTAATTAGCTTAATGAGCTTTTTATCGAGCTTTTAAACGGCCTTAGCCCCGCCCACCGCCGCTCCGACCCCGCCCCTCCCCTCACGGCTCTGAGGGGGCCGCCCCCCCCTCCTTGCCCCCCCCCACCTTTTCCCGCCTCGCTCCCTCACGCGCCCGCCGCCATCTCCGCCCCCCCTCTTTTCCCTTTCTCCCCCTCACAGGATCCCCCCCGAACGTTCGAGAACCGCCCGCAGCCCCGGCGGACCCGCGCGGAGCCGCCCCCGCTGCCCCCTCACCGCTCCGGGCACCGCCGCCGCCGCCGCCGCTTCCTCCGGGGGGCTGAGCGCAAAATGGCGCCCGCGCCGCCCTCAGCGCCGCGAGAGGCGCCCGGCCCGCCCCCCGCCGCCCCCGTTACGCGCGGTGATTCGCTACAGGGCACGTCAATCAGTTCCTGAGCCAATGGAAACGCGCGTGGCGCCGCTGCGCGGGAGGGGGAGGAGAGGCGACGAGTGGCTCGGGTGTTGCGTCAATCACGCGGCGCGCGGCGCTGATTGGCCGAGCTCGCCACCTTTTTTGCGGCTCCACCAATTGTAATCGACCCCCCAAACGGAGCGCCCGCCCCGGGACGAGCGACGAGATGTGCGCATGCGCCAGCAAAACGTGATTTGCTCAATGTGGAGGGCGGGACGAGCAGCTGAGGCGCGGGCTGTGATTGGGAGGAGAGGCACCAAAGGCGCGCGACGATTCGCCATCGGAACTGTCAGTTACGATGAGGGGGCGGGGTTAGGCCTGGTCGCAGTTCGCGCTGGTTTGAGGCCTTTTAAACTGGTTTGAGTTAAATTTAACTGGTTTGAGGCAAATTAAACGGTCTGAGATGATTTAAAGTGGCCTGAGGTGGTTTAAACTGGTTTGGGGTCATTTAAACTGGTTTGAGTTAAATTTAACTGGTTTGGAGCCTTTTAAACTGGTTTGCTGTGATTTAAACTGGTTTGGGCCTACTTAAACTGGTTCGGGGCAAATTTAAATTGCTTGTGGTAAATTAAAGTGGTTTGGGGTGATTTAAACTGGTGTGGGGCAAACTAAACTGATTTTGGCCCATTCAAACTGGGTTAATGTGATTTTAAGTGAATTAATGTGATTTAAAGTGGTGCCTCCCAGTCCAAAACAGTGTCCCCACTCTGGTTCCACCCCAGTTTGAACCAGTTTGACCCCAAATCCAAATGGTTTCTGACCCCATTATCCAATTTCCCCCCATTTTCACTCAATTTTCCCAATTTTTCCCATTTTCTCCCCCAATGTCCCCCCCCCATTTTTTCCCAATTCCCTCCCCACTTTCTCCCTATTTTTTCCCAATTTCCCCCCATTTTTTTCCCAATTTCCCCCCCATTTTTTCCAGTTTCCCCCAAATTTTTTCCCCATTTTTTTCCATTTTCCCCCCCATTTCCCCCATCCCCCGGGCCGCAGCATTTCCGTTGTTTTTTTGTTTTGTTAGAAAACCTTAAAAAAAACGAGATTTTTATTGAATTTTGGAAAAGAGCCCACGAGGGTCGGGGGGGGGGGGGGAGGGGAGGCCCCGGGGGGAGCCCCAAAATCGGGAGAATTCCCCCCAAAAAGGGGGAGCCCCCCCATAAATACAGAAACAACAAAAAAAAGGGAATTCCGGCGCCGTTTTGGGGCAGATTCGGGGAAATTCGGGGTCCCCCCGGCCCGGATTTGGGGGGAAATGCAGAAATTGGGAAAAAACCCCAAAATCCCGGGAAATGACCCCAAAAATCGGGGGGAGAACCCAAAATCCTGGGAAATGACCCCAAAAATTGGAGAGAAAACACAAAATCCTGGGAAATGACCCCAAAAATGGGAGGAAAATCCCGGAAATGTGGGAAATGACCCCAAAAAATCCAAAATCCTGGGAAATGACCCCAAAAATCAGAGGGGAAACCCAAAATCCTGGGAAATGACCAAAAAATGGTGGGAAACCCAAAATTCAGGGAAATTACCCCAAAAACTGTGGGAAAACACCCCAAAAGTTGGAGGGAAAATCCAAAACTGGGGGAAATTACCCCAAATATTGGTGGAAAAGACAAAATCCTGGGAAATTGCCCCAAAAATTGGAGGAAAATCTCAAAATTTTGGGAGAATACCGTGAAATCTGAGGAGCCCCAAAATCCCAGGAAATTGCCCCAAAATCTCACCCAAATTCCCCCAATTCTGACCGAAAAAACCCCAAATTTGGGAGGGTTGGAGGAACCCCAAAATCTGCGGGAATTGCCCCAAAATTCCAGAGGGAAAAAAAGAATTTCGGGGAGGGAAAAATGAATTAAAAACGGACAAAAAAAAAAAAAAAGATAAATGTGGGAAAAAAAACCCCAAAAATCGGGGAAAATTGGGAAAAACCCCAAAAGGGGGCGGGGCCAGGGCGGCAAGTCCCAAACTTGGGCATTTTCCACCAAAATTTGGGGTTTTTTTTCCCCCATGAAATTTGACATTTTTTCCCTCCCAAATTTGGGGTATTTCCCCTCAGATTTGGGTTCTTTTTCTCCCCAAATTTGGTTTTTTTTTTTCCCGTAAATTTGGGGATTTTTTCCCCCCAGGATTTTGGCGTTTTTGCCCTAAATTTGGGATTTTTTCCACGAAAGTTTCTTTTTTTCCCCCCTAATTTGATTTTTCCCCCAATTTTGGGGTTCTTTTTCTCAGAATTTTGGGACATTCTCCTCAGAATCTGAAATTTGGTTTTTTTTTGCCAAAGTTTTAGGGTTTTTCACCCCAAAATTTCCATTTTCCTCCCCAAAAATCTGGGATTTTGTTTTTCAGAATTTTGGGGGTTGTCCCCTGAATTTTGGGATTTTCACCCCAAAAATTCCATTTAACACCCAAAATTTCCATTTTCCCCCCCAAACGCGAGTGCGCTTCTTCCCAGATTTTTGGGATTTTATTCCCAAAAATTTGAGATTTTTTTCCCCCCCCAAATTTCTGGGATTTTTTTTTTTTTTTCCCAGAATTTTGGGTTGTTTTCCCCAAAACTTGAGATTATTTTTCCCCCCCAAAATTCCCATTTTGCCCCCCAAATTTGAGTCAGTTTTTCCCAGAATTTTGGGACAATTTCCCCCAAATTTTTGGGATAATTTCCCCCAATTTTTTGGGACAATTTCCCCAAATTTTTGGGGTATTTTCTCCCAGTTTTTTGGGACAATTTCCCCCAGATTTTCGGGATTTTTTTCTCCCACACATTTTGGGACAATTTCCCCCCAAATTTTTGGGGTGTTTTCCCCCAAATTTTTGGGACAATTTCCCCCAAATTTTGGGATAATTTTCCCCAAATTTTTGGGACAATTTCCCTAAATTTTGGGATAATTTTCCCCAAATTTTTGGGACAATTTCCCCCAAATTTTTGGGACAATTTCCCCCAAATTTCCGGGACAATTTCCCCCAAATTTTGGGGACAATTTCCCCCCAAATTTTCGGGATAATTTCCCCCAAATTTTTGGGACAATTTCCCCCAAATTTTCGGGGTATTTTCTCCCAATTTTTTGGGACAATTTCCCCCAAATTTTCAGGATAATTTCCCCCAAATTTTCGGGACAATTTCCTTTAAATATTCGGGATAATTTCCCCAAATTTACAGGATAATTTCCCCCAAATTTTTGGGATAAATTCCCCCAATATTTTGAGATATTTTCCCCAAATTTTTGGGACAATTTCGCCCAAATTTTCGGGACAATTTCCCCCAAATTTTCGGGGCGCTTTCCCCCCAAATTTCGGGGCGTTTTCCCCCCCTCCCCCCGCCGGGATTTTGGGGCGAAAAGCGGCGATTTCGGGGGCCGGGTGGGGGAGGGGCGGCGCCGCTACTTCCGCTTCTTCTTGGGGGGGTGGGGCCGGCCCCGCCCGGGGGGGCCCTTCCGCTTCCGGCCCCGCCCCCGCTCCTCCTCCTCCTCGTACTGCGACTCGCGGTCCGCTGGGGGAAAAAACGCGGGTTTTTGGTTAAAATTAGTATTTTTGCAATTTCTGCCGTTCGTAAGGGATTTCTGTGATTTTGTGGGGATTTCAGGGGTTCTGGGGGCTGAATTTGGGGGGTTTCGGGTGATTTTAGGGGTTTTGGGGTGAATTTGGGGGGGGATTGGTTGTGGCTCGTGCAGTCCGTTGGGGTGAGAAACGGAGATTTCGGTTTAAAATCGGCAATTCTTGTAATTTTTGCCACTTTTTAGGAGATTCGGGGGAGAATTTGCGTATTTTGGGGAGATTTGAGGGATTTTGAGTGAGTTTAGGGATTTTGAGTGAATTTGGGGGGGATTTGTTCTGGCTCTCGTGGTCCGCTGGGGGGAAAACTGAAAATTTTGGTAAAAATTAATATTTTTTGTAATTTTTATGGTTTGTGAGAGGATTTTGGGGGTTTGGAGCTGAATTTTGAAGGATTTTGGGTGCTTGAGGGTGAATTTGGGGTTTTTGGGGTGAAATCGGGGACTTTTGGGGTTTATTTTGGGGCAAATTTTGGTGGCTTTGGGGTGAGTTTGGAGTCTTGCATTTTTGGGGTGAAATCAGGAGTTTTTGGGTCAATTTTGGGTGGAACTTGGTTGTTTTTTGGGGTGAATTTGGAGTTTGGTGTTTCTGGGGTGAATTTGGGGGTTTTGGGGTTAATTTTGGGTGTTTTTGGGGGTGAATTCGGGGCGTGTTGTTTTTGGGGTGAATCCGGGGGATTTTGGGTCCGACCTTTGCGCGCCTCCTCCTCCAGCTCGTCCCAGTCCTTGCCGCTCTCCTCCTCCGAGCCCAGAGACTCCTTGGAGTATTCTGGGGGAAAACCACGGGGGAAAACGGGGAAAAACGAGAATAAACGGGGGAGAAATTGGGGGGGGGAAAACGGGAAAAAAATGGGGCAAAATGGGGAAAAAAAGGAAAATCGAGGAAATGGGGAAAAAAGAAGAAAATTGGGGAAAAAAAAGGGAAAATGAGAAAATTGGGGAAAATTGGGAAATGGGGAAAAAACGGGGAAAAAAACAGGGGGAAAAATGGGAAAATTGAAAAAAAGGAAGAAATGGGTAAAATGGGGGGAAAATTGGGAGAAAATCGAGGAAAAAAGTGGGAAAAAAAACGAGAAACAAATTATTAAGAAATGGGGGAAAAAAATGGGAAAAAATGGGAAAACCGTAAAAATGGGAAAAAATGGGGGAAAACCGGGGAGAAACGGGAAATGCAGAAAACATAAAAAATCAGAAAAATAAGAGAAAAACAAGGGATGGGAAAAAAACCCAGGAAAATGGGGAAAATTGCACCCAGATGAGCCCAAGCCTCCCAAAATCCCCGTTTTTAACCCCAAATCCCCGTTTTTAACCCCAAATCCCCATTTTTAACCCCAAATCCCCGTTTTTAACCCCAAATCCCCACTTTTAACCCCAAATCCCCATTTTTAACCCCAAATCCCCACTTTTTTCCCTTCTTTTCCCATTTTTCCCCATTTTTTCCCCATTTTCCCCCTCCAGGCGTGCCCAAGTGAACCCAACCCCCCCAAATCCCCGTTTTCCACCCCGAAATCCCCATTTTCCCCCCCCTTTTTTCGTTTTCTCCCCGTTTTCCCCGTTTTTCCCCGTTTTTCCCGTTTTCCCCCGTTTTCGCCCCGTTCCCGCACCCGACTCCTCGGCCTCGGAGGAGTAATCTTCGTCGCTGTCCTCCTCCTCCTCCTCGTCCTCCTCCGAGGGGTTGAACGTCTCGTCCTCCAGCTCCGACTCCGACTCGCCCGGCTCCGCCTCCGAGCCCTGCACCAAAATCCCCGCTTTTCACCCCAAAATGCACTTCCGCCAGAAATCCCCTTCATTAACCAAAAAATCCCGTTTTCTAACCAAAAATCCCCATTTTTAACCCAAAATCCCCCAGCTCCGACTCCGACTCGCCCGGCTCCGCCTCCGAGCCCTGCACCAAAATCCCCGCTTTTCACCCCAAAATACCCATCTTATCCAAAACCCCCATTTTTAATGAAAAAAGTTCTATTTTTTAACCAAAAAAATCCCAATTTTTAACCCAAAATCCCCAGCTCCGACTCGCCCAGCTCCGCCTCCGAGCCCTGCACCAAAATCCCCGGTTTTTACCCCAAAATCCCCGTTTTTATGCAAAACCCCCCACTTTTAACAAAAACGTCTCAATTTCTAACCCAAAATCCGCATTTTTACCCCAAAATCCCCAGCTCCGCCTCCGAGCCCTGCACAGGCGGGACCAGGTGAGGCCAAAACCCCCAAAATCCCCTTTTTTTATCCCAAAATCCATAATTCAACCAAAAATCCACATCTTTAAGCAAAAAATAAAAACCGCAACTTTTAACCAAAAATCCCCTTTTTTAACCCATTTTTTTTATATATTTCCCACCCAGGTGTGCCCAGGCAAGCCCAAAGCCCCAAAATCCCCATTTTTTACCCCAAAATCCCAATTTTTAACCAAACTCCCCCATTTTCTGCCTTTTTCCCCAATTTTTCCCCATTTTTTTTCCGCCCAGGTGTGCCCAGGTGTGCCCAGGTGTGTCCCACCCACCTCAGGTGTGGCCAGGTGAGCCCAAAGCCCCATTCTTACCCCAAAATCCCCATTTTTACCCCAAAATCCCCATTTTTACCCCAAAACCCCCAGTTTTCCCCCATTTTTCGCCGTTTTTTTCACCGATTTTCCCCGTTTTTTCACTGTTTTTTCCCCACCCAGGTGTGCCCAGGTGTGCCCAGGTCTCACCTCGCCCTCGGGCTCCAGGAAGCTCCACCCGCCCTCAGAGTGTGCCCAGGTGTGCCCAAACCCCCAAAATCCCCATTTTTAACCCATTTTTTCACCGTTTTTCCCCGTTTTTTCGCGGTTTTCCCCATCCAGGTGTGCCCAGGTGTGCCCATCCCAGGTGTGCCCCTCACCTCGCCCTCGGGCTCCCGGAAGCTCCTCCCACCCTTGGTGCCCAGGTGTGCCCAAACCCCCAAAATCCCCATTTTTAACCCATTTTTTCACCGTTTTTTCACCGATTTTCCCCGTTTTTTTTGCCCAGGTGTGCCCAGGTGTGCCCTCACCTCGCCCTCGGGCTCCAGGAAGCTCCACCCGCCCTCAGGGTGTGCCCAGGTGCGCCCAGACCCCCAAAATCCCCATTTTTAACCCGATTTTCGCCGTTTTTTTCACCGTTTTTTCCCCGTTTTTTTTCCCCACCCAGGTGTGCCCAGGTGTGCCCAGGTCTCACCTCGCCCTCGGGCTCCAGGAAGCTCCACCCGCCCTGCTCGAAGAAGCCCTCGGGGTCGTCCACGATGGTTTTCATGATCTTGGTCCAGTTGAGCGACTGCACGCCCTCCGTGTACTTGAGGTCGCACGAGCTGCAGGTGACGCAGGTGAGACCGCACAGGTGAGGCCACACAGGTGAGAAACAGAAAAAAAAATGAAATAAAACCTTAAAAAAAAAAAATCTGAAAAAAAATCTGGAAAAAAATCTGTTAAAAAACCCTAAAATAAGACGAAAAAATTCTCAAAAAAAATCTAAAAAATCTCACAGACAGGTGAGACAGGTGAGGTCACACAGGTGAGAAAAAGGAAATAAAATAAAATAAAGCCTTAAAAAAAAAAAAAAAAACAAAAAATCTGGAAAAAAATCTGTTAAAAAATGCTAAAATAAGCTGAAAAAATTCTCAAAAAAATCTAAAAAATCTCACGGACAGGTGAGACAGGTGAGACCACACAGGTGAGATCACACAGGTGAGAAAGAGAAAAAAAAAAATAAAACCTTTAAAAAACAAACAAACAAACAAAAAAAAAATCCCAAAAAATCTGAAAGAAATCTGAAAAAAATCTGAAAAAAATCTGAAAGAAATCTGAAAAACATCCCCAAAATCCCCCAAGCCCCAAACTGCCTGGATTTGGCCCCAAACCTCACTCGAGCCACTCCTAAAAAATTTTACAAAAATCCTGAAAAAATCTTAAGAAAAAAATCCATAAACAAATTAAAAAAAAAATGAAATAAAACATCAAAAAAAGCTTCAAAAAATCAGAACAAAGAAATCAGGAAAAATCTTTTAAAAAGCAAGAAAAAAAAATCCAAAACATTTCAAGAAAACAATCCGAAGAAAATTAAAAACAAAGTGAAATAAAACCTGAAAAAAAAGAAAACCTTAAAAAAATAAAAAAAAACTCTTTAAAAAATCCCCAAAAATTAAAAAAAAATCAGAAAAAAACCTAAAAAGAATCCCCAAAAACCTGAAAAAAATCTGAAAACATCCCAAAAAACCCTGAAAAAAATCTGAAAAAAATCCCAAAAAACCTGAGGAAAATCTGAAAAAAATCCCAAAAAACCTGAAAAAAATCCCAAAAAACCTGAAAAAAATCTGAAAAAAATCCCAAAAAACCTGAAAAAAATATGAAAAAAATCGCCAAAAACCCTGAAAAAAAATCTAAAAAAAACCCCAAAAAACCTGAAAAAAATCTGAAAACCTCCCCAAACCCCCCCGGCCCGAAATGCCCGGATCTGAGCGCGGATCTGAGCGCGGATCTCACTTGAGCCACTCCTTGATGGGGTCGAGCGAGGCCACGGGGATGGCGTTGATCATGGTCACCTTGCGCGCGTAGTCCTTGTAGACGATGACCAGGTCGAAGTTCTTCAGGTGGAACTGCACCCGCTCAAAGTGGATCAGCTCCACCTCGTCCAGGGTCACCACAAACGGGGGCTGGAAAATACACCTGGAGTTACCTGAGATACACCTGAGTTACACCTGAGTGTACCTGGATACACCTGGAGTAACCTGGGATACACCTGAGTTACCTACAGTCACCTATGGCACACCTGGGTGCACGCGCTCAAAGTGGATCAGCTCCACCTCGTCCAGCGTCACCACAAACGGGGGCTGGAAAATACACCTGGAGTTACCTGAGTTACCTGAGATACACCTGGGTGTACCTGGATACACCTGGAGTAACCTATGGTACACCTGAGTTACCTACAGTGACCATGGCACACCTGGGTGCACCCGCTCAAAGTGGATCAGCTCCACCTCGTCCAGGGTCACCACGAACGGGGGCTGGAAAATGTACCTGGAGTTACCTGAGATACACCTGAGATACACCTGAGTTACCTACAGTGACCTGGGATACACCTGAGTTACCTACAGTGACCCATGGCACACCTGGGTGCACGCGCTCAAAGTGGATCAGCTCCACCTCGTCCAGGGTGACCACAAACGGGGGCTGAAACACACCTGGAGTTACCTGAGATACACCTGAGATACACCTGAGTTACCTACAGTGACCTGGGATACACCTGAGTTACCTACAGTGACCTATGGCACACCTGGGTGCACGCGCTCAAAGTGGATCAGCTCCACCTCGTCCAGCGTCACCACAAACGGGGGCTGAAATACACCTGAGTTACCTGAGATACACCTGAGATACACCTGAGTATACCTGGATACACCTGAAGTAACCTATGGTACACCTGAGTTACCTACAGTGACCATGGCACACCTGGGTGCACGCGCTCAAAGTGGATCAGCTCCACCTCGTCCAGGGTGACCACAAATGGGGGCTGAAACACACCTGAGTTACACCTGAGATACACCTGGGTGTACCTGGATACACCTGAGATACACCTGAGTTACACCTGAGATACACCTGGGATACACCTGTCTGTCCGTGTGTCCGTACTCACCCACTCGGTGCAGTTACCAAGGTCACACCTGTCTGTCTCACCTGCCCATAACACACTTGTCTGTATCTCACCTGTATCTCACCTGTCCCTCACACACCTGTCCCACCTGTACTCACCCACTCGGTGCAGTTGACGAGGTCACACCTGTCCATATCTCACCCGTATCACACCTGTATCTCACCTGTATCTCACCTGTCCCACACCTGTCACACCTGTCTCACACCTGTCCCTATCTCACCTGTCCCACCTGTACTCACCCACTCAGTGCAGTTACCAAGGTCACACCTGTCCATATCACACCTGTATCTCACCTGTCCATATCTCACCTGTCTGTATAACACCTGTCTGTATCTCACCTGTATCTCACCTGTCCCTATCACACCTGTCCGTACTCACCCACTCGGTGCAGTTACCAAGGTCACACCTGTCACACCTGTCTGTCCGTCACCTGTCCCTAGCACACCTGTCCCTAGCACACCTGTCTCACACCTGTCCCTATCTCACCTGTCCCACACCTGTCGGTACTCACCCACTCGGTGCAGTTGACGAGGTCACACCTGTCTGTCACACCTGTATCACACCTGTCCCTATCTCACCTGTCCCTCACCTGTCCCACCTGTACTCACCCACTCGGTGCAGTTGCCGAGGTCACACCTGTCTGTATCACACCTATCCCTAGCACACCTGTCCCTATCACACCTGTCCCTCACCTGTCCATATCTCACCTGTCCATATCACACCGGTCTGTATCACACCTGTATCTCACCTGTCTGTATCTCACCTGTATCTCACCTGTCCCACACCTGTACTCACCCACTCGGTGCAGTTGACAAGGTCACACCTGTCCATATCTCACCCGTATCACACCTGTATCTCACCTGTCCCTATCACACCTGTATCTCACCTGTCCCTATCACACCTGTATCTCACCTGTATCTCACCTGTCCCACACCTGTCCCACCTGTACTCACCCACTCGGTGCAGTTGCCGAGGTCACACCTGTCCATATCTCACCCGTATCACACCTGTATCTCACCTGTATCTCACCTGTCTCACACCTGTCACACCTGTATCACACCTGTCCATATCTCACCTGTCTCCCACCTGTACTCACCCACTCAGTGCAGTTGACGAGGGCGCTGCTGGTGGGCTGCAGCAGGCAGGTGCTGCGGTACGGGGCGCCGTTGAACCTGGCGGACCCAAAACCGACGGAAATCAACCCAAAACGGGCAGGGACGCGAAACCGCCGAAAGCGGCCCCGAAACGCCCAGAAACCGACCCAGAAATGGCCCGGAAATCCCCAAAAAACGGCCCCAAAATGCCCAAAAGGGGCCCCAAAATCACCGGGAATGAACCCAAAATACAGAGCGACCCAAAGTCCGCAGGAACGGCCCCAAAATCTGGGAATGACCCAAAATACCCAGAAATTAACCCAAAATATGGAGTGAGCCAAAAGCCCAAAGAACGGCCCCAAAATCCCTGAAAACCCCTAAAAATGGCCCAGAAGTCCCCAAAAAACGGCCCCAAAATGCCCAAAAGTGGCCCCAAAATCACCGGGAATGAACCCAAAATCCAGAGGGACCCAAAATCCCCGAAAACGGCACCAAAATTGCCAGGATGGAACCCAAAATTGGTAATGAGCCAAAAGCCCAAAGAACGGCCCCAAAACCTCCAGGAATGGCCTCAAAAAATTCCCAAAAACAGCCCCAAAATCCCTGGGAACAAACCCAAAAACTGCAGTGATCCAGAATCCCTCAAAACGGCCCCAAAATCCCTCGAAATCCCAGTTTTTCCCATTTCCCCCTTTTTTCCCCCAATTATTTTCCCCATTTTTCCACCATTTTTTCCTCTTTTCCTCCCTTTTTGTGCCTCGCTTTCCCTCCCGTTTTTCCCCCACTTCTTCCCAGTTTTTCCCCATTTTTTTCCCCATTTTATCCCCATTTTTCACCGTTTTTTCCCCATTTTTTCCCCCATTTTTTCCCCGTTTTTCCCCTTTTTTCCCGTTTTCGCCGTTTTTCGGCCCAAACTCACCCCAGCTCCCGGAAGGGCACCTCGAACTCGAGCTCCTCCTTGGTCAGCGCCTCGACCTTCTCGATGAAGTTCTTGAAGGCCGTTTTCAGCTTGTGCCGCATCTCCCGCTCCATCTGCACCCAAAATTGCCCGAATTCACCCCAAAACTTGTGAGGTGCGGAGAGCAGCAAAAACCCCCCAAAAACCCCAAAAAATCCCATGGAAAACGGCCAGAAAACCCCAGAAAACACCCCAAAACCGGGGAAATTGCCCCAAGGAACATCTCCCGCTCTATCTGCCCCAAAATCGCCGGAATTCACCCCAAAAAATGCATCAGGTGTGGAGAGCAGCAAAAAACCCCAAAAAACCCCAAAAAACCCCACAAAAAATGGCCCAAAATCCCTGGAAATGGCCCCAAAAACAGCTCCCGCTCCATCCAGAACCCAAAGTCTGGGATATTACGAAAAAAAAAACACCCAGGAAATGGCCCAAAAATCCCGGATTTCACCCCAAAAATCCGTGAGGTGCGGGGAACGGCAAAAACCCCGGGAAAAACCAAAAACCCCAGAAATTGCCTTAAAAATCAGCAGGATGTGGGAAATGGCCAAAACCAGGGAAAAGGCCCCAAAAAATGCCCCAAAAAACAGGAAACCCTAAAAACTGTGGGAATTACCCCAAAAAATCCTCAAAAAACAAACTTTGGGCTTTAAAAAAAACATCAAAAACGCGAAGACGTTTTAAAAAACGTGAAAAAATTTAAACATAGCAAAAAAAATTTTAAAAACGTAAAAAAAACCTTCAATAACCATGAAAAAATATTTAAAAGCCTGAAAAAAAATTTCAAGAACTGTGAAAAACATTTAAAACAACGTGAAAAACAAAATTTTTAAAAAAATGTGATAAATAATTTTAAAAAGGGGAAAAATATTTTTAAAAATGTGAAAAGTAATATTCAAAAATGTAAAAAAAAATTCCTAAAAATGCAAAAAAATTTCAAATAAAATAATCTTAATAAAATGTGAGAAACGCTTTTAAAAAATGTGAAAAAAAATTCCTAAAAACGCGAAAAAAATTCAAATAAAATAATCTTTAAACAACGTGAAAAACAGTGCCAAAAAATGTGAAAAAAAATCCCTAAAAACGCGAAAAAATTTAAAATAAAATATTCGTTAAAAAATGTGAAAAGCACTGTTAAAAAATGTGAAAAAAAATTCCCAAAAATGCGAAAAAATTTCAAATAAAATAATCTTTAAAAAATGTGAAAAGCACTGTTAAAAAACGTGAAAAAAATTTCCTAAAAATGCGAAAAAATTTCAAATAAAATAATCTTTAAAAAACGTGAGAAACGCTTTTAAAAAATGTAAAAAAAAATTCCTAAAAATGCGAAAAAATTTCAAAAGAAATAATCTTTAAGAAACGTGAAAAGCACTGTTAAAAAATGCGAAAAAATATTCCCGAAAATGCGAAAAAATTTCAAATAAACTAATCTTTAAAAAACATGAAAAGCACTTTTAAAAAATGTGCAAAAAAATTCCCAAAAACGCGAAAAAAATTGCAAATAACGCGAAAAAACGATTAAAAAAAAGGTGAAAAACCCGCCGGGAGCGGCCCCGCAGCCCCAAACCCGCGGGGACCGAGCCCAAAACCCTGCGGGGCCCCAGAAAGGCTGGAAACGCCCCAAAACCGCGGAATTTTCCCAAACCCGCGGGAATTGAGCCCAAGCTCACCTGCTCGGCGTAGAGGTCGTCGCGGTCGTGCATGTGCTGGTGCTTGCCCAGGTCCGTGGTGATCTCGCCCACCTCGGTGTAGAACTGCACGTCCGTGTGCCGCTTCTTGCCGAACATGATGGCGTTCTGGGGCCGGAAACGCCGGGTTTGGGAAAAAACGGGAAAAAAACGGGAAATTCGGGGAAAAAAAACAAAAAAAATTGGGGAAAAAACCCCAAAAAATTGGGGAAAAAAACCCCTACGGAATTCCGGCCTGAAACCCCCAGGTTTGGAGCTAAAGCTGGAGGGTTTCCACCCAAAACTGGGCTGCGAATTGGGGGATTTTGGGAAAAACCCACGAAATTTGGGGGAAAAAACTCAAAATGTGGGAAAAAAACCCCTCCGAAATTCTGGCTTGAACTCCCCCAGTTTGGAGCCAAAAACGGGAGGGTTTCAACCCAAAGTTTCAGGCTATGAACGCAAGTTACCAAAACTGGGATCTAAATTAGGGATTTTGGGGGAAAAACCCTGAAATTTGGGGAAAAAACCCAAAAAATCTGGGGGAAAAACCCCGAAATTCTGGCTCTGAAATTCCCCAGTTCAGAGATAAAAACCAGAGGGTTTCAACCCAAAATTTCAGGGTTTGACCCCCGAGTAATCAAAATTGGGGTCTAAATTGGGGATTTTGGGGAAAAACCCCTGAAATTTGGGGAAAAAAAACCCCAAAATTTGGGTAAAAATCCAAAACTCCGTTTTTGATGGCAAATCCCAGGTTTGGAGCCAAAAACTGGAGGATTTCAACCCAAAATTTCAGGGTTTGACCCCAAGTTACCAAAATTGGGCTCCAAATTGGGGGTTTTGACCTAAAATTGGTGAATTTTGAGGAAAATTCACCCAGTTTTGGCCCCAAATCAGAGACCGAATCAGAAGTGTCAAAACTGAAAAGGTTTGCCCCAAAATGGGAGGGTTTGACCCAAACTTGTGGGGTTTTAACAGAAACTGGAAATATCTGACCCAAATCAGGGAGTTTGCCCCAAAATCCGAGGATTTCTACCCAGAATTGTGGAGTTTTATCAAACACCGCAGGTATTTACCCAAAATGGGGGATTTGCCCAAAATCCCAGGATTTAAACCAAAAAATGCAGAGTTTTACCAAAAACTGCGGGTGCTCAACCCAAACTGGTGAATTTGCCCAAAATCCCAGGATTTAAACCAAAAAATGCAGAATTTTACTAAAAACAGCGGGTGCTCAACCCAAACTGGTGAATTTGCCCAAAATCCCCAGATTTAAACCAAAAAATGCAGAGTTTTACTGAAAACTGAGGGTGCTCCACCCAAACTGGTGAATTTGCCCAAAATCCCAGGATTTAAACCAAAAAATGCAGAATTTTACTAAAAACTGAGGGTGCTCCACCCAAACTGGTGAATTTGCCCAAAATCCCCAGATTTAAACCAAAAAATGCAGAGTTTTACTGAAAACTGAGGGTGCTCCACCCAAACTGGTGAATTTGCCCAAAATCCCAGGATTTAAACCAAAAAATGCAGAATTTTGCTAAAAACTGCGGGTGCTCAACCCAAACCGGTGAATTTGCCCAAAATCCCCGGATTTCCCCCCAAAACGCCCTCACACCCCCACGTCTGACCCCACCCAGGAGCCGCCCCAACCCCCAAAGTTCCCTCCCCAAAATCCCGAGGTTTTGCCCCAAACCCGGGGGGGTTTCGCAGCGAATCCCGGATTTTGCCCAAAACCGGCGTTTTTTGGCCCAGACCTTGAGGTGGAAGTGCAGCACGATGATCATCTCGCCGTCGCAGGGCTGGAACACGGCGTGCTTGATGTTGTTGTACAGGATGTCCACCTTGTCCCCCCGCACCGACGTGAAGCGGAACCCTGGGCGCCCAAAAACGCCGGAATTCAGCCCAAAACTCACACGGGATCGAAACCCGCGAGAACGCCCCGAAATCCACCCAAAAACCCGCGGAATTCAGCCCAAAACTCGCGGCAGCGGCAAACACGGGGGAACTGCCCCAAAACCCGCCCAAAAACTCGCAGGAGCCGCCCCAAAATCCGCAGATTTCGGCCCAAAATTCGGGGGGTGAGAAATTCGTGAGAGCGCCCCGAAATCCACCCCAAAATCCAGGGAAACCACCCCAAAATCTGCGGAACTCAGCCCAAAAATCACGGGAAACCAAAATACAGGGAAACAGGCCCAAAACCCACCCCAAAATCCGTGGGTTTCTCCCCAAAATTCCTGGGAACCACCCCAAAATCCGCAGGAACCCAAAATCCAGGGAAATGGCCCCAAAATCCACCCCAAAAGCCACAAAAATTTCCCCAGAATCCAAGGAATTCAGCCCAGAATCCACGGAATTCACCCCAAAATTAATGGGAACCCAAAATCCACAGGAACCGCCCCGAAGTCCACTGAAACCACCCCAAAATCCGCTGGATTCACCCCAAAATTCAGGGGGACTCGAAAATCACGGAGATCGCCCCAAAATCCACAAAAATCACCCCAAAATCCACGGACTTCAGGCCAAAATTGGTGGGAATCCAAAATCCACAGGAACTGCCCCAAAATCCACCCCAAAATCCATGGGAACCATCCCAAAACTTATGGGAACCCAAAATCTGTGGAAATCCCACCAAAATCCACAGAGAGCACTCAAAACCCAGGGAAAGCGCCCCAAAATCCACAGGGACCCGAAAAACAGTGAGGAATCCCAAAAAAGGTCAAAGAAACCCCAAAAAACGTTAAAGAGCCCCAAAAAAGCGCTGAGGAACATCAAGAGAACCTTGAGGAACTTCAGAAGAACCTCGAGGAACCCCCAAAAACCCTTGGAGAACCCCTCAAAACCTTTAGAGGACCCCAAAACACATCACAGAAACCCCAAAAAACATTAAAGAGCCCCAAAAGAACCTTGAGGAACATCAAAAGAACCTTGAGGAACCTCAGAAGAACCTCGAGGAACCTCCAAAAACCCTTGGAGAACCCCTCAAAACCTTTGGAGGACCCCAAAACACAGCACAGAAACCCCAAAAAACATCAAAGAGCCCCAAAAAAGTGTTGAGGAACACCAAAAGAACCTTGAGGAACTTCAGAAGAACCTCGAGGAACCCCCAAAAACCCTTAGAGAACCCCTCAAAACCTTTCGAGGACCCCAAAACACATCACAGAAACCCCAAAAAACATTAAAGAGCCCCAAAAGAACCTTGAGGAACCTCAAAAGAACCTTGAGGAACCTCAGAAGAACCTTGAGGAACTTCAGAAGAACCTCGAGGAACCCCCTAAAACCCTTGAAAAATCCCTAAAAAACCCCAAAGAACCCCAAAACGCCCCCACAGGACCCCGTAACTCCCATCTGCCGTCCCCGGATTTGGGGATTTTGGGTCATTTTGGGCCGTTTTGGCCGTTTTTGGTGGTCACCGTTGACGTGGGCCTCCAGCGCGCCCTGCATGCGCTTCTGCGCGATGTTGGGCCGGATGTAGAGGTCCTTGAGCTTGGGGTTGCTGCGGTTCAGGTTGATGACCAGCGAGTCCTGCTTGACGATGCCCTGCGGACGCGGAGTGACCGCTGAGTGACCACTGGGTGACCACTCAATGATCATTCATTGACCGCTCAACTCTTGTTCACTGACCACTCATTGACCACTCAATGTCCACCCAACGTCCACCCCGTGGTCACTGACCGCTCGGTGACCACTGACCACTCCATGGTCACTGAGCACTCCATGGTCACTCAATGGGCAAGGAACGCTCCATGAACTTCTGGTGACCGCTGAATGACCACTGAATGACCACTCAATGATCACTGACCACCCAATGACCACTCAATAACCACTGACCACTGACTGACCACTCAGTGACCACTGACTGACCACTCAATAACCACTGACTGACCACTCAAGGACCACTGACTGACCACTCAGTGACCACTGACTGACCACTCAGTGACCACTGACTGACCACTCAGTGACCATCTAATGTCCACTCATTGCCTACTGGCCACTCACTGACCACTGGCCACTCATTCACCACTCACTGACCACTGACTGACCACTCACTGACCATTCACTGACCACTCACTGTCCACTCAATGTCCACCCAATGTCCACTCGATGATCTTCCATTGACTGCTCACCCAATGTCCACCCGATGTCTACTCACTGACCACTGACTGACCACTCACTGGCCACTCACTGTCCACTCAATGACCACCGAATGTCCACTCATCGGCCACTCAATGATCATTGACCACTCAATGTCCACTCACTGTCCACTCAATGACCACTCACTGACCACTTATTGACCAGTCAATGATCTTCCACTGACCGCTCACCCAATGTCCACCCAATGTCCACTGACCACTGACTGACCACTCAGTGACCATCCAGTGACCATCCAGTGACCATTCACTGACCACTCACTGACCACTCAATGTCCACCCAAAACCAACCCAATGTCCACTCAATGATCTTCCATTGACCACTCACCATCTACTCAATGTCCACTCACTGACCACTCACTGACCATCCAATGACCGCTCACTGACCACTCAATGTCCACCCAACAATCGCTCAACATCCACTGACCGCTCAACGCTCCCTCATTGACCAACCCATCTCCACTCCATGTCCACTCACTGACCACTGACCCTGACTGACCCCTGACTGACCACTGACTGACCACTGACCATGACTGACCACTGACCGTGACTGACCCCTGACTGACCACTGACCATGACTGACCATGACTGACCACAGGGTGACCACTGGGTGACCACAGGGTGACCACTGACCTCCTTCTCCTTCTCCTCGGCCTCGCGGGTCTTGTAGCGCTTCTGCACCTCCTTGATGATGCGGAACCACTGACCCTGACTGACCACTAACCACTGACCATGACTGACCGTGACTGACCACAGAGTGACCACAGGGTGACCACAGGGTGACCACTGAGTGACCACTGACCTCCTTCTCCTTCTCCTCGGCCTCGCGGGTCTTGTAGCGCTTCTGCACCTCCTTGATGATGCGGAACGCGTTCTGCAGGTTGGACGCCGGCACCGTCGACTCCCCCGGCGGCTTCAGGTTGGACGCGCGGTACGTGCTGGGGAGAGTGACCGCCGAGTGACCACTGAGTGACCACTGAGTGACCGCCGAGTGACCGCCGAGTGACCACCGAGTGACCGCCGAGTGACCGCTCACTGACCGCCGCCCGCTCTTCCCCGTCTCGCCCCAAAAAACACCAAAGAAGCCTCAAAAAACATCGAGGAACCTCAAAGGAACCTTGAGGAACTTGAGGAGAACCTTGAGGAACCTCCAAAGATCGTTCAAAAAACGTTGGAGAACCCCAAAAAAACCTCAAAAGACCCCAAGAAACGTCAAAGAAGCCTCAAAAATTGTTGAGGAGCCTCAAAGGAACCTTGAGGAACTTAAGGAGAACCTCGAGGAACCTCCAAAGATCGTCCAAAAAATGTTGGAGAACCCCAAAAGACCTCAAAAGACCTCAAGAAATGTCAAAGAAGCCTCAAAAAACGTTGAGGAACCCCAGGAGAACCTTAAAGAATTTCAGGAGAACCTTGAGGAACCTCCAGAACCCTTTGAAGAACCCCCAAAAAACCTTGACGGACTTCAGAAGAACCTTGAGGAACCTCCGAAAACCCTTTAGGAACCCCAAAAAAACTTCAGAGAACCCTCAAAAAACCTTGAGGAACTTCAAAAGAACTCTCAGGAACTTCAGGAGAACCTCGAGGAACCTCCGAAAACAAGTGAAAAAGCCTTGAAAAACCCCAAAAAATGTCACAGAACCCCACAAAACCCTTGAGGAACCTCAGAAAAACCTCAAAGAACCTCCCAAAAAACGCTGAGGAACCTCAGGAGAACATTGAGGAACCTCCAATCATTGTTGAAGAACCCTCAAAACCCCAAAGAAGGTCAAAGAAACCCCAAAAAATGTCAAAGAACCCCAAAAGAACCTTGAGGAACCCCAGAAAAACCTTGAGGAACTTCGGGAGAACCTCGAGAAACCTCCAAAAACCCTTGAAGAACCCCTCAAAACCTTTAGAGGGCCCCAAAACACGTCAAAGAAACCCCAAAAAACGTTAAAGAGCCCCAAAAGAACCTTGAGGAACCCCAAAAGAACCTTGAGGAACTTCAGAAGAACCTCGAGGAACCTCCCAAAAACCGCCAAGGAACCTCAGGAGAACACTCACATCTCCTTGACGAAGGTGGCCTCGGGGTTGGGGAAGATGTTGCCCTCGTTGCGGCCCAGGGCGCTGCCCGGGCAGAAGAAGTTGATGCGCAGGTACGTGTAGTCGCCCTCCACCGACATGCTGATGTTCTGGGGACAGACGGGGATTTGGGGTGAGAAACGGCGATTTTGGGGAAAAACGGGGATTTGGGGTGAGAAATGGCGATTTTGGGGCTGGGAACCCAAACCCGCCTAAAATGGAGGTCACAACCTCGTCCAGGTGTGGTCGGACCCCAAAATCGCCTAAAATGGGGTGGTGGGACCCCAAAATCACATCCAGGAGTGGTGGGACCCCAAAATCACCTAAAATGAGGCGGTGGGACCCCAAAATCACCTAAAATGGGGTGGTGGGACCCCAAAATCACGTCCAGGTGTGGTGGGACCCCAAAATCGCCTAAAATGGGGCGGTGGGACCCCAAAATCACCTAAAATGGGGTGGTGGGACCCCAGAATCACGTCCAGGTGTGGTGGGACCCCAAAATCACATCCAGGGGTGGTGGGACCCCAAAATCACCTAAAACCGCGTTGGAGACCCCAAAACGAAATTTTGGTCTTTTCTTCCGAACATCTTGGCCTGAATTTTCTTAAAATTTTGACATTTTTTGGATCGGTTTTGGGTTTTTTTTGGGGAAGTTCGGCATTTCTGAGGCAGATTTTGTGATTTTTAAGCATTTGTGGCATTAGAAATCAATTTTAGGTTTTTTCGAGCACTTTTAGTGTTTCTGGGGCCAATTTTGGGGATTTTTCTGCTGATTTTTGAGCTCCCCCTCCACCTCATCCATTCCCCATCCCCATTTTCCCATTTTCACCCTCCTGCCCAATTTCTGAGGCAAATTCCACGGATTTTGGGGTTTTCGAGCACTTTCAGCGTTTCTGTGGTTTTTTATATCAATTTGGGGTTTTTTGGGTCAATTTTAGGCTTTTTTATGTCCATTTTAAGTTTCCCTTCCACCTTATCCATTTCTAACCCCATTTTTTCCCCATCCCCATTTTGGGTTGAATTCCGTGGATTTTGGGTTTTTTGAGCATTTTTAGTGCACAATTTGCCTTTCGTTCCTACCTCATCCATTTCCCCATTTTTTGCCCCATTTTTTCCCCATTTTTATCCCCCGTTTCCACCCCGTTTTTGCCTTCCCCAATTTTTGGGTCAAATTCCGTGGATTTTGGGATCTTTGGAGCATTTCTTAGCATCCATTTTGGCCTCTCCTTCTACCCCACCCATCTCCCTATTATTTCCCCATTTCATCACATTTTTTCCCCATTTTTTCGCCCCGCTTCCACCCCAATTTCTCCCACCCCCATTTTGGGGTGAATTCGGTGGATTTTGGGTTTTTTGAGCGTTTCTACTGCCAATTTTGCCTTTCCTTCCCACCTCACCCATCTCCCCGTTATTTCCCCATTTTCCCACATTTTTTCCCCCATTTTTTCCCCGTTTTTTCCCCCGTTTTTTCCCCGTCCCCGTTTTGGGGCGAATTCCGGGGGTTTTGGGTGCGACCTTGATGGTGGCGATGTGGAAGGGCGTGGCGATGCCGAACACGGGCATGATGACGCTCTCGTACTTCTTGTCGATGTAGATCTTCATCTCGCGCACGTGCGGCTCCTTGGGCAGCAGCGCCGCGCTCTTGTACGAAACGTTCGACTTCCGGGCCCTGAAATGGGGTGAAAAACCGGGATTTTGGTAAAAACACTGATTTATGGTGTTTGGGGGCAAAAACAGGGGTTTGGGTCAATAAAAATGAGATTCATTGGGAACAAGAGGCTCCTTGGGCAGCAGCGCCGCGCTCTTGTACGAAACGTTCGACTTCCAAGCGCTGGTTTGGGGTGAAAAACCGGGATTTTGGTAAAAAACGGAGTTTGGGGTAAAAAACCAGGAGTTTGGTACAACGGGGATTGGGAAAAATGAGACTGATTGGGAACAAGGGGCTCCTTGGGCAGCAGCGCTGCGCTCTTGTACGACACGTTCGACTTCCGGGCCCTGAAATGGGGTGAAAAACCGGGATTTTGGTGAAAAACCGGGATTTTGGTAAAAAACCGAGTTTAGGGAGGAATTTGAGGCAGAAATCAGGGCAGGAATTGGGGCAAGAACGGGGGGAATTGGGGCACAAAGCCAGGTGGGAACTGGGGCAGAAACTGGGGAAAGAACGGGGAGATTTGGAGCTCAAACCAGGGCGGGAATTGGGGCAAAATCTGGGGGATTTGGGGCACGAAACCGGGCAGGAACCGGGGCAGGAAAAGGGGAATTTGGGGCAAAAACCAGGCCGGGAATTGGGGCGAGAACGGGGGGAATTGGGACAGGAATCGGGGCAGGGATCGGGTCAGAAATCGGGGTAGAAATTGGGGCAAAAAGAGGGGAATTTGGGGCGAAAATCAGGGCGCGAATTGGGTCAAAAAGAGAGGAAATCGGGTCAGAAATCAGCGCCCAAAGGGGTCAGAACCAGAACCAGGAGCCCTGCCCAGAACCGAGGACGATTTTGGGGTGAATTCTCCCACGTTTGGGCCGGATTTCCCCGTTTTGGGGTTCGAGCCCTGTTTTGGGGCGGACTCTCTCACTTTTGGGTCTGCTGCTCGCCCCGCTGCTCCGTCAGGCGCCGCCGCGCGTCCTCGTTCAGCTGCGTGGCCAATTCCTTCTGGTGGGCGCGGCGCTTCTCCTCGGCCGTCAGCTCGTTCTGGGCATCGGGGGGATTTTGGGTCATTTTGGGGCGTTTTGGGGCATTTTGGGAAATTTCGGGATTTTTTACGGCTTTTTTTCTGGGATTTTTCGGGAATTATTCGGGATTTTTTGACATTTTTCTTTAAATTTTTGGGGGTTTTTTTTGCTATTTTTGGGGTATTTTTGTGGCTGTGCTCACTCGTGGTTATTTTGGGTCAGTTTGGGCAATTTTAGGGCTTTTTTGAGATTTTTGTTTTGCATTTTTGGGGGTGTTTCTGGCACAATTTGGGATAATTTTCACGTTTTTGCGGATTTTTTTGGAGGATTTCTGGGGTTGTGGTCGCTCAGTGGTCAAGTGGTCACTCGTGGCCATTTTGGGGCATTTTAGGATTTTTTATGGCTTTTTTTGGGATTTTTTTAAAATATTTTTGGGGATTTTGTACGGCTTTTTGGGGGATTTTTAAAAAATTTTTGAGGGATTTCTAACGGCTTTTTTTGGGTTTTTTTACATTTTCGGGCGGTTTTTTTTTGACATTTTTAGGGTATTTTTGGGATTGTGGTCACTCAGGGTCATTTAAGGAAATTTTGGGAAATTTGAGAATTTTTTACGGCTTTTTTTGGGATTATTTTTGGCACTTTTTGGGATTTTTTGAAGTTTTTTTTAATTTTTGAGGGATTTTTTTGCATTTTCTGGGGTAATTTTGGGGTTGGGGTCACTCAGCGGTCAATGGTCACTCAGGGGTCACTCAGGGTCATTTTTTGGCCAATTTTGGGGTTTTTTGGGGGGATTTTTTGGGACATTTCTGGGGATTTTTGGGGTGGTCACTCGGGGTCATTTTGGGTCTTTTTTAGGGCTTTTTTTGTTTTTTTTTTTTACATTTTTGGGTATTTTTGGGGCTGTGATCACTCAGTGGTCACTTGTGGTTATTTTTTAGCCATTTCTGGGGGGATTTTTTGGGTTTTTTTTTGCATTTTTGGGTCAGTGGTCAGTGTGGTCACTCAGTGGTCACTCGTGGTCATTTTTGGGGTAATTTTTAGGGTGATTTTTTTTGGGATTTTTGGGGGATTTTTTGGGATTTTTGGGTCGGTGGTCCCTAATGGTCAGTGATGGTCACTCAGTGGTCACTCAGGGTCACTCAGTGGTCACTCGTGGTCATTTCTGGGGTAATTTTTTGGCCAATTTAGGGTTTTTGGGGAATTTTTCTGGGGATTTTTTGGGTGATTTTTGGGTGATTTTCTGGGATTTTTGGGTCGGTGGTCCCTAACGGTCACTGTGGTCACTCAGTGGTCACTCAGTGGTCACTTGTGGTCATTTCTGGGGTAAATTTTTGGCCAATTTAGGGTTTTTGGGGGATTTCTTTGGGGATTTTTGGGGGATTTTTGGGTCGGTGGTCCCTAATGGTCACTGTGGTCACTCAGTGGTCACTCGTGGTCATTTTCGGGGTAATTTTTAGCGTGTTTTTTTGGGTGATTTTTTGGGATTTTTGGGTCGGTGGTCCCTAACGGTCAGTGACGGTCACTCAGTGGTCACTTGTGGTCATTTTTGGGGTAAATTTTTGGCCAATTTAGTGTTTTTGGGGGATTTTTTTGGGGATTTTTTGGGATTTTTGGGTCGATGGTCCCTAATGGTCAGTGATGGTCACTGTGGTCACTCAGTGGTCACTCAGGGTCACTCAGTGGTCACTCGTGGTCATTTTTGGGGTAATTTTTTGGCCAATTTAGTGTTTTCAGGGGATTTTTCTGGGGATTTTTTGGGGGATTTTTGGGTGATTTTCTGGGATTTTTGGGTCGGTGGTCCCTGATGGTCACTGTGGTCACTCGGTGGTCACTCGGTGGTCACTCGCGGTCACTCACCCGCGTCCTCTCGGTCAGCAGCGCGGCGCGGGAGCTCCGGCCCAGCAGATCCTCGGCCGCGTCCTTGTCCGGCTCCTCCTCGTCCTCGTCCTCATTCTGGGGACAGAAACGGCCAATTTGGGAAAATTCCCAAAATCCTGAACTCCCAAAATCCCAAATTCCCCCAATCCCCAAATTCTGAAACCCCAAATGCCAAATCCCCACATTCCCAAACCTAAAAATCCAAAAGTCTCCAAAATCCAAAAAGAATCCCAAAATTAAAAAATTCCCAAAATCCCAATTCCCAGAATCCCAAAACTTTAAATCCCCCAAATCCCCAAATATCTAAAATCTCTAAAATCACCAAATTTTAAATTGCTAAATCCCAAATCCCAATCTCCAAAATCCTCAAAATGCCCAAAATCCCCAAATCCTCCACCAAGCATTCTAAAATTCCCCAAAATCCCCCAAATCCCCAAAATTCCAAAATCCCCAAATCCTCAAAATCCCCAAATCCCTGAATCTCCAAAATCCCCAAAATTCCTGAAATTCCCCAAATCCCCAAGCCCATAAAAATCCCAAAACCCCAAAATCCCAACATGAGCAAAACCCCCAAATTCTGGGAAAATCCCCTCAAAATGACCCAAACCCCCAAATTCTGATAAACCCACACGAAATGACCCAAAATCCCAAAATGACCAAAGGCCCCAAAATGAATCACAACCCCAAAAATTCAAAAGAATCCCAAATTTTAACAAACCCCCCAAAATGCCCCAAACCCCCGCACTCTGTAGCCCCTCCCCCCAGGGGTTATTTCAGGTTTTTGGTTTTTGCCCAAAAACCCCGGGTCTGCCCCCAATCCGGGCCCACCTTGAGGAAGATGCCGACGTTCTTCACCTTCTTCTTCACCGACGTCAGCACCACGGCCGGGCCGTCCTGAGCGCGGCACGCGATTGGTCAGGAAACGGCACCGAGCGACGCGATTGGTCAGAAAACGGCACCGAGCGACGGGATTGGTCAGATTTGGAAAAGGAGGGATGGGATTGGTCGATACGCGGAGACGCGGGATTGGTCAAATTTGGGACACGCCATTGGTCAGGAGAGAGCGACGGGGACACCTCATTGGTCAGGAGAGGGACATGGAGACGCCGGATTGGTCAGAAAAATGGGCGCGGATAATGTGATTGGTCAATACACGGAGACACGGGATTGGTCAGGATTGGGACACGGGGACACGCCATTGGACAGGAGAGGGACACCGGGACACCCCATTGGTCAGAAAAACGGGCACAAGCTACGGGATTGGTTGGGAGAAGAAGCAGGAGGGACGGGATTGGTCGGTTCGGGTGTGACTCCTGCTGTGATTGGCCGGTGCAATTGTGGGTCCTGCTGTGATTGGCCAGTGCAATTGTGGGTCCTGCTGTGATTGGCCGGTGCAATTGCTACTCCGCTGTGATTGGCCAGTGCAATTGTGGGTCCTGCTGTGATTGGCCAGCCTTAACGTGAGCCCCGCTGCGGTTGGTGGATGCCGGGCTGTGAGGCACGCTGCGATTGGCCGGCGTAGCTGTGAGCCCCGCTGCGATTGGCAGGCGTGCGAGTCTATCCCTGCGCTGCGATTGGTCAGTTTAGGAGGCCACACCCACCTCGTCCACCATGACGGTGTCCCCCAGGAAGAGCGCGTGGCTGTGATTGGTCAGTGTGTGTGTGACTGGCGGGTGTGTGGGCGTGTCCCCGTGCTGCGATTGGCTAATTCAGGCCACACCCACCTCGTCCACCATGACGGTGTCGCCCAGGAAGAGCGCGTAGCTCCGCTCCTCGGGGCGCTTCGCCTCGCGGTTGGGCAGCTCGGAGAGCCCCACGTTCACGCTGAACACCATGCCTGGTTTGGGGTGAAAACACGGGAAATCGGTTAAAATCACGATAATGGGGAAAAACAGGGAAAAAACCCCCAAAAATTGGGGGAAAAATTGGGGAAAAATGCGGTTGGGCAGCTCGGAGAGCCCCACGTTCACGCTGAACACCATCCCTGGGTTGGGGTGAAAACACGGGAAATCGGTTAAAACCATGATAATGAGGAAAAACAGGGAAAAAAACCCCAAAAATTGGGGTAAAAATTGGGGAAAAATTGGGGAAAACCGCGGTTGGGCAGCTCTGAGAGCCCCACGTTCACGCTGAACACCATGCCTGGATTGGGGTGAAAACACGGGAAATTGGTTTAAAATAACGAATATGGGAAAAACAAGGGAAAAACCAAAAAATATCGGGTAAAATCGATGGGGAATTGGTTAAAATAACAAAAATGAGGAAGGCAGCTCCAGAGCCCCACGGTCACGCTGAAAACCATGCCTGGATTGGGGTGAAAACAGAGCAAATTCATAAAAATCATAATAATGGGGAAAACAACAAGAAAAATGGGGGAAAAAACGTGGCAAATCAGTTAAAATCCGAAAAATGGGAAAAAAATTTTAAAAACGTGAAACAGAAGCGGGAAAAACGGGGGAAGAAGGCGGAACTGAGGAATTTTGGGGTGTAAATCAGGGATTTTGGGACAAAAAGCAGATTTTGAGGTCAGGCGGGTAAATTTGGGGCGGAACAGGTGAAATTTGGGGTGAAAAAGGCAAATTTAGGGGTGAAAATCAGGGATTTTGGGGTGAAAATCGGGGATTTTGGGGCGGAACAGGTGAATTTTGGGGCGGAACCCGGGGATTTTTGGACACAGACCGGACTCTGGGGTGTGCCAGGTTTTGGGGTGAAACGCGGGGGTTTTGGGGTCTCTCACCCTTGCGCAGGCGCTGCTGGTTCTTGCTGTTGATGACCAGGGAGCCCTCGCGGAACTCGATGCCCATGGCGAACCTGCGACCCCAGAGTGACCCCACGGTGACCCCACGGTGACCCCAATGACCCCAGGGTGACCCCAGACCCAAAATCCCCGTGTTTTACCCTGTGACCCCAGAACGACCCAAATTTCCCAATTTCCCCGTTTTTTACCCCAGATTTTTGGTGATCCTGCCCAGGATGACCCCATGACCCCACAATAACCCCAAATTTCCCAAAATCGTCTTTTTTTACCCCAGGTTTTTGGTGATCTTGCCCAGCAGCTCCGGGCGCTGCTTCTTCACCACGTCCATGACGGCGCCGTACACGTCACACAGCCGGGCGCCTAACGGGGTCACACAGGGGTCAGGGGTCAGTCAGGGTCAGGGGTCAGTCACTGAGGGGCACACACGTCACACAGCCGGGCGCCTAACGGGGTCACACAGGGGTCAGGGGTCACACAGGGGTCACACAGGGGTCACACAGGGGTCAGGGGTCAGTCAGGGTCAGGGGTCAGTCACTGAGGGGCACACACGTCACACAGCCTGGCGCCTAACGGGGTCACACAGGGGTCACACAGGGGTCACACAGGGGTCACACAGGGGTCAGGGGTCAGTCACTGAGGGGCAAACACGTCACACAGCCGGGCGCCTAACGGGGTCACACAGGGGTCAGGGGTCACACAGGGGTCACACAGGGGTCAGGGGTCAGTCACTGAGGGGCACACACGTCACACAGCCAGGTGCCTAAACGGGGTCAGAGGTCACACAGGGGTCACACAAGGGTCAGCCAGGGGTCACTCAATGGTCACTGCCAGTGGTCACTATGGTCACTCAAGGGTCACTTGATGGTCAGTGCTCAGTCAGTGGTCACTGTGGTCACTCAGTGGTCACTCAGAGATCACTCAGTGGTCACTGTGGTCACTCAGTGGTCACTCAATGGTCACTGTCAGTGGCCACTAAGGTCACTTAATGGTCACTCAATGGTCAGTCAGTGGTCACTGTGGTCAGTCAGTGGTCACCCAGTGGTCACTCTGATCACTGTGGTCACTCAGGGGTCACTTTAGGGTCACTATGGGATGGTTTGGGGTCAGTCCCTACGGGTCAGTCATTGATCAGTGGTCACTATGGTCACTCTGCGGTCACTGTGGTGGGTCAGGGGTCACTGTGGTCACTCTGTGGTCACTCAGTGGTCACTCAGTGGTCACTCACCGTGCCTCAGCTCCCTCAGCAGCACCTCCTGGAGGGTCAATAAGAACCCGTAGTGGTCCTGCATGTCCTGCGAGGGGTCAGCCCCTACGGGTCAGTGGTCACTCTGTGGTCACTGCGGTGGGTCAGTGGTCACTGTGGTGGGTCAGTGGTCACTCTGTGGTCACTCTGTGGTCACTCAGTAGTCACTCACCATGCCGTAACTCTCTCAGCAGCACCTCCTGGAGGGTCAATAAGAACCCGTAGTGGTCCTGCATGTCCTGCGAGGGGTCAGTCCCTACGGGTCAGTGGTCACTCTATGGTCACTGTGGTCACTCTGTGGTCACTCTGTGGTCACTCAGTGGTCACTCACCATGCCGTAACTCTCTCAGCAGCACCTCCTGAAGGGTCAATAAGAACCCGTAGTGGTCCTGCATGTCCTGCGAGGGGTCGACCATGAGGGTCCGCACCAGGTTGGAGCAGTAGGACTTGTAGCGGATGCCCATGGAGCAGGTGATGGCCCCAAAGTGCATGTGGGACTTGTCGCTGTGAAATTGGGGTGAAAAACGAGAAATCTGGTTAAAATTGGGGAAAATGGGAAAAAAATGGGGTAAAAATCGGTGAAAAAATGGGGAAAAAAATGGGGAAAATGGGAAAAATAGGGGGGAAAACAGGGTCAGGAACGGAGCAGGTGACGGCCCCAAAGTGCATGTGGGACTTGCCACTGCCAAAGAACGGGGTGAAAAATGGGGAAAATGGTTAAAGTACTGAAAAAAATAAAAAAAAAGGGGCGAAAATCAGTGAAAAAATGGGGAAAATGGGGAAAATAGGGGGATAATGTAACAGTGATTTTTAATGAATTTTCAGGGATTTTTTGGCTGAATTATTTGCTGATTTCTGTGATTTTTGGTATGTTTGTATTTTGAGTTAAATTAACCCAATTTTGGTGCAGTTTTCGTACCTGACCACGCTGGATTTGAGGTTGCAGTTGCCCCCGCTCTGGATGATTGATCAGTGAATTTTTTGAGATTTTTTTGGCCAATTTTTGAGGGATTTTTTTGCAGATTTGGGGGTTTTTATGGATTTGTTAATTTTGGGTTAAATTCCCGGGATTTTGGGTACCTGACCACGCTGAATTTGAGGTTGCAGTTGCCGCCTCTCTGGATGATGGGCGGGTGATTTTCCTGGGATTTTTTTGGTTATTTTTGACAGATTTTCTTGCCGATTTTGGGGTTTTTGCGGATTTGTCGATTTTGGGTCAAATTCCCGGGATTTTGGGTACCTGACCACGCTGAACTTGAGGTTGTAGTTGCCGCCGCTCTGGATGATGGGCGGGGTAGCACATCTCCACGGCCGAGGGGTCGGCCCCAGCCAGGAATTTCTTCTCCTCGATCGCCTTCTCCACCGCCTCGGCCAGCTTGCTGTGGCGCACCTTCTGCGGGGGTGACGTCACCGTGACGTCAGCGTGACGTCAGCGTGACGTCATCGCCGCGACACCGCAGAGCCACCCCCGGGTCTCGGCGATGGAAGTTCGGCCCCAAAACGGGACAAAACTCACTTCAAAATATCGAGGTTTGGACCAAAAAATGACCAAATTTGGACAGAGTGCACCTCAACGTTTTGGGTAATATTGGCCCAAAAAACGCTGGGGTTTGGGCAAGTTTTGCCTCAAAATGTTGCGTTTTGGGTGCAAGTGATCCTGAAAATGCCAAGTTTTGGGTCAGCTTTAAAGTAAAACGTCAATTTTTGGAGCAAATTGAGTTAGAAATATCATTTTGGTGCCGTGTTGGGCAAAGCGATTTTATTGGTTCTAAACATTCTGATTTTTGGACCGTCCTGTCATGAAAATTCAGTTTTAGGTGTCCAACCTGATCTGAAAATTCCTATTTTTAGGAGCCCAAAAATTCCAATTTTTGGGAGTCCAACCTGACCTCAAAGTTCCCATTTTTGTCACCGTGACATCATCATGACATCATCACGATATCATAGAGAACCCCGGGTCCCAGTGACGGAAATTTGGCCCCAAAACGGGACAAAACTCACTTCAAAACATTGGGGTTTGGACTCAAAACGATCAAATTCGGACAGAGCGTGCCTCAAAATTTTGACTGATATTGACCCAAAAAATGCTGGGGTGTGGGTCAGTTTTGCCTCAATAATGGTGGTTTTTGGAGCAAAATGAGCCTAAAACATAATTTTGGTGCCACGTTTGCCAAGGTGATCTAATGGGACCCCAAGGCGATCTAATAGGACCTCAAAATTCCAATTTTTGGTCCATCGTGACCTCAAAATTCCGATTTTTCACCCAATCTGACCTGAAACCTCCCAGGTTTGCTCCACCCAGATCTCAAACCTCCCATTTTCGGCCCAAATTTCGGTCCCCTAAAACTCCCGCTTTTGGTCAATTCCGGTTTTAGGTCCCACCTCACCTCACAACTCCCGTTCTTGGCGCCGCTTCCACTTTTCACCCCGCCCCTCCCGCTTTAGCCCCACCCCTTTTGGTGGCCCCGCCCCCTCCTAAAGCCCCGCCCACCTCATCTGCATCCACGATCTCCATGACGCGCTCCTTGAAGAACTTGGTGAAGAGCTCGGAGGTGATGGCGGCGGCCTTGCGCATCAGGGCCAGCTCCTGCTCCTCCTTGGCCGCCATGGCCAGCGCCACCGCCGCGCTCACATCGACCTATCAGAGAGCCCGGAGGGTGGGCGTGGTCACTGCTGATTGATCTAATTAATTACTGATTGATTTATCCCGTCATTGATTCATTAACCCAGCCTTGCGCATCAGGGCCAGCTCCTGCTCCTCCTTGGCCGCCATGGCCAGCGCCACCGCCGCGCTCACATCGACCTATCAGAGAGCCCGGGGGGTGGGCGTGGTCACCACTGATTGATCTGATTAATTACTGATTGATTTATCCCATTGTCGGCTCATTAACCCCAGCCCTGCACATCAGCGCCAGCTCCTGCTCCTCCTTGGCCGCCATGGCCACCACCGCTGACGTCACCCTGGGGGCGTGGCCAAAGGGCGGGTGTGGCCAGAGTGGGCGGGGCCAACCCAACTACAAAGGGCTTCAACCCTTCAGAGCCAACACGGACCCATCTCCAATCCGACTTCGGCCCCACCCCGTGTGTCAGGCCACGCCCCCGGGTTAGGCCCCGCCCCCTGTGTCAGGCCACGCCCCCCAGCCCTGGCCCCGCCCCCGGACCTTCTCGAAGCTCTCCTTGCTGAGGGCGTCGTTCCAGCTGCGCATGAACTCCCCCGGGATTTATCCCACGCTGGCCCCTCCCACCCACTGCAGGCCCCGCCCCCTTTCACAAACCACGCCCCCGCACCTTCTCGAAGCTCTCCTTGCTGAGGGCATGGTTCCAGCTCCTCATGAACTGCCCCAGGAATTTGTCCCACACTGGCCCCTCCCACCCACGCCAGGCCCCGCCCCCTTTCACAAGCCACGCCCCCCAGCCCTGGCCCCGCCCCCGCACCTTCTCGAAGCTCTCCTTGCTGAGGGCGTCGTTCCAGCTGCGCATGAACTCCCCCGGGAACTTGTCCTTGGCGAAGACGCCGAGGCGCCGCCCGGCCCCGGCTGCCCCGCAGCGCTTCCAGAAGCTTCTCGAAGTTGGCCTTGTTGCTCTCGTTCTGCCGAGGGGGGCGGGGACACCGTCAGGGGGGCGGGGACGGACGATTGGCCACGCCCACCCCAGGGCTCTCAACCCGGCCACAGGCGAATCAGAGCGCAAAAAGAAACGACAGAAACGCTAAAAGGGCCCAAAACCACCCCAAAAAGATCCCAGAGTGACCACCGGGACGCCATAAAAACCCCAAAATGACCCAAAAGGACCTCAGAGTGACCACCAGGATCCCACAGGGACCCAAAGGACCCCAAAATGACCCAAAAATGACACCAAAGTGATCTCCAGGACCCCAAAGTGGCCCCCAGGACCCCATAAAGACCCCAAAATGACCCAAAAATGACCCCAAAAAGATCCCAAAGTGACCTCCAGGACCCCAACGTGACCCCAAGGACCCCATAAAGACCCCAAAATGACCCAAATGAGCCCAAAATGACCCCTGAGTGACCACCAGGACCTCAGAGTGACCACCAGGATCCCACAGGGACCCAAAGGACCCCAAAGTGACCCAAAAAGACCCAAAAATGACCCCAAGGGACCCCAAAGTGACCCCTAAATGACCCAAAGGACCCCAAAGTGACCACCAGGACCCCAAAATGACCACCAGGAACCAGAATAAAACTCCGAGGACCCCAAAATGACCCAAAACAACCCAAAATCCCTTCACCTTCTCCCTGACGAGCAGCGTGACCACTGGCAGCCCGTTGGAGGCGCCCGGGGACCCCAAAATGACCCAAAATCTCCCAAAAATGACCCCAAAAGGACCCCCTAAAAACCCCCAAAAGACCCCATAAAACACCAGAATGACCCCACAAAAACCCCAAAAATGCCCCAAAACGCCCCAAAATCCCTCACCTTCTCCCTGACGAGCAGCGTGACCGCCGGCAGCCCGTTGGAGGCACCCGGGGACCCCAAAATGACCCAAAATGCCCCAAAATGCCCAAAATCCCTCACCTTCTCCCTGACGAGCAGCGTCACCGCCGGCAGCCCGTTGGCGCCGCCCTCGCCGCCCTTGCCCTGCGCCACCTGCTTGAGGAACTCGACCTTCTTGCGGCTGGCCAGGAACAGCGCGCGCTCCTCGCAGAACAGCATCACCGTGTCCGTCAGCTCGTAGCCAAACAGCCACGTCTGGGGAGGAAAACACACAGAAACGGTCAAAAACCCAAAAAAAACCCCGACAGAAATGGACCCGGGGGCGCCAAAAATACAGAAATCCTGAAAACGCGACCAAAAAACTCCAAAAAAATGACCCAAAATCAAACAGAAAACAGAACGGCGTCACCGTGTCCGTCAGCTCGTAGCCAAACAGCCACGTCTGGGGAGGAAAACGCGCAGAAACGGTCAAAAAACAAAAAAAAACCCGACAAAAATGGACCCGGGGACACCAAAAACACAGAAATCCTGAAAACGCCACCAAAAAACTCCAAAAAATGACCCAAATCACCAAAAACCAGAACGGCGTCACCGTGTCCGTCAGCTCGGGGACAAACAGCCACGGCTGGGGTGAAAAACACACAGAAATGGTTAAAAACCCCAAAAACCCAAAAAAACCCCGACAAAAACGGACCCAGGAACACCAAAAATACAGAAATCCTGAAAATGGGACCAAAACCATGAAAAAATGGCCCAAAACCACCAGAAACCAGAACGGCATCACCGTGTCCGTCAGCTCGGGGACAAACAGCCATGGCCGGGGTGAAAAACACACTGAAATGATTAAAAACCCCAAAAAACCAAAAAAATCCCCACAAAAATGGACCCAGGGACACCAAAAATACAGAAATCCTGAAAACGGGACCAAAACCATGAAAAAATGGCCCAAAACCACCAAAAACCAGAACGGCGTCACCGTGCCGGTCAGCTCGGGGACAAACAGCCATGGCCTGGGGTGAAAAACACACAAAAACGGTCAAAAACCCAAAAAAATCCCCACAAAAATGGACCCGGGGACACCAGAAATACAGAAATTCTGAAAACGGGACCAAAAAACCCCAAAAAATGACCCAGAAACCCCAAAACCACCAAAAACCAGAACGGCGTCACCGTGTCCGTCAGCTCGGGGACAAACAGCCATGGCCGGGGCAGAAATAACCCAAAAAGGGTCAAAATCACCCCAAAAATGGACACAGGAACCCCAGAAATACAGAAATGCTGAAAACGCAATGAAAAAACTCCAAAAAATAACAGAGAAACTCCAAAAATTGAGAGAAACACCCCAAAAATGGAGAAAAACCCCAAAATGGAGAAAAACCCCCAAAATGGAGAAAAACCCCCAAAACGGACAGAAAACACCCCAAAAACCAACCCAGGGACCCCAAAATGGACCAGGGACACCCCAAAACTGAGAAATTCACCTAACACAGAGAGAATTTACCCAAAAATAAAGGAAATTAACACAAAAAGTCAGGGAATTGGCCTAAAAGTTGAGAGAATTTACTCAAAAATGAGAGGATTTATTAAAAAATAAGAGAATTTATTTAAAAATGAGAGGATTTACCCAAAAATGAGGGGATTAAGCCAAAACCATGAGGGAATTCACTCAAAAATGGGGGAATTCACCTAAAAATCAGAGAATTTACCTAAAAACTATAGAAGCTTGCTCAGAAATGGGAAGAGACACCTAAAAACTCAAGAAAATTCCTCTAAAATAGAGATAATGCAGTAAAACTCATGGGAATTGCTTAAAAATTAGAGAAATGCGTCAAAAACTGTGAAAATACGTTAAAATTTATGGGAATGTGTTTAAAATTATGGGAATACGTTAAAAATTATGGGAATATATTAGGAATTATGGGGACACCTTAAAAGTCAAAGGAATTAATTACAATTAGGGGAATTCATTAAAATTAAACTATTAAATTAAACATTACCAATAATGGGAATACATTAAAATTATTGGAGTTTTTAAGAACTACGAAAATACATAAAAATCTATGGGAGGGCCTTAAAATTTATAGGAATAAATTAAAAATTATCGGAATATGTTAAAAATTATGGGGACACCATAAAAGCTCTAGGAATTAACTAAAATTAAGGGAATTCCTTAAAATTAAAATAATATATTCAATATTAAAAGTCATGGGAATACATTTTAAGTAATAGGAATTTATTAGGGATTATAAAAACATATTAAAAATTATGGGAATACCTTAAAATTCATAGGAATGTATTAAAAATTATGGGTGCATGTTAAAAACTATGAAAATGTATTGAAATTATGGGGAAATGTTAAAAAATGTGCAAATACATGAATAATTGTGAAAATATACTAAAAACTAGGGCAATACATGAAAAGCTACAGGAATACTTTAAAATTTATAAAAACCTGCTAAAAATGATGCTCATGCTTTAAAAATTAAAGAAATATATTTAAAACAAAATAAACACATTTTAAAAAGAAAACATTAGCTAATTAAACTAAACTTATAAAAAATTGTTAAATTATTAATTTAAAAAACCACTAAAATTAAAAGTTGAAATTATTAAACAAAAAACGATGGGAGTCTCTGAAAAAAATGAAGAGACAGTAAAAAACTATTGGGAATTTTTAAAAATGGATTAAAATTCCCTAAATATGCTGGGAACCCCCCAAAAAAACCCTGGGGTCCTTTTGGGGTTCGCCTCGGGGGTTTGGGTTTTTTTCAGGGATTTTGGGATTTTTTGGGCAATTTTTTCCTCGGGGATTTTGGGAATTTTCCGGGGATTTTTCTCAGGCATTTCCCCTCAGGGATTTTGGGTTTTTTCCTGCAGATTTTGGCATTTTTGGGGCATTTTTACCTGCAGTGCCGTGGACTTGGCATAGACGATCTCCTCGTCCACCCCCACGGCCACCACGATGGCATCGACACCCCCCGAACTCATCTTCTCCTTTCTGGGGGAAAAAAGGGTTAAAATTACCCAAAATAACACAAATTTACACTAAAATAAACCCCCAGACTCATCTTCTCCTTTTGGGGGGAAAAAAGGGTTAAGATTACCCAAAATAACACAAATTTACACTAAAATAAACCCCCAGACTCATCTTCTCCTTTCTGGGGGAAAAAAAGGGTTAAAATTACCCAAAATAACACAAATATACACTAAAATAAACCCCCAAACTCATCCTCTCCTTTTGGGGGAAAAAAAGGGTTAAAATTACCCAAAATAACACAAATTTACACTAAAATAAGCCCCCAAACTCATCCTCTCCTTTCTGGGGGAAAAAAAGGGTTAAAATTACCCAAAATAACACAAATTTACACTAAAATAAACCCCCAGACTCATCCTCTCCTTTCGGGGGGAAAAAAAGGGTTAAAATTACCCAAAATAACACAAATTTACACTAAAATAAGCCCCCAAACTCATCCTCTCCTTTCGGGGGGAAAAAAGGGTTAAAAATACCCAAAACACCCAAATTCACCCCAAAATAAACCCCTAAACTTACCCTCCCCTTCCTGAGGGAAAGAAAGAGTTAACAATGTGCAAAATAATCCAAATTCAACCCAATTTCAACCAAAATCCCCCCAGTTTTACTTTGGGCCCTCCAAATTCACCTCAAATCCTCCAAAATTTACCTCACACCTCCAGAATGTTCTCAAAGCAGCCGAAATTTACCTCAACCCCCCAGAATTCACCTCATAACCCCCAAATTTACCTCAAATAACCCAAATTTACCTCAGGCCTGTAAAATTTGCCTCAAATCTTCCAAATTTCCTTCAGGCCCCACAGATTTACCTCAAATGCCCCAAATTCACTTCAAACCTTCCAAATTTACCTCAAATCCTCCCAAATTTACTTCAAACCCCCAAAATTTACCTCAGTCCTCCCAAATTTACCTCAGACCCCACTAATTTACCTAAAAGTTCCCAAATTTACCTCAAAATCCCCAAATTTGCTGCAAACCACCCAAATTTACCTTGGACTCCCCAAATTTACCTCAAAACCCACCAAATATACCTCAAACCCACTGAGTTCACTTCAGACCCGACAAATTGACCTCAAATCTTCAAAATTTACCTCACGGCCCCCCAAATTCACCTCAGTCCTCCCAAATTTACCTCAAAGCCCAATAAATTGACCTCAAAACCCCCAAATTCACCTCAACTCCTGCAAATTTACCTCAAAACCCTCAAATTCATCTCAATCCTCCCAAATTTACCTCAAAACCCACCAAATTTACCTCAATCCTCCCAAATTTACCTCAGCCCCCGCCAAATTTACCTCAGGTCCCTTTACATTTATCTCAAACCACCAAATTCACCTCAAACACCCCTAAATTCAAGTCAATACCTCTAAATTCAACCAAAACCCCCCAACTTCAACCCAAATCCCTTAAATTCACCTCAACTCCTCCAAATTTACCTCAAACTCCCCGTAATTTATCCCAAGTCCGCCGAATTTACCTCATACCCTTCAAATTCACTTCATACCGCCAAAATTCACCTCAAATCCACCAAATTCACCCCAAACCTCACAAAATCCATCTAAATTCAACCAAAACCCCCCAAATTCAATCTAAATCCCCGAAATTCACTTCAATTCCCCGACATTTACCTCACGCCCCTCACAAATTTCCCTCACATCCCCCAGATTCACCTCAGCCCCCCCCCCCCCCATAATTTACCTCAAATCTGCCCAATTTACCTCAGCCTCCCCCTCCCCCTCATTCACCTCAGCCCCCCCTCCCCACTCAGGCCCCCCCCCGCCCCTCCCCCCCCCGCTGCCCCGCCCCTCCCCCACCTGCCAGCTGGCGTAGAGCCGCCGCAGCCGCCTCGAGAAGGCCTCGCGGTCCAGGCTCAGCGCCATCCCGGGGGCCCGCGCGGGGCCGGCGGCCCCTCCCGGGAGCCTCGGCCTGCTCCGGGATCCGCCCCTGTGGCCGGGACTGCCCCGAGTTTTGGTTTTCTCCTTCTCCTTCTTCTCCGCCGCCGCCTCCTCCTCCCGCGCCGCGGCGCTCCCCCCCCGCCGGAAGCGCGGCCTGAGGGCAACTTCCGCTTCCGGGGCGGCGGGAAAAGGGCGGGACGGGAGCGCTGAGGGGAGGGGGGAGCGCGTCACGTGACCCGCGGAGGCGGGAAAGGGGCCGTGAGGGGGAGAGGGGTCACGTGACAGCGGGAGGCGGGAAAATGGCGCTGAGGGGGAAGCGGCCGCTTCTGGTAAAGAAGAAAACCAGTAAAAAGGGAAAGGTTAGAAACGGGAAATACCGAGGAATAACGGCGGGGAAATCGTTAAACCGAGCTGAGAAACGGTTCCTTTACTCCGTGAGGCGGGGATGCATAAAGACGAGGGGGCGTGGCAAACTTTCTGTGTCACGTGACTGGAACAGGCGGGAAGATGGCGGCGGGGGGGAAAGGGAAGCGGCCGCTTCTCTTAGAAGAGAAAATCGGGAAATGAGGGAAGGTGAGAAACGGGAAATACCGGGTGGTAAAACGGTAAAACCGGGTTGGGAAACGGTTCCTTCCTCACGTGAGGCGGGGACGGATAAAGAGGAGGGGCGTGGCAAAGTTTTCCCGGCCTCACGTGTCCGGGAGGGGCAGGAAAATAGCGCTGAGGGGGAGAAGCGGCCGCTTCTCGTGAAGGAGAAAAGAGGGGAAAAATAAAAAAGGTGAGGAACAGGAAATACCGGAAGATAGGGGCGGAGAAATCGCTAAAACCGGGGTGGGAAACGGTTCCTCCCTCACGTGAGGCGGGCATGAATAAAGAGGAGGGGGCGTGCCAAAGTGTTCTCAGCGTCACGTGACCGGGAGGGGCGGGAAAATGGCGGTGAGGGTAAAGCGGCGGTTTTTCGTACAGGGGAAAAAACGGGGAAAAGAGAAATGTTAGAAACGGAAAATACCGGGAGATAGGGGCGGAGAAATCGGTAAAACCGGCTGGGAAACGGTTCCTTCCTCACGTGAGGCGGGGACAGGTAAAGTGGAGGGGGCGTGGCAGTGTTTTCCGGCGTCACGTGACCGGCAGGGGCGGGAAAATGGCGCTGAGGGGGAAGCGGCCGCTTGTCGTGAAGGAGAGAAAAAGGAAAAGAAGGAAGGTGGCAAACGGGAAATAGCGGGGAGAAAATCGGTAAAACCGGCTGGGAAACGGTTCTTTCCTCACGTGAGGCGGGGATGAATCAAGACGAGGGGGCGTGGGAAAGGTTTCCAGTTTCACGTGACTGGGAGAGGCGGGAAAAGGGCTCTGAGGGGGAGAGGCGGCAAAATGGCGGCGGGGGGAGAGGAGGACGCGGCCGCTTCTTGTAAAGACGAAATACGGTAAAAAATAAAAGGTTAAAAGCGGGAAATACCGGGCAGTAGTGCCGGGGAAATCGGTAAAACCAGGTGGGGGGAAATCGGTTAAACCGGGTGGGGGGAAACGGTTCCTTATGTGAGGCGGGGATGCATAAAGAGGAGGGGGCGTGGCTGGGAATTATGAATCATGCATGAGGTTATGAATATGCAACAGATTGTTGTTTTTAACGGTTAATCCTCTTTTAATGTGGGTCCTTTTTCGGGCTTATTTTGCCCAGAGAAAGTACTCAGGCTGTCTGTAACTCTATGTTTGTATTGTCTCATACTGTTCTAATCCTAATTGTATAAAATATTCTCTAATTACATTGCTGTTTTTATAACGGTTTTAATACTAATAAACTTATAAATAAAACAATTGCGTGGCGTTTTTCATAGGGATAAACAAGGGGAAGGATTTCACTGATTCGTGAATGGGAAAAGAGATTTGCTTTTACAAATAAACTTTAGATTTGCTGATGAATGAAATTGGACATTGAAAGAAACAGAGGGGAAGAAAAAAAACTAAATTCTGTAAGAATTAGAAATAAAAGGAAGGGTTATACATTATAGGGGAATCTTTGCTATCAGGAAGTCTGAACCTCAAAAATGGGGAAAAAGGAAAATTGGGATAAAAAGGAGGCTGCATCCTCCAAAAATGTAAGAAACCCACAGGGAATGCCCCATTTATGCCCCTTTTTTAAAATAAAATAAAAGGACTCCTCTGTCTCCTTTTTGGACATAAACCTCTGGAGTTTGTGGATTAATTTTCAAACAATCATGCAAAAAAAAAATTAAATGCAAAAAAATATTTAAAACATAAAAGCTGGGGAAGAAAAATGGCGCCTGTCCTGCATCACGTGATGGGGGAGAGGAGGCGGGGTCACGTGACAAAGGCGTGGGAATTGTGAGGGGGCGGGGTCACGTGAAATAAAGAGGCGGGGATTCATGAGTTGGCGGGATCACGTGACCAACAGAGGCGGGAAATTCAAGGGGGCGGGATCACATGAAATGAAGAGGCGGGGATTCATGAGGGGCAGGATCACGTGACATAAACAGGCGGGGATTCATGAGGGGCAGGATCACGTGACATAAACAGGCGGGGATTCATGAGGGGCAGGATCACGTGACATAAGCAGGCGGGGATTTATGAGGGGCGGGGTCACATTACAGAGGCGGGAAAATCGTGAGGGAGGAGGATTACGTGTTATATGGAGGCGGGGAAATTGTGACGTGATAGAAAATGGCGGGAAATTCATGAGGAGAGCTTGGTAGGCGCCATCTTGTGGTGAGAAATGGAAATGTGAGTGTGGACATTTTTAGTTACCGAAAGTGTTTAATTAAAGGTGTTAATTAGCGAGCAGGGACAAATCAAGGGAGGCAAATGAGGCGCCTAATCAGCAGGTAATTAGGGAGAAATAACTCACAACACTCTCTCCATTTCCAAACCTTTTATTAAAAAAAAAACCCCACCAGGCCCCTCCCATCCCACCGGCCCTGCCCACACTGACCCCGCCCCGCTCGGCCCTGCCCCGCTCAGCCCCGCCCCCCGCCCCGCCCCCCTATGACACAGAGACATTTTACATATTTATATAAATATGGGGAGGGGGGCGTGGCCCCGGCAGGAGAAGGGGCGGGGCTCAATCCGAGTCGGAAGTGGGCGGCAGCATGGGGTCGGCCAGCAGGGGGCAGCAGCCACTTCCTGCTTCCGCTTCCTCTTCTGCTTCCGGCCGGAAGCGCGGGGGGCGGGGCTAAGGAGGGAGAGGCCACGCCCCCTGTGTTGCTGGCTCCGCCCCCCATCAATGCCACCATCTTGGAAAGGTCCAAACCTGAGGGGGGGGAGGGGATGAACTGGAAAAGAAGGAGAAAATTATTAATGAGGGGGTGGGGCTTAAATGGGTGGGGCCAGGCAAAGCCACACCTTCACATTTATTACAAAAACATAAAATACTTTAAAGTGTCCCAAAATTATTAAAAAAGCCTGAATTTTTTAAGCATGTCCCACCCACTGAAGGAGTGGGAGGAGCCAGGACCCCCTAAATGACAGGAGGGGGCTCTGGCCCCGCCCCCAACCCCATTTTTGGCCATTTTTGTGAATTTTGGCCATTCTCAAATTACCTTTTTCCGGTGCCACTTTTCCCGCCGCTGCTCCACGAACTGAAGGGGGGGTGAGAAGAACATTTGGGGTGAATTCGGCAGGGTTTGGGGTAATCCACCATTTTGGGGTGAATTCCGGGGATTTTGGGGCTCACCGGGTGCAGCCGGGGGTCCCCGAATTCGGGGTTGTCTCCGCGGTGGGGGGGAGGGGCCCCCATGGTGCCCTCGGGGTCTCCTGGGGGGTCCCGGAGCCCCTCAAGGCACCGCAGCTCCAGCTTGGGGGGAAAAATGGGGATTTTGGGAAAAAGCACCGAAAATCAGGTAAAAAACCCAAACTGTGGCACAAAACCACCCAAATTTGGGGTGAAAATGGCAGCACCCCAAATTCTGGGGGGGTTTCAATGCTCTTAACCCTTCAGGGGCTCCTAAAAAACTCCCACTCCCCAAATTTGGGTAAAAAAGCTCCAAAATATTTTAAAAATCCAGCAGGAAATGCCAATATTTGGGTGAGAAACCCAAAATCTGATGGAAAAGCCCCACATTGGGGTAGGAAACTTCAAAATCTGATGGGAAGCACCCAAATTTAGGTGGGAAACCCGAATTCTGATGAGAAACACCCAAATCTGGGTGGACAACACCCAAATTTGGGCCCAAAACACTGAGAAAACCCAGTCTGATAGAAAATGCTTAAATTTTGTGGGAAACCCTAAAATCTGATTGGAAGCAGGAAAATTTGGGCACAAACCCAAAAACAACCCAAAATCTGAGGGAAAACTTCCTAATTTTGGCATGAACCCCAAAAAAAACCTCAAAAACTTGACAGGAAAGCCCTAAATATTGGTGGGAAACCCCAAATTTGGGCACAAAACCCTGAAACAACCCAAAAGTATGACGAGAAACACCCAAATTTGGGGAAAACCCCCAAAAACCTGACTGGAAACTCCCAAATTCTGTCACTAACCCCCAAAATGTAACAAAAAAATCCCAGTATTTTTCAGTTTTCCCCCCCCAAAACCTGTTGATAAATTTGAGCTCAGGGAATCCCAAACACCCCAAAAATTCCGCAGTGCCCTGAAACTCCCCAAAACTGGGGTTTTTCACCCCAAAAAATCCACCTACCTCCACCAGTTTCTTGCTGTTTTTCTTGGGAGGGTTGGGCGCCCCGTTGTGCCCCGTTGGGCCCCCAGCCGATGTTTCTGGAAGGTCAATTTGAGCCCTTCCTCCTGCGGGGAAATCGTGAGGGGGAAAGGGTCACAAAATGGAGGAAAAGGCGGGAAAATTGTGAGGGGAAAAGGTGGGAAAATCGTGAGGGGAAAAGGTGGGAAAATTGTGAGGAGACAGGATCACAAATTGGAGGAAAAGGAAGCAAAATCATTAGAGGAAAAGGTGGGAAAGTCGTGAAGGAAAAGGTGGGAAAATTGTGAGGGGAAAGGCAGGAAAACTGTGAGGGGACAGCGCCACAAAATGGAGGAAAAGTGGGGAAATTGTGAGGGAAAAAAGGTGGGGAAATTGTGAGGGAAAATGCGGGAAAATTGTGAGGGGATAGGGTCACAAAATGGAGGAAAAAGAGGGAAAATTGTGAGGGAAAAGGTGGGAAAATCCTGAGGGGATGGGGGACACAAAATGGAGGAAAAGGTGGAAAATTCATGAGGGCATGGGGTCACAAAACAGAGGAAAAGGCGGTAAAATTGTGAGAGGAAAAGGTAAGAAAATTGTGAGGAGAAGAAGTGGAAAAATCGTGAGGGAAAATGTGGAAAAACTGAGAGAAAAAGTGGAAAAATCGTGAGGGGAAAAGGTGGAAAAATCATGAGGGGAACAGGTTTACAAAATGGGGGAAAAGGCGGGAAAATCATGAGGGGACGGGGTCACGTGACAGAAAAAGGCGGGAAAACCGTTGAGGGGACGGCGGCACAAGATGGAGGACAGGCCGGAAAATCGTGAGGGGAAGGAATCACGCGAAAGAAAAAGGTAAGAAAATTGTGAGGGGAATCCCGGGGGGTTTGGGGAAAGAGATGAAGGTTTAACGGGGATGGGATTTTGGAGTGAAAAACCCCAGATTTGGGGGTTTGGGGAAAGTGCCGAGGAATGAACAGGGACGGGACTTTGGGTGAAAAGCTCCCGATTGGGGTGTTTGGGTAAAGCGCCAAGGGTATAACAGGGACAGGATTTTGGGGTGAAAAACGCCGTGTTTGGGTAAACCACCGAGAACCTCACAGGGATGGAATTTTGGGGTGAAAAACCCTGGATTTGGGGTGAAAAGTGCCGTGCTTGGGGTAAAGCACCGAGAACTTCATGAGGACAGGATTTTGGGGCGAAAAAACCCCAAATTTGGGGTGAAAAGCATCGGGTTTGGGGGTCGGTCGCAGGGATGGGATTTTGGGGTGAAAAGCATCGGGTTTGGGGGTCGGTGGCAGGGACGGGATTTTGGGGTGAAAAGCACCAGGTTTGGGGGTCGGTGGCAGGGATGGGATTTTGGGGTGAAAAACGCCGTGTTTGGGGGTTTGGTCGCAGGGATGGGATTTTGGGGTGAAAAGCACCGGGTTTTGGGGTCGGTGGCAGGGATGGTATTTTGGGGTGAAAAGCACCAGGTTTTGGGGTTCTGTCACAGGAATGGGATTTTGGGGTGAAAAGCACCGGGTTTGGGGCGAAAAGCACCGGGTTTGGGGTCGGTCACAGGGATGGGATTTTGGGGTGAAAAGCACCGGGTTTGGGGTCGGTCACAGGGATGGGATTTTGGGGTGAAAAGCACCGGGTTTGGGGGTCGGTCGCAGGGATGGGATTTTGGGGTGAAAAGCACCGGGTTTGGGGGTCGGTCGCAGGGACGGGATTTTGGGGTGAAAGCACCGGGTTTGGGGTTCGGGTCGCAGGGACGGGATTTTTGGGGTGAAAAGCACCGCGTTTGGGGCGAAAAGCACCGGGTTTGGGGGTCAGTCACAGGGACGGTATTTTGGGGCGGAACCCCCCGTTTCCGGGCGCGTCACTCACGTCCTTGATCTGCACGGTGAACTCCTTGTCCGGGTGGCGGCCGCGGGGCGGGGCCGGGGGGGGCGGGGCAGGGCGGGGGCGGGGCGGGCTCGGGGAGCCCCTCCGGGGGGGGCGGCCCCTCCCCCGCCGCCAGCACCGGCCCGGCAGATCAGGTCCAGCCTGCGGATCAGCGCCCGCTCCTGGGGCCAGAAACGGGCATTTTGGGAAAATCGGCGGTTCGGGTCGCGGCAGCCCCCGGCTCGGGGGGTTTAGGGTGTTTTTGGGGTTTTTGGGGGTTTTTTTGGGGGGAGGGCATTTGGGGTTTTTTGGGGTATTTTTTGGGGGGGTGTTTGGGGTGTTTTGGGGGATTTTTGGGGGTTATTTTGAGTTTCATACGGTTTTTATTTTTGGGAGTTTTTTGGAGGGTATTTGGGGTTTTTTGAGGTATTTTTGAGGGGCTGTTTGGGGTGTTTTGGGGGATTTTTGGAGGTTTTTTTTGAGGTTTTTTGAGGTTTTTTTAAGGGTTTCTCAGGGATTTTTTGGGGGTATTTGGGTGTTTTTTTCTGGATTATTTTGGGGGTTATTTGGGTGTTTTTGGAGGTTTTTTTTTGAGGTTTTAGGATTTTAATGGATTTTTTTTTTGCTCCTTTACCTTGGGCCAATAGAGGAGATTCTGGGGCCCCGCCCCCGCGGTGGGCGTGGCGTGGGGGAGGGGCGCTTTGGGGGAGCCGCCCTCGCCCGAGGGGGGAGGGGAATCCTCGTCCTCCCCCTCCCCCTCATCCTCCTCCTCCTCATCCTCGTCCTCAGCCCCCAGCGGCTCCGGGCCTGCGCCAGGGGAGACCCCAAAACGCTGGAAATCGCCCCAAAAACGCCCCCCTCCCCGAATTCAGGGCTTCCCCCCATTTCCCACGAGTCTGAGGGCTCTTTTCCCCCCTTTTCAGCCCCAAATTTCGGCTTATTTTTCCCATTTTTCCCGTTTTTTCCGCCACAAATTCCCTGTAAAATTCCAAAGATTTGGGATCCCCTTTTCCCCGCCTTTCCCCCCCAAATTCAGACCCCTGAGCTCCCCATTTTCCACCCAAATTCCAGGGCTCCCAAACCCCCTTTCCCCCCACTTTTGGGATCCCCTTTTCCCCCTTTTCACCCCAAATTTCCGACCCCCAAACCCCCCCTTTTCTCCGAAATTTCACACCCCCCAAAACCCAATTTTCCCCCCACATTTCAGACCCCCCAAACTCCCCCTGTCCCCCCAAATCTTGTACCCTCCAAACCCCCACTTCCCCCCAAATTTCAGGGCCCCAAAAACCCCATTTTCCACCCAAATTTCAGGACTCCCAAAAACCTCTATTTCCCCCCAGATTTCAACACCCCAAAATCCCATTTTCCCCCAAATTTGGGATCTCCTTTAACCCCAAATTTCAGGCTTCCAAAACCCCTATTTCACCCCCAAATTTCATCACCCCCCATTCCCACCATTTTCTCCCCAAATTTCAGATCCCAATCCCCCCATTTTCCCCTGTATTTCAGGACCCCAAATCCCCTATTTCCCCCCTAAATTTCGTCACCCCCAAACCCATTTTCCCCCAAATTTCAGATCCCAATCCCCCCATTCTCCCCTGTATTTCAGGACCCCAAATCCCTTATTTCACCCCCAAATTTCAGGACCCAAATCCCCTATTTCACCCCCAAAATTTGTCACCCCCCAAACCCCCCATTTTGCCCCAGATTTCAGACCCCAAATCCCCTATTTCTCCCCCAGATTTCCGACCCCCAAATCCCCTATTTCACCCCCAAATTTCGTCACCCCCAAACCCCATTTTCCCCCCAAATTTCAGACCCCAAACCCCCATTTCCCCCCAAATTTCAGAACCCCAAACCCCCATTTTCCCCCCAAATTTCAGGACCCCCAAACCCCCATTTTCCCCCCAGATTTCAGACCCCAAATCCCCTATTTCACCCCCAAATTCTGTCACCCCCCAAAACCCCCATTTCCCCCCAAATTTCATCACCCCCAAAACCCCATTTCCCCCCAAATTTCATCACCCCCAAAACCCCATTTCCCCCCAAATTTCATCACCCCCATTCCCACCATTTTCCCCCAAATTTCAGATCCCAATCCCCCCCATTTCCCCCCAGATTTCAGGACCCCATAATCCCCATTTTCCCCCCAAATTTCACACCCCCAAAAACCCCTTTTCCCCCCAAAATTTCAGAATCCATTTTCACCCAGATTTCAGGACCCCAAATCCCCTATTTCACCCCCAAATTTTGTCACCCCCCAAACCCCATTTCCCCCCCATATTTCAGAACCCCAAACCACCATTTCACCCCCAAATTTCAGGACCCCAAATCCCCCATTTCATCCCTGTATTTCAGGACCCCAGAACCCCCCATTTCCCCCCAGATTTCAGACCCCAAACCCCCCATTTTCCCCCCAAATTTCAGGACCCCCAAATCCCCTATTTCACCCCTGTATTTCAGAACCCCAAACCACCATTTCACCCCCAAATTTCAGGACCCCAAATCCCCCATTTCACCCCTATATTTCAGAACCCCAAACCCCAATTTCCCCCCAGATTTCAGGACCCCAAAACCCCCCATTTTCCCCCCCAAATTTCAGACCCCAAACCCCCATTTTCCCCCAGATTTCAGACCCCAAACCCCCATTTCCCCCCATATTTCAGGACCCCAAACCCCCCATTTCCCCCCCCAAACCCACCCACCTTCCTCCTCCTCCTCCTCCTCCTCGCTGTCCCCCCCGCGCGCATCGGCGCCGCCGCCGCCCGCGGCGATGCCCCCGCGCAGCAGCGCCCCCCGCAGGCCGTGCCGCGCGGACCGCCCGCAGCAGCGCCGCGTCGTGCGCCGCCCGGCAGCCACCAGGGCGGCAGCAGCGCGCCGGGCGGGGGCAGCCGCGCCAGCAGCGCCCCCAGCGCCGGGTGCGGCAGCACGCGCTCCCGCAGGCAGCGCAGCAGCGACAGGCGCCGCAGGCAGCGCAGCGCCAGCGCCGGCGACACCGCCAGCGGAGGGGGCGACAGCGGCGGCGGCGCTGGAAAATAAAAACACGGCAACGGCTGGGGTGAAACGGCGGAGAAACGGGGAGAATCGGGGAAAAAACGGGGAGAATCGGGGAAAAAACGGGGAGAATCGGGGAAAAAACGGGGAGAATCGGTGAAAAAATGGGGAGAATCGGGGAAAAAACGGGGAGAATCGGTGAAAAAAACGGGGAGAAACAGTGAAAAACGGGGAAAAACGGTGAAGAAACGGGGAAAAACGGTGAAGAAACGGGGAGAATCGGTGAAAAAACGGGGAGAATCGGGGAAAAATCATGGGAAAACGGTGAAAAAACGGGGAGAATCGGTG